>CANTUR010000369.1:985000-1587500 GCA_947683625.1 Mallotus nudiflorus
GATACTTGATTCTCTTAAGATAAGTCATTTTAAAAAATGCAAACTTGCTTCTAATAAATTTTTGGTCACGCTGCTATATGGTGGGAAGATTTTATGGTAAATGAGGTTAGAAATTGGGAGTTAATGAAAAGGTTAATGACTAGATATTTCATTCCTCATGATGTTAGAAATAAATTCTATCTTAAATTGCAAAGACTTAAATAAGGGGATGTAATTAACTGTTGATGATTATGCTAAAAAGTTTAAATTTTTCGTAATTGCCAAGTGATGTAGGTGAATTCAAAAGGTGAAAGGTTACAAAATTCATCAATGGGCTTAAGTATGAGATTACTAAGAGATTGAAGAAATAAGTGCAATTAGAATGTTCTATCTCTTTGAAGGTTGTAATTAAACTTGCTTTGGAGTATGAAAAGGAAGTAGGTTTTTATAGGGCGATAATGATAGTGTGTGAATCCAAGAATGATGAAAGTGTTGAAGTAATTGAAGCAAATAAGGAGTGTTTACAAGGGTTTGAGCAATCTAGTGAACTTGTGCATGAATTAACTATTCAAGGAGGTGGTAAGAGGGCACTTTATGATCATGAAGATTATATATGCATGATGGAGAGGAAAAACTAGAAGTTTTTGCATTAAGAAGCTAGAGATTGATAGTGTCATGAAGGATAAAGAGATGATTATTCATTATTATTGCATTAATAATTTTAATGTTTCTTTTCCTAGTGACTTAAAATTTATTTTGCAAACTTTTGAGCCATATAAAGATCAATTTGATGATGTTGGCATGCATTACAATGTCAACAATACCTTTGAAGATTTCATTCCTAGCATGAACTATGAGAAAGAGTTGTAAAATTTTATTTCTCTTAAAGAAATTTATGGAGTCTTCGCTTGTACCAAGAAGAACTTGAAATATTCATGTTTCAAGTTTAGAAGGAAGCAATAAGGATATAACAATTATAAGTTTATGGATAAGAGTTATATTTTCTAATTGTGCAATAAGTTATTTTGAAGCAGCTTGTGCGGATACTTATTTCAAAGGAGACATTTTCAACAAAGGAGTTTATATTTGACCCCAAAGGATTTATGAATTTATAAAATTTAGAAGATGGTTATGATTCGAAGGAGAATCATCTCCAAGAGGGAGGGAATAATATGAACCCTAAAAAGGATTAAAAGTGCAAGCATGGAGCCGAATGATGAAGAATTCAACCTAGTTAGCATAATTTCATAATTTAAAATTACTTAGTTTGATATGGATGAATTTTGGAGTTATTTCTATTTTGAAGTCAATAAAGAAGATTCAAGATAGAAGATGTGAGAAGATTCAAGGATATTCAAAGTCAAAGTCAAAGTCAATAAGTCAAAGTTAAGGGGTTAATGGACAACATCCTACATGACTTATGACATGGCATGCTTCAATGTTTAGTTGTCATTTTACTTAGTTGTAATGAGTTTTCAACTATGACTTTTCAAAAATAACTTGTCATACGTTGTCATTAGTTGCCTTATTTTTAAAGGAGTTCTTTTTAATTAAAGATTTTCCTATATAGACATCTTTAGGAATAAGGAAGAGAACCTTTTCCTTCAAGGATTATATTGCTTACATGGCTATATAAGGGCTAACCCTCTGTAAAACGAATTTAGAGTGATTGAAATATTAAAAAGTGAGGTTTTTTCTTAAACTTTGTTCTTTTAAAACTTTGCAAGTTTACTTGAATTATTTCACTTCTACCTTTCGTTACAATTGCTAAGTTAGATTAAACTTAGAATTGTGTAATTGTTCATCTTTAATAGCTAAGTATCTTACTTCAATTTAATAAGTAAAGGGTTTAGCTCCATCAACAGAACCTATCATTGATGATCCTTGGGTTAATATTCAAAGTTGGATGTAAATTTATCTCTATTATAGGTAGGGTTCGTATCACTAGAGTCCAATCTTTATTGATCATATTTGAGGATCCTAATTTAACATAAAATAGTGCTATTCTAACTATAGTATAGACTGTTGAAGATGGATCACTTATTAGCATATAGCATGTTGTTAGAGTGTTACTCTCTTTATGCAAGAGCAACCAAGATAAGTACATGGAACTAATTTTTAATGAAGGTGTAACCGTAGGGCTTCTACGACTAACTATGGAGGGGACCGTTAAAGCTCAAGAAAGAGCTTGAACTCTCTTAGACTTGCTTAGAGATTCTCCGAAAAAGAAATTGGCCTCTGCAGTAGTTGAGAAAATTGTATATGATATTGTTGCACGAGTTACTGGCTCAAATAAAGCTATTGAAATTGCCAAGCGCTATTATAGGACATGGCTCAAAGAAATATGGAGCTAAGCATGGACTAGGTCTAGTATAATGATCAAATCCAATATAGCATTACATCTTGTACAGTTTCCAATGACAAAAGATTGAGATGTTGAGATTGTATAGAACCATCCATAGTTAGTGACATCAGCATTTGCTAACATTTCATCATTAAAAAGAGACTGGAAATCTCTAGTCACCTTTTTTTCTTTCAAGATTTAATCTGAATTTGACTTGGATAAGCAAAGATGATTATGGTTATGGTAGTAAGGAAAGGCAAGAAGCATCATCATATTTTAGTGGATAGGATAAGCTGGATAGAGTGGATTATATGCAACACAGAATGGGAAGAACATGCCAGTCTCAGAGCATACCATCAAGGAATAGGAAATTGGGTAATGGCTCAGAGCAAGCAAAAGTGATGTGCCCTTGCTATTGAGATTATTGATTTTTGTTTTTCCATTTTAGATTCTTGGACAAAGCTACATTACACAAAGGAATGGATGATTTCTAAATAAATTAACCTTTTCTTTTTTGTTCTACTATGGTTTTGCTTTTGTTTTTACTGTTGTTTTTTCTTCTTCTTCTTCTTCTTCTTCTTCTTCTTCTTATATTTTACTTACCGTGTCAATTGTTTTGGTTCTAGTTTCGATTTCAGTTTTGGTTTTGGATTTGTTCAATAATTTTATTGTAAAATGTAAAAATTCAAAGGAAAAAGAGTGAGTTTAGTTTTATTTTGAGGTTTGGTTGACTTTCAAAGATAGGTGTGTATTATGGAGGGAGTTTACGTTTTTTGAGGATTTCCTTTCATTTCAAACCTCTCACTCTCACCATACTCTTTAATCCATTTCCATTTATAGTTTGTTAGTTTCTTCTTAACTTTCTCAATTTTCCTTTCCTAATTCCCATTTTTATTTTTATTTTAATTATAACATTTGGATTTAAGGATTTTGTAATAATTGGAGGAGTAGCAGCATTGATGTTGGCTTTGATGGTTGAAAATAAGGCTGGAAAAATTAGTTTTTATGGAAATGAAAGGGAAGTCGTCGATTATTTAAGAAGAGTTTACATTAATGGAGATATAACTAATTTATACAACATGACTGAAAGGGGCCAAGAAAGCTGCTTTTTGTTAAACCCTAATTTATTTAAGCTTAAAAAAAATGTAGGGCATATTTGAGCTTCGAGGTAAACTTGGATTTATATATATAGAAATTCTAAGAGGGAAGGACAAGTGCACATGTGTGTGTGTATAAAGAAAGGAAGAAGGCTACATGAGAGAAAAAAAGAGTTGCAGCAAGATAGTTTTTTAAATGAAAAATTATATTTTATTACCTAAACTTTTCTTCTTCTTTGCCAAAATGACCTCCAATTACTGTCAAATTTGAACTAAAGCTTCTTCTCATTGTCCTAAACAATATAGTAACTTTTATTTCTTATGATTTGGCTCAGATTTGAGCAGTTTTGGCCAAAACCATTCGATTTAACCACCACTGTTTAGCATTATTCTGACAACTTTTAACCTCCATAATCACTAACAAAGTGTTCCTCTTATCCACAAGAGTCCGCAGACATTAAATTTACATCTAATCTTGCCAGTTTGAAATTTCTATGAAATTTTTGGTAAATTTATTTTAATTTTTTTCTCTAAATTTTGTGCATATTTTGGTGCATTTGAGGCTATAAGTGTGTTCCATAAATTATGATGAATGCATTGGTATGTTCGGTTTGATCGACTCACATGTTTCCGGTGAAAAATCCGGTGAGTCCTACCCATAGATATAGTGAAATCGGGGCCAATCTAGAAAAATTATGAAATTATTTTTATAAAATAGAATAAATTATGGTGATTAATTTTTATAACTTGAGAAAAGCTTAATTCCTTAGGATTAATGAGATAAAAATTCAGGATTGGTTTCTACCAAAATTATTTTATTTCCGTTAAATTAGTTTAATGTCTAAAATATTTCTTTTAGCCTCAAACGGATGTTTTAAAGTGTTCGTAGGTCAATTTCAATGATTCCGTCATTTTAGTAATTTTTTCTAGCACTTGTAGGAAGTTAATACGAATATATATATATATATATATATATATATATATATATATATATATATATATATATATATATATATATATATATACATATCAAGAAATAGACGAATAACGACATGTCAACCTGCTCACTTCACTTATAAGTTAATATTTTGAAATGTGTGTTAAATTTATACATAAAAGTATAGACTAGTTTGTTATATTTAAAAAAGGAAATTTAATTAAAGAATTTATATTTGAAATATTTATACTGGTGATTTCATATTTTAAAGATGTTGATTATATTTTTATTATTACTATCAATGCTATTTTGTTATAATTATCATTAATAGGATTATTAATGTTAATGATATTGTGGATAATAAAAATAAAAGTATTTCATTTCCAATATTAATATTCATTGAAATTTATTATGCGTTTACATATAAAAAATAATTTTTGAAAAAAACTAGAAGAACAGACTGATCGATGGGTGTCGTCAGGCCTGTGTGCACATAGGCAATGATTCTTGAGTCAGGCCCTTATTGAAAAATTTAAATATAAAGCTCGATTGATGCATAGTTCTCAAGCATATATTGAAAGGCTCAGTTGATGCATAACTCTCAGGCGGATTTTAATTGAACATTTACTAGGACCAGTAGTTCAGTTGATGCTTAGCTTTTGGGAACCACCAATAAATATTAAAATAAGAGACTGACTATGATTGGTAACTCAGTGGAAGCTTAGCTCTCTATAACCGACAATCATTGGATAAATAAAAGAGCTGAATGGCTTTTAGATTTGTGATTTAAGGTTCTATCACTAATTTCCACCTAAATTATTTAGTTAACATTATTTTGTTATTTTATCTTTTTATTATCTATTTGTTTAAATAATTAGTATTTAGAAGTTATGTTTTTAATAAAGTTACCAAATTAATATTTAGTGTATTTATATATATATCCATATGTTAAAAGATTTGTATTTGGATATATATAGTATTAGGTAAATTAATGATTTTCCTTAAATATAATTTCATAATAAATATTTATAATAAATGTTTTAACAAAAAAAAATTCAAACTAATATACATTTCCTTATATTAGCTTACTTAATGAGGTCTGATTCCCCTCAACTATTTTTCCAAGAGCTTAGGAGTCTATAGTTAATTCGTCTTCTCTATGGCAGACTCATTTTTCATCGGTTGTGTTATGTAGGTTGACTTAGTGTTGTTGGTATATATGTAATAGATTTAGTTAATCTAGACACCATAATAAATGTTGGATGTTTTGTTGTTGTTATGATTGTTTTTGTAATGGGATTAAGATGTTGGTGGTTGTGGTTGTGATTATAAATATTATTGGAAGTGTATTTGCATTTTTATAGGTTTTGGAATTGTCCCAGTACAAGGAAAATTCTACTGAATTTTCATTAGATTTTAAAGTTAGTTAATTTTTATATGATAAATTCCTTAAGGCTTACTACAAGTTTCAAAAGCTTCACGCTTTCCCATTTCCTAGTGTCGGTCATGTGCCCTTGTGGTTCGAGTTGTGATAAAGTTGGTATTAAAGCAATGATTCATTTTTTGTTCTTTTAGTCATTGGTGTTTGTCTTTTTCTTGAAACTACTGTCATAATTAGGTTAATAATTGTCACTTATTGTCATCATTACTTCCAAAATTCTGCACATATGTTAGTATCCTTGTTATTTTTTAAATCTTGTTGATTTATATGTCTTTCAAAATGATACAAACATGAACCAATCCTGCTATAAAAGCATCATATAATGATGATGAGCAATCATTTCAAGATGAAGCTCTAACTCTCGCCCTTCAAGATAGAAAAATGGGTAGGCCTAAGGCAAAAACAACTCAAAGATAAGGAGCAGAAGTAACTGCTCTAGATATAGATTCTGTAACTTTTTTATGGCTAGTGTAGTAAGGATTAATTATGGCTTAGCTGCACTTAATCAATTCATGCCATTAGTACAGTAGATGCTTCAACTAAGGAACAAAAGGATGATAGATGCTAATGCTCTTATATACTCTAGAGTTAGGAGAATTTCCTTTGATAGGATTGGACTTGATTTGAATTTCGTAAACACCATTAAGGCCAAGATAGGACAGGATACATAGACTATCAAAGGATAATGATTATGGAGCTATTAGTTTAATTCAAAACTAAGGACTGGTTTATATAGTTGATCCAGCCATATATGACTACAATGACATGGTTGGAGTTTAAGGAGTGATTTTTAAGATATTTATATCTACCTTTAATGAGAGATAATTACAATTAGCAGGTGTTGTATATAGCTACAGGAGAGTGGTCAGTGGAGGAGTACACCTGCGAGTTCTTCAGGCTATCATGTCATGTTGTAGATATGATGCAAGATAAGAGGAGAGTGGTAGAACTGTATGCTACAGGATTAGGCCTAGTGTATATTGGCATCCAAGCTAAGGATCAAATTTTAGAGAGTTATTTATGGATTTAGTCATTTTAGATGTAATTGATTTTGATGTGATTTTGGAAATTGATTGGTTAGCTTGACATTATACTACATTGGACTATAGAGAGAAAGAGGTGATTTTCAGAATTCCAAATGATATGTAATTCCAACTTAGAGTTGACAAAAAGTTCAATGCCTTAGAATCTTATTTCTACATTCATAAGTAGAAATATGCTTAGAAGGGGGTGTGTAATTTCCTTAAAGAGGTGAATAGGGCTTCTAAGAATTTAAAGGAAAATTTAAAAAAATTAAGAAAGGATTACAAAGAGATTAAGAGAATAGAGAATCAAACATAAATGTTTAAGGAGTTTAATTCACAAATGAATATACGTCTCTACCTAACTTGTCCCTAAGATAGGATTTTCAATCTCCACACTAATATTATTCACCAAGATCAAGATTACAAGAGTTTTAAGGATCAACTCTAAACCTTACAACAATAAGATTTTGACTAGGATAAGCTTTAACCACAATCCCAAGTGTTTTAATGGAGAAAAACTTAAACCAAATCCTTTAGAAATAAACCTCACTTCCCTTCTAATCTATCCCAAGAATTAAATGAAGTAGAAGTCTTATTTTTAACACATAACCAAATCTCAAAGAGTTAATAAATAACAATGAAATTAGATGAAAGAGTTAATGCTCAATAAATGCTAAGGAGAAGAAATTGAAGATCCAAATTATAGATGAGTCTCCATAGCTTATTTTTATAGTTGAGCATAAAAAATATAGTTATTGAAGCCATTAAAGTTGTCCCTAACCTCTTTAAGCTTCATTAAATGTAATTCAATTGTTTGCAAAAATTTGGTCAGTCCTGGTTGGGACATTTAATAAAACTAGCCATTGGAGTTAATAAGACCATTACTGTAAAGAAGGACAAGTTGAGTCCTAGTTGGGACATCATTTATGATTGATATCTTAGGCTGCATTGCGGTTGGGACCAAGACCAGGAGGAGCACTACCTAAATCTCCAAAATTTGTAAGCTTTAGGGCCAAGTGAGGCAATATGCTCTCGATCGGGATGCCCATGTCCTAGGTGCTATCCCGGTCGAGACAAAGCTCGAGTTGGGCACTGTCTCAGGCTTAGCCACTTAATCATTTAAGTCTCGAGAAGCGTATAGAGGTCCTTATCAGGATACCCTTGTCCTTGGTGATGTCTCGATCAAGACTATGTCCGTGATGAGTACTATCTCAGTCTTGGCCCTAGTCATGACTGAGCTCATGATTGCTCTTTTAGACTTCAACTACTTTGATTTTTCTCCATGGTTATGCTTCCCAAAGGTATCATAACTTAAACACACTTGAAACAAAATTATTAGATAATCAAAATATGGTTTGTTAAAATCAAAACAAGTGTGATTATGTTTGATTATAGCAAAAGGTCAATAATCTTCCCCTTTTTTATTTTGACAAACCTATTTTGAGTTTGAAAGAATAAATGAAAGTTAAAATGTGTTAATGTTTGAACTCCCCCTTAATTTGTAAAATTCCTTTTAATTTTACTCCTTTTTAATGTGTGCATTATCTTTTAATAGAGAAATGGACAATTAATTTGCAATAAGCATAATTACAAACTCAAATACTTCTCCCCTTTTTGGCAAAATGCAAAAAGATGAAAGAAATACACATTACAATAATAGAAATGACAAGTACAATAAATGAAAATTAAACAAAAGACATAAGCAAAGATGAAGCATAAACTAAAAGTAAACTAAAAACATAATAAGATACAGAACATAAACTAAAAATAAACTAAGAACTAAACATATACTAAGGATAAGAATATTAAAAAAAAACACATTAACAATGCACATAACACATAGAAGAAACAATTAATTATCATAAGGGGCATCTTCTTAACTTAGAGGAGGAGGATGAGGATGGGTGAATGGTGCATAGGAGCACTCATAGCCTTGCTTTTCATATAAGTAGTGTATTTCATATTGAAAGTGGGCTATGTGCTCATCAACTTGATCAAATTAAGCATTGAAGTTGCTCTCCATCAAGCTCATGTGGTCAAAAAGTTATCCCACCCATCGACATTTATCACCAAAGGCTTCTAAGGAAGTGCCTTAATGCCTAGTTCCTTTCCTTTAAGGGGCTCTTTGGGTTGAGTCTCAAGCCCCTCCTCATCTTCACATTGACCTTTAAAGTCTTCAATTTGTCTAAAAATGTCTTCAAGGTCTTGGCCTTCATTGAGATCATGCTTCCACACCCATTTCTTATTAATCAAGGAAAATTATTTAAAGTGTTTAATGAAGGTTTCATCAAGGAGAATGGGCCTGGTAGAGGCCAAGATAGAGAGATCAATGTATAATTGTGCTAATTTAGTGACAATTCCACTAACACAAATAGCACCAGTTGAACTATCACTAATAAGCCATAATCGCCATTGCAAGAATCTACCTAAGGCAATGTGTTCTTTATCAATAAGGCAATGGAGAATAAAAAGATCATCAAGAGAAATTATTTCATTGCTAAGAGTGCTACCTATCATACATCAAATTTGACTATCCCCAAAAAGGTCCAATGATGAAATGAATCCCCGAAATGAATAGAGTCTGCTCGTACATAACACCTTTAAAGTGTGCAACCTTAAAAAACCTAATTAACCCCACTAGTGTGCAAAATTGATCATCGAGCCATTAAGTTGTGCTCCAACCTTACAAAACATGAATTATCGAAACAATAAGAGGTTTATTTCAAAAAAAATCCTCTCATAATACTCAACTTATTGGGCCAATGCGTATTTCGTTTGATCGGGACTTAGCTTACGAAAATCGATTTTGACAAAATGAACTTCAGACACACATTCGAAAGGCTCTAAAACCCTTGAAAGTGGTCCCAGAATAGTCCAACACAACCTAAGTATCAACATATATAACACCCCCATGTGTCATGTGCTAAAATCAAGGCCGAATTTGGCAAAATGGACTCTAAAAATACATCTAGAAGGTCCAAAAACCCTATAAACCAACCCTTGAACAACGCGTATAAAACTCGAGAAGAACTCGTAAAGCATCAAAGTGTGTGTGAAAATGTACACGTGTGTGTGTGGCCACACACCAAGCATGTGACCACACGCACACTATACCTGGCCACGCACAAAAATCCCTTTATACGCATATGACCATGCTTATAGCACCCCCATTCTACACATTTTTTTCCTATAAATAGCCTCACATTTTTCAAAGCATGCTTCAAAGGTATACAATCTAGCATCATTTTGCTATCATTTTGAACCTCTCGATGAGGAAAGCTTGATAATCTCTCGAAGCTGAAGCTTCAAAGCTCACACAAGCTTAGTCGAGTCTGAGGACCACATAATTATTTTAGCACGTTTATTATACCGTATTGCATTTTATTTTATTATCGCTAGCATTTGGGAATAATATTGTGCTTGTGTGATAAGACTGGCAATCTTGCATGCTATATGAATAATATATGTGTTATTATGCTCATTTTACATCATCATTTTGCATCCTATATTCCTGAAATCATGAAATCACTTCTTAAATATCAATAATGTGAAAATTTTCATGTCCCAAAATAAATTCATCATGCTCTCGGTTCAGTAATGACCTTATGCATCCTTTATATTATCATTCATCATCATAGCATAAATAATCACTACAAGCATGATCATCCAATCATTCACCGAATAAGTTGTGTAAATGTCATGTTATCCTTGCAGATTAACCATAGTAAACTTACTTTTTCGCAATCTTTTCCTTTTCATATGTATTTCATCAGGAAAACGATGTAATAAAATTTTTAGCTTTATTATCCTATATTGTCTAATGAATTGTGTGAATGTTATATAAACTATCATTACTAAAACTAGGGTGTTACAGTAGCTATACAGTGAATATCATATAATGAGAAATAGTAAAAAAGTAGATGCGATCTCCTGAACTCGGAAATCTCTGCTGGGGATAATACTCATTGAGTAACCCAATGTTGTCCTTTTTCTTTTCTTGATTTTCTAAAAATTAGGTGGTGACTCCATAAAATCAAAAGCGTCTCGTCCCCCCAAGACCAATCACTTATACCTATTAGGTAAAGTTTCCATGTCCCTCAGAAACGGAAAGACCTGCTACACTATTTAACAAAAATGACAACACAAAAGTCCTCTAAAAAACAAAAGGTCACTCAAGTGGCGACTGCATTGGGCACTTCTAAGTAAGAGGGATCAACTCAAAAATGACCATTTGTTATTATGAAATACTTAATCGTATAGAGCCCCTCACCACTACATTTGCACTACACATCACATGTGCATTACTTCTCCCTAAAAGCCTCGATGATACTAAATGACATCACCATCATGAAGCCACATGAGTCACGGGGTGACGAAGATACAGTATTATCACCTTTAGTCTTTACTTGTGCATTCGTTAAACTCATCTAACTAGAGTCTGTAACCCAAGTCCTTAAGGGGGGCGATCGAGTTATCAAAAGAATGCTAGACTCACTGATCGGAGTCTGTAACCCTAGTTATATGAGGGCATTCTCGCTAAAGGAACCCTTAGCCTTTCACCTTGACTCAACTCATGTAGATAAACTAAGAGCAACATCCATTAGGATTCCACCAAGCTATACAAGCTATCCTTGTCCTAACGTTATTCGTTTGACTTGATACTCATAAATGACATGACCCTCCTAGTGTCTATCATTGAATGATGTCATAATGTTAGTTTTCATAAAAAAAATTTATGGTTAGGACCACATTATTCTCATCTACTTCATTTGAGCTCGAAGCATGAGGAATGATGAGAATCATGTACCTCAACTTGAATAGTTTATGCGAATTAACAAATAACGACATCCCTTGATGACGGAACCTACGAGATATTGTCCATTTATCCTTATAAGATCAAATGAATGGGTTAGGAACCTAACTAGATTATGGACCTTTATGTTGGCAAAATCAAATTGTACACTATCAAATGATACTTTCATGACTCATAGTAAGCATATCGAATATCAATGTAGGGGCAAGAACTCAAACTCCCTTTGATCGACTTTGGTCCTATGCATACGGATGCATACGGGCTTCGGATATCATTTGAAGCCCGACAATTGACCCTCACATTGACATCTGTGATTACCTCAAACACATTTAAGTATTGTTCCTTAGTTTACCTTTGGTTTTGACCAACATAAATTGAAATAGCCTAGTTTTGAGAGTGGAACCATAGTTCCTTGATGACTATAGGTTCAAAACCCACCTAGGAAAGAGACTGAATGACCTCATAGAGAAATAAGGTTAAAAGAAAAAGCTTACTTATGATTGGTTTATTCACTGTGCAGGAAAACTAACTAGCTTTAATCATGAATACATCACATACATATAGATAGCACATGCTAACCACTGTTTCTTGTAAGAATAATCATTTTCCCATTATAGGATTTTTTGCATCCACTTCATGCATACATGCTCACCCTTTTCTTTTATAGGCACATGTCATGCATCATTCATTTAGCTAACCCTAATAAATGTACATGGATACTACATTCAAACATGAGTGACCACGAAGATATCTCCTGTTAGTAATTCAAAGACAAGCTAAAAGAGGGGATCCAAAAGTTGCTCACTAATGGCACTATAGTTGAAATCCTCTAAGCCCAAATCAAACCCAAAAGTGCCTAAAATGAGAATAGCACACCACTAAATGAAGCATCTGCATCTGTTCACCTAAAGGTAGATAAGGCAAAGGAAATTCCTCGCACTCCAGTTCAAGCTGATGATGACAATAACTGCAACCAAGATGTCAGGAATGCACCAAAACCTACAATAATTGCCGACATGACTTTGCCTGAATCGATAGGGGAGGTCAAATGATTAGCCAACAAGATGGCTTAGTTGGAATTTGCCTTCAAAGACAAGGGAACTCATAGCTCTAAAAGCTTCACCGACCTGGCATTGTTCAAAGATGAGCCACTTCCAGATGATTTTAAGCTACTGAACTTTGCTAAGTTTGATAGAACAGGAGATTCAAGGTCTATTGAAGGAAATATATTGCCTTTATGGCTACCACAAAGCTTATAGAATCATAGATTGTTTGATTCTTCTTTACATCACTAAAGGAAGGACTGAGGGCATGATTTTTTTACCTTAAAGATGAAATAAAAAATGATTGGCTACTGCTAACTCAGAAGTTTATCTAGTAGTATGAATACAACACTCAGTTAGACATCACTCAAAGGGACCTTGAGACCATAACGTAGAAACCCAATGAAGCTTTCTCTAATTCTGTCACCAGATGGCAAGGAAAGGCAATCAAAATGAGAAATTGTCCTCCTGAGGATGAATAATTAGAGCTAATAATCAAAGGGGCACTATCACACTTCAAAAAATATATGATCTTTGCTCATTATCCTGACTTCAAAGCTCTCCATTATGCTGGGATCAGAATTGAGGATGAGGAACCTCAGCAAGCCAAGAACACTTTTCGCCATAATACTCAACCAAACACCCAAAACACCTTCACTCGAACTATAGAAACAAACATGATCCAACCAACACCCACAACTCACCATCTATTAATACCATCAGACCACCAAGAAAATTCTTAAACTTTAACCTCCCACTATCCAAAGTATCCCAAAGGCTTCAATAAAAGAACCTCTTATAACCACAAAAGCCTAAGCCTCTTCCAAACCCACTACCACCTCAAATTAACCAAAACTTGTTATGCCATTTTCACCAAATGCCCGACCACACCACTGATACATGCAAAACTCTTAAAAATGCAATCTAAAACCTCATTGACTCTAGAAAAATTGATAATCTAGAAAAATGACCTAGTATCTGTTGGGGTTTCGAGATACAAATGCATCGAAAAATTAAAATTTTATCACATTCCCAAACCTATAATTCGACTACTTAATTAAATCTAGAGTTTCAAGAATCTCACCAAAATCCAGAAGAGGCAAGATTTTCTAGAAGGATGAGAGGCAGTTCACACCGGTGACACCTTACCTCAAGCTTTTTGCTTTGGTTGTTCGGATCAAGATGTCTCCAAAAGGATGCGTCCCCTATAGGTATCCACACGAATAGCCCTTCACAAAACGAATTGGAGTATGTGCTAGCAACCTACTTGAGAACAAAAGAAAACCTCTATGTTTGTTTTCTAGGAAGAGAGAAAACCCTTTTTGGAGGCAACGAAAAATAAGTCTATTAAACCTTAGAGAATATAACATATTTATAGACTCCAAATTAGGGTTTCACCTACCAAAAACCTTTTTGGTAATTTCCATTTATTACATTCTGATTTTCTTTAAAAACAAATCAGAAATAATATCTTATTTATTTATTTAAAATAACATTTATCTTAAATAATTAAATAAAACACTTTAATTATTTATTTCTATAGAGTTTATTTTAGGCTTATTAAACCCATAATCATTTTAGGCTTATTCTAAGTGTGTGACCCTATAGGTTCACATAACATTGGCAGTAGGCCTAAATCTCTATTTAGGCCTACAAGTCATAAGTGGCCTCTAGTAAGACATTATGACTACCCAAGTCATGTGAAGTCAATAATCTAACATAACCTAATTACAGTGAATTTTATCGTCCCTTTATCACATGATATCTTAATTGAACATAAGGCATAGAATGTCATCCTTATATAGTTCAATATTCTGACTTGATTCTAAGTAGACTGAAAATGATAACTCTTTATCAATTCATTTCAGCATGACCATGCATTTTCCTTCAGTTTATCTCATCAAGGGGCCTATAGATATCTTTCTCATATTAATGAGGGATAAATTCCTTCTAAATCACTCACATTCCTCACATAACTAATTTCTTATCCAAAAACATCCTATCTAATCATTCGATTAAAGATAATGTTAGAATGTGTCAAAACATAAAATAGCTATGTAGAAATCCATGATGATTTCAAGGTCAAAGGACCGAAATAAAATTTCTGTGATGAGAAATACTTATGACAACAATCTATGCAGTATTCTTATAGTGGGTCAATCCAGTACATGATCTCTCATCATATACCTATTAGTTGACTTAATATCTCATATTCATGATTAGTAAAACATAACCATCAATCAACATCATACTAGCCTTAATACTTTAATATTTATATAATGAATAAATGGCTAGGGATAATTAAAATAGAACTCTTATTTTAATCTAAGGGTTTTACTATCAAGTCACATACTTGATGACCTTAGTAAGAATTAACCATTCATATAATTATCATAAAATCAAATGATAACGAAATACCTCTTTATTAATAAAATAAGAAAGTCAATGCATAATCAAATGATTGACCTAGTCCATATCACTAACAGTATCAAGACCAATCCTCTTTTAAACTATCAAAACATGCCTCCTATAAACACCCAATTTTGAGATAATAAAATATGGATGCAACAAGGGACTCCAATGATGAAAATGTTATAAGTAGGTCTTCAACACTTGAAGTTCAAAACCTTAAAAGTTTGAATATGTTTTCAAAAAAAGTATCATTGTTTTTTAAGGACTTAATTATAATACCTTTTTAAGACCTAATTGAAAATTTTAATTTCTTTCAGAGGTCTTTTTGTAATTTAAAGTAAAAAATTGGAATTATAGAATTTTGATCGAAATTATGTAATTTCAGTTGGACTTACGTGTTTTCGTCTATTTTTGTATTTTTTACAGAAAATAAAAAATACTTTCCTGAGTTTTGATTGGTTTAAAAATTTTCTTAAATTTATTTTAGGATTTATCTACTTCTTCAGGAAATAAATTCCTTTTAAAATTGGAACTCTTCAAGAAATAAAGTCCTCATAAAATTGGAACTTTCAGTATGTAAAACTTAGGGTTTTTGTTTCTCTCCCTATAAAAGGAGAGCTTAGGCTCTTGGAGCAAGGGACTAAAGATTGAGGGACCCAATTCTCAAGACCTCTCTCTTTCTCTGCACTTATAAAAAATATTCATGGTTATTTCATCTTAGAAGCAAGAATCAAGAGCCCTTTTTCTGAGAAAAGAATAGCAAGTTTTTTAAGATCTATATAATAAATAAATGTTGATTTTACTAATCTGAGGAGCCAACCACAATGCATCCATAATCATCTTCTCATTCTTTATTTTCTATTATTTTTTTATTTTATTATTTTTGTTCCTATTGAATTCCAGTTTTACTAAAATTTTTATTTTTATTTTGTTTATTCACTAACCATTGTTTATTTTTGTGTTAGTGATTATGGAGAGGATTACTTAATGAGTTTACTTAAAGAATAAAATCCATGAAGGTCCATGGAATGCCATGGATAGAACCTTGTAGCTAAACAATATTTCTAGGGTTTTTATTTAGTTTATTTATCATTATTTTATTTTTATTTATTTTTGGGTTGTATTAATTTTCTTTTTTATTATTCTCAATAGTTCATTGCAATAGCCCTAATAGTGGGAATGATGAAATTTTGTGTGTGTGTGATTTGATGTTTTGTTTTAATTAATTGTTTAGTAAATTAGGGTTTTCATTCAGTAATTAATTCAAATTAATGGTTATATAAATCATTACATTGTTTAATTAAAATTGAATTGGATTTAAGTTGGTCAAATTAGTTTTGCTTAATTGATTATTTTATTTTATTATTTATGGTCACTTTAATTAAATTATGGTTTTAGAATAGATTTAATTAATTAGTTGATTTTTTTTATATTTTTATTATTTTTTGGACTTGTTTGTTTATGTTTATATATTTTGGGCCCTAGACATTAGTCTTTAATCCACTTAAATTTAGGTTTTTCTGAGGTTTAATTAATTAAAATGCATTTTAGGTCCATAATTAATTAGATTTAAGGTAGGGATACTTAGGCCTATTTAGTTAATTAGACATAGGCCCACCTAATTTAATTTAATTAATTTAGACTTAGCCCATTTAATTTAGGCTTTTCCATAATTTATAGATTTAAAATCATTCTAGAATTAAAATATGTAGAACTAGGCTCACTAATTTAAATACTTCATAATTTATAGATTTATGCCCATTTTTACAATTAAAATAAATAGACTTAGGATCACTTAATTAAAATTGAATAAGGATTAGGCCCATTAATCTTTTGGCTCACTTGTAAGTTAAAATATGTAGATTTAGTCCATTTAATTTAAATCAATGTAGATTAGACTAACATAGGGATTGTGATGAATGCATTGTTTACTTGTATTTTTCATGACTAGTTTGCCTGGAGTTAATTTTTTTTAGGGTTTATATGAAATTGCATGTAAATAGAGGATCAAATAGTAATTCATAAACTAATTCTAAAGGAACATGAGACTAAAAAAAGTTGGCATTCTTTACCCAGAATCTCCTAGTTATGGTGTTGGCTTTCTTTCAGGAAATCGAGTACTACCATTTCTTTTTTATTTTTCCTAGTTATTACCCCAGGTGGTTGTTCCTCATCTCCACGCCATGTCTTTGTGACAGTGGTTAGTGTGTTCTCTAGAGCCCTGAGTTCAAACAGTGTTGCAGTTGCTAAAATCTTAGGCACATGCTAAACCCCACCGTCTATAGTGGCAACTCCATTGGGGATAAGAGATATTGATTCTACTTGTGTTCTTTAGAATTATTTTATTAATTATTATTTTATTCTTACATTCATTATGCATGTCCCTATTAACCGATGGTGTTGGTTTATAGTTCCATGATTCCACTAGCTTCATGGGATTGTAAATTGGTTAACCATCACTCTTAATCTTAACTCAGTTCAAGAGAGATTATCGGGCTCATCTGACTAGAGTCTATAACCCAAGTCCTAAAGGGGGGTAGTCTTCTCTTAAGTTTGCAAAGGATGTCGGACCCCTCTGACCTTAGCCTATAACTCAAGTCTTAAAGGAGGGCATATTGCTAAGGGAGCCTTCACCTTTTTACCGGACTCAACTCATGTAGTGGCTTAGTAACTTTCCCTAGGATTACTCAAATTGCTTATGAATGTTTCCATAAGGTATTGCTATCTATAAAGGCCCAAGCCCATACTTTAGAAGCCCATCAGGATCAATAAATATTGGGCTATGCTTTCTACCTAGAAATATTGTTTCAATGATTTACTAGTTTGAGAGATTTGGCATGCATGTCGGTTCTTGATATCCCCTGTTGATATTAAGGCCAAGACCAAAAATAATAAGAAAAGAGACTTACCATTGAATACATTTGTAGGAGTAATAAGATTAGAAGGATGTATATACTTGACTTATTACTTGATTTGATTATTACTTGTTACTTGTTGCATAGCACATGCATCATGCATTACATGCATCATACTAATAATTTATCTTTCAGCCATCATAGATTCATTTGGGTCTTCCTGTGTTTTGAAACAAAGTAGTGGTAGATTAGTAAGAACTAATTTTAGTCCAAAATCAATAGCTAAAGAGATCCATCGCAGTTTGGAAAAGAGCCCCATCAACCCGCTTTACTTAGAAGCTGAACCAACTCAAATAGAAGAGATGGAACAACAAAGAGGAAACTGGACCCTAGAGGACATCAAAGGAGCATTGAAGACATGAGAGCAATGATGCAAGATGAACCAAGATAAGCCTTAGCTGGGTTAATGCCACCACGTACAATTACACTACACTCATTTCTACAATTCCACTTGCTACTATTGTGGAAGATCCACCTGTTGGGGGGCAACCATTGAATGCTACAAGGAATGTGCCTACTGTGGAAATGAAATATGAGGATGTGGAGAACCTTTTGGTAGAGAAAGCCAAGAAAGAATCACTTGAGCAAGTTCAAGAGCTAAAGTCCAAGCAGATGAAAGCACTGACTTAAAAGATGTCCAAAATGGAAGAATTGATGAGAGGATAGGGCATCGGATATTCATTTAACTTTGATGATATGATGCAATTTGAGGAAGATAAGCTGCTTGATAAGTTCAGGATGCCACTGTTGCAAAAGTTTGATGGTACTATAGACCTAAAAATCCACTTTAGTCAATATACAACTACTATGAGCACCACTAAGGCTCCTTTGTCTGTAGTTACCAAGTTATTTGTATTATCCTTGGAAGGTCTGGCTATTAATTGGTATCATGGGTTAGAGAAATCGATCTAAGCGAACTGGAGAGAGTTATGCACTGCTTTTCTAAAACAATATGACCACAATACCAGGCTCGAAGTGTCTATTAGGAATTTAGAATTGACCAAGCAAAATCCTAATCATTTCTATTTAGATTCATGAATAAGGCAAGATTAATGAAGAATAAGCTAAGTGAAAAGGATTAGGTTAGGATGATTGTTTAAAATGTGTCACTTAATCTGGTTAAGAGGTTGCAAATGATGAACCCTAAGACATTTGTAAATCTTTATGAGGATGGGTTGTAAGTTGAGGAGATTGAGAATGAGAAAAAGAGGATTGCTAAAAGCACCGGAGTAAGAAACTACCCAACTAGGGGCATACAGTAAAGAAGCACTAGCCGAATTGTAGAAGCACATATTGTTCAATAACCAAGGAGATTCTCCAATTTTAACCAACCTTTGTCAAAAGTCCTAGAGTGCCTAATGAAAAAGGGCTTACTTTAACCTTTACCTAATCCAAACCCAAACACCCCAGGCTATACCCCAAACAACCACTGCCAATTTCATCAAAACGTCCAACACTCCACATATAACTGCTTCCACCTCAAACATGAAATCCAAAACCTTATAAACTCTGAAAGGATCACAAACCTCGAAAACCCAAGCACCAAAAATAATCCTTTCCTAAACTACTGAAATGTATCACCTTGAGCTACCATGATGATTAACTCAAGAGTTAGTAAGGAAGAAGGGCTATGCTCCTTTGAGGATCTAGACTTTAAAACCAAAGAGAAATCTCCTAATGCCCCTAAAAATGAGGAAGGGGCAGAAGACTTATTGGGTCAACCTTCAGGAAAGTTTGACTATAAGGTGTTTTACACTAAACCACCTTCTTTTAACATAACCTCGAGTCGATTGTACCTACAGGATAGGGTGATGAGTTTGATGATGAAAAGTTGCTAGACAAGAAAGAAAAATGCACATTTGAGGAATATAAAGATGAAGTCATGACGACAGTCGGCAAGAAGATGCAAGAATAATTATTATATCAACCACTTCAAGGATAACCACTATGAGACTCAACATCCATAGCATCTAGAATAGGAAATAAATTTTCTTATTCTCTTCTTTGAATAAAATTTTAGTTTCTTTAGAACTTTTTTTGTTTTAGTGATCGATGATATGAATTCTGATCGTGGTTACTTATGTATTATCATCCTAATGGTACTGTGCATTATGATATTGATCACATCTACATGTTTAACATAAGTTCAATTCAATTATATTCATTCAGCATGGGCACAAATGCAAATTCAAATAACATACATATATCATATGATGTGATTTCTAAAGATAAGAAATTTCAAGAAAAAATAAAAAGAATGAAAAAAAAAGAGAAAAAATAAGGAGAGAGAAAAAGAAAAAAAACAGTAAGGTAAAAATTAGAGAGACAAAAATTCAGGATGGGCTAATAACATGAGTTGTATTATGTGATGTAATGAATGTTCTCATTTTTACCCTAATGAATGATTAAAATTGAATTTGAAATTTTTGTTCAAATATCGCATATTCCTCTATATCATACTGTATAAGTATTTGAATGGAAAGATAATACATAATGAAACCTAAATCAGAGCTATGAGATCACTATTTTAGTTATATTTTCTTTTTTGCCATCCTTTTATAATTTTCCTTGTAAGTCTAGTGTCCTCTTATACTTAGGAAATTTAAGTTGCTCAGTAACTTATATTGCAACTCTTGCTTTGTAACTATCATCAGTCATTGCATCAACATTAAGCTTCATATTTGCTCAAGAGTCCTTTAAAGTGCAAATCCAGTTGATTTCATCATCAAGAACTCATTTCAATTAGTTTGCCCACTCCTCTACACCTCCAATGCATGAGATTGTAAGTAATAGGGTTAGTAAGTCAAAGGATCAACAACAATAATGAACGGACTGGGTCTATTGCACACGAAATAGAAAAAAGACTGTTAGAATAGTAGGAATGAATCCAAAATAAAGTTGGGGGCAAATTGCAAAATAGTAGGTTCACATTCAAAGAGCAAAGATGGAACACTAAAGTAGAAGAGCTAATACAAGAGTTCTGGGGGCATAAAGAAGTAAACTATAAGTAACAACCAATAATTCATCAATACAACACCACCTGGTCATCTACAAGACAAGTTATATAAGAAGTTCTAACATCAGAAGTACCAACAGTGAAGCATTTAATGCTCAAACATATAAGTTTTTAATAAAGCACCTTGTTCTCACACTCCAAGCTGTAAACATAGCTCTATTCCAAACAAGAGACCCATTAGGATCATGCATGTCATTCATAACATACATACACATGCATACATCTATTGTGAAATACTTGCTTTGCATAATAAATTCTTTAAGCCTAAGCAAGATTGTGCAAATACTTTGCTACTAACATTCAAAATTAGTGTTGTAAAAGTACAAAATGGTAGTCAGAATGTTCACATATGAAGGAAAAGGGTAACACTATCAAGGTGAACCTGATACACAATAGGACTTTAGACCTCAGGAGCCCAATAAATCATGAGCCCATCCAATAAGGGAATATCATCGACAGTGACACTTGTAAAACCATCATCCTAGCGACCTTAAAAGGCTAGATAGAACACTCAAGCACTTTATATTCAACATCCATCTCCATAGTCTCATATGGAACATCATCTATAATATCTCTCCACAATAATCAGTCCATTGTAGGGTATAGAATATGGTGATGGGAAAGTCCAACATGTCAATAATACATTTGTAGGCCCTAAAAAAGGAAGAATGCTCTCAAAACTTAAAATGAATGCACTCTAAAAAATTATTTGATCATGAAACAAGATCTCTAACTCCTGAACCTTTTTTGTAGGAGATGTCAATAAGAGGAATGAAGCCTTCTACCATAATATTAATGGAATGGCAGAAATACAAATACAGCCTAAAGCCACAACTTCAATGGTGGAGTATCATGACCCTATGATCAGAGACATCATCACCATAATTAAAGGGAAGAATGCAAAAGAATAATACTACATTTTGTAAACATTTATTCACTTGTAAATAGACCATACTAACTTATGATATTTTATGTGGGGAAAATAAAAGAAAATGAATAAGGGGAAAGGAATCGATACATTAATAAGAATGGGTAAGACAGTAAATACCAAATACTCATCAAGATAATAAAGGGAAGTAACAAAACTCTGTTTCCTTAGATGATGTAATAAAGTACCATCTCAATAATAAAATTCACAAATTGAAAGTAAATTCATCCACTTCATGAGATCATTTGCGAAAAACCTATCTCATGACCTTTGATCATAAAGGCTCTTTTTATTAGCCTCGCAGAATTAAGATGTTTAGTTATCAATTTTGTGCTGAGAGTTTATAAACTCCAATTAATCTAATGCTTGCTTTGCACCCAAACAAGGGGCAAAATTGTAAAAAAAAAATCTGTGGAGTTGCAGTATAAATGGCTTGAATTTTAAAGTATCTTTTCAGTCTTTTGAATAATAAATGTGCATATAATATACTCTAATGCTCATAAATAAATATGATTACAAAATCTATTGACGGTATCCATGCTGAGTAATACGAGAAAGGCGACGGAATACTAATAGGAGAACCAAAATAACAGCAAGCATAATTTACTCCAATGCTCAGAAATGAGCAAGAGTATCAACATGAAACTTCTGGTGGTATCCATGCTGAGTAATACAAGAAAGGCAGAGGAATACTAAAAGAGGATCATGTCAAAAATTGCTCTATTTACTCTAATGCTCTATATGAGTATGAGTATCCAAAGGACCTTTCCAATGGTATCCATGTTGAGTAATATGAAAAAGGCAAGGGAATACTCGGATAAGGAAGGAAAGCATAAAAATAACTCAAAGAATATTTTGATACTCAGAATTTGATCTTTTTATGCTCAATTTCCATAAGTTTTGTTTAGTAAATTCTCCCTAAAATTAGGTGTGGAAGTAAGCTCTTCACTTGGTAAAAGATATACTCTTAGTATAAAATGGTTAATTATGCCTCTAACCTTTGCAAATGGTAAATAAATGATTATCATGAAAATAAAAAATAGTGAGATTCGCTAAGTGCACGCTATCTCATAAAAAAGTGATGAATTTTCTCATAAATTTTCAACATTATAAGGTACTTTTGCGCATTTATCATGATTGAAACTAACTTTAACAAGTTTTTAGGAATTGCAAATCTAGAATAAAGTGCACCCAAATTATAGAGATAGAAAGTGCACCCAAATTATAAAGATGGTTAACAAAGCAAAATTGAAATCAGTCAGCACAGAAATTCTAATCAGTCAATACAATAAAATTTAAAGTCAGTCAACAAAACATCATTGGTGAGCTACGAAAGGGTTGCAATTAATCATGAGCAGTTATGGATTGTAGGATTGTCAAAGGCGAGCAATGAAAGGATTGTAGTCAAATCACAAGCAATTATGGATTGTAGCATCAAAGGCGAGCAATCAAATGGTTGCAGTTAATTAAAATTAGCAAATGATTATGGATTGTAGCATTATCAAAAGCGAGCAATGAAAGGATTGCACTCAATTTACGAGCAGTTATGGACTGTAACATCAAAGGCAAGCAATGAAAGGATTGTAGTCAATTTGCAAGCAATTATGGATTGCAGCATCAAAGGCGAGCAACAAAAGGTTTGCAGTTAATTAAAATCAACGAAAAGTTATGGACTGTAGCATCATCGGCGAGCAATAAAAGGGTTACAGCTAATCTTGAGCAATTATGAATTGCAGCATCATCAGTGAGCAACAAAAAGGTTTTAGCTAATCGCAAGAAATTATGGATTACAACATCATCGGTGAGCAACAAAAGGGTTGCAACTAATTGGGAGCAGTTATAGACTACACCATCATCAATGAGCAATAAAAAGGTTGTAGTTAATCACGAGAAATTATGGATTATAGCATCATCAGTGAGTAATGAAACGGTTGCAGCTAATCATAAGAAATTATGGATTGTAGCATAATCAGTAAGCAATGAAAGGGATAAGGGAAATGAAGAATGAATCAACAAAAGGCAATGCATAAAAGCAATCAACGTTACACAACCGAATGTAGTGTATTCCTACCTAGACTATACGACCGAGTATAGTTGACATTGTATGACTAAGTACAATATACCTATTTCAATTTAGACTATACGTTTAAGTGTAATCGACTTTTTACAACTAAGTACAATGTATCCTTCCTTTTGGACTATACGATCGAGTGTAGTCGACATTATATGATCAAGTGCAATATGTCATTTCAAATCTAACTCTATAACCGAGTATAGTCGACATTGTACGATCGATTACAATGTATCCTTTCAAACTATACTATATACGAGTACAGTCAACATTGTACGACCAAGTGTAATATGCCATTTCAAATCAGACTATACAATTAAGTGTAATTGACATTGTACGATTGAGTACAATGTATTTTTCCATCAGACTATACGACCGAGTGTAGTCACCATTGTACGATTGAGTACAATGTATCTTTCCATTCAAACTATACGACCGAGTATAGTCGACATTGTACAATCGAGTACAATGTATCCTTCCATTCAGACTATATGACTGAGTGTAGTCAATATTGTACGACTAAGTACAATGTATCCCTCAATTTAGACTATACGATCGAGTACAATTCATCCTTCCAATTTGGACTATACGATCAAGTATAGTCAACATCATACGATTAAGTATAATGTATCCATCTAAATCAATGTTATACGTTAGAGTATAGTATTTCCTCAGATGTTTTGAGATTATGCCTAGTGTTGTACGACAACACAAGCATTTATCATGAACCAATGATTAAAACCTCAAGGAGCACAGGTGAGTACCCGAACTTTGTTTAAAAGAAATTGTGTATTTATTTGCTTTGTCGCAATTTGTCAAGCAAACAGCGACAAAGGGGGGCAACTATAAACACCAATTATGGGATAATAAAATATGGATGCGACAAAGGACTCCAATTATGAAAACGTTATAAGTATGTCTTCAACACTAAAAGTTCAAAACCTCAAAAGTTCAAATACGTTTTCAAAAAGAGTTTAATTATTTTTAAGGACTTAATTATTATACCTTTTTAAGACCTAATTGAAAATTTTAATTTCTTTCAAGGGGTCTTTTTTGTAATTAAATGTAAAAAAATAGAATTATAGAATTCCAATCGGAATTACGAAATTTCAGTCAGAATTACATGTTTTTCGTCTATTTTTGTATTTTTTAGAGAAAATAAAAAATATTTTCTCGAGTTTTGATTAGTTTAAAAATTTTCTTAAATTTAATTTGGGATTTATCTACTTTTTTAGGAAATAAATTCCATTTAAAATTGGAACTCTTTAGAAAATAAAGTCCTTGTAAAACTGGAACTTTCAGTATGTAGAACTTAAGGTTTTTATCTCTCCCTATAGAAGAAGAGCTTAGGCTCTTGGAGCAGGGGACTAAAGATAGAGGGACCCAATTCTTAGGACCTCTCTCTTTTTATTTGAAATTCTTTTTTTCTGCACTTACAAAAAATATTCTTGGTTATTTTGTCTTGGAAGTAAGGATCAAGAGGCCTTTTTTTTTAGAAAAGAATAACAAGTTTTTAAAGATCTATATAATAAATAAACGATGATTTTACTAGTCTGAGGCCCAACCACAGTGCATCCATAATCATCTTCTCCTTCTCTATTTTCTATTTTTTTATTTTATTATTTTTGTTCCTATTGAATTCTAGTTTTACTTAAATTTTTATTTTTATTTTTATTTTTATTTTTTTATTCACTAACCATTGTTTATTTTTGTGTTGGTGATTATGGAGAGAATCACTTAATGAATTTACTCAAATAATAAAATCCATAAAGGTCCATGGAATGCCATGAATGGCACCTTGTACCTAAACAATATTTCTAAGGTTTCTATTTAGTTTATTTATCATTATTTTATTTTTATTTATTTTTGGGTTGTATTAATTTTCTTTTTTATTATTATTAATAGTTCATTGTAATACCCTCAATAGTGAGAATAATAAAATTTTGTGTGTGTGCGATTTGATGTTTTGTTTTAATTAATTGGTCAGTAAATTAGTGTTTTCATTTGGTAATTAACTAAAATTAATGGTTATAGAAATCATTAGGTTATTTAATTAAAATTGAATTAGATTTAAGTTGATAAAATTAGTTTTGCTTAATTGATTATTTTATTTTATTGTTTGTGGTGACTTTAATTAAATTAGGGTTTTAGAATAGATTTAATTAATTTGTTGATTTTTTTTAGTTGATTGTTTTTTAGATTTTTATTGTTTTTTGGGCTTGTTTGCTTATGTTTATGTGTTTTGGGCCCTAGGCCCACATTAGTCTTTACCCACTTAAATTTAATTTTTTCTTAGGTTTAATTAATTAAAATGCATTTTAAGCCCATAATTAATTAGATTTATGGTAGGGATACTTAGGCCCATTTAGTTAATTAGATATAAACCCACCTAACTTAATTTAATTAATTTAGACTTGGCCCATTTAATTTAAGATTTTCCATAATTTTGTAGATTTAAGATCATTCTAGAATTAAAATATGTAGAATTAAGCTTACAAATTTAAATACTTCATAATTTATAGATTTTGGCCCATTTTTATAATTAAAATAAATAGACTTAAGATCACTTAATTAAAATTGAATAAGGATTAGGCCCATTAGTCTTTTGGCTCACTTGTAAATTAAAATATGTAGATTTAGCTCATTTAATTAAAATCAATGTAGATTAGACTAACCTAGGGATTATGATGAATGCATTGTTTACTTGTATTTTTTATGACTAGTTTGCCTGGAGTTGATATATAAGTAGTAACAAACTCTAACCAATTGTGTCGGCTCAAGTCAAAGAGTCATATGCACCATTATATCCAAGATTATGATTGTTAATATAAGTGAATTTCCATGCAATCACATATCTTATATCACAATTTGATTTAAACATCACATGAGTATCCATATGTCTATTTTAATTTCTTATATCAAGTAGCATGAGACTCACTAGGTCCCACTATTGATATCATATATCAATCAAGAAAAATAGAAAGAGGTGATAGTCTACATATTAATACTACCTATATATTAATCCAATGACTATGAATATTTATACCATATGTACTAAATTAGTTTATCACTCATATTATTAACTCTTAATAATAAACCCATTTAAGATAATACTAAGGGTAAACATTCAATTAATTAAATACACTTTATTTAAATGAATGTCATTTTATTGCCATATGGGAAAGATATAATTTTAATGTATAAAAATGACATTAGGGCACATCTATACTAGCAATTTTTAGATAATAAAAATAGGGCATATTTCTTATTTTTATAAGGATCATGAGGGTAAAGTGATCAAAATATAAGGAATTTATGTTTAAAGCATGTTTATACTTGTAGTAGAATCTACATCTTTTTTCTTTGTTAGTTCTTAATTCCTTAATGAATGTTTGAGTCTTATGCTTCATAAGTGATCAAGTGTCAAACAATAATAAATATATTGTTAAAAAAATAGAACAAATAAAAAGAAGATAGAAGTTTAAGTTATGCCATAAGCACTATCTTTAAGAATTTATTTATCAGTTATTACAAAAATTCTAAAAGATTAAAAAGACTCTTATAGTGTTTGTACCGGATTTAGAAATAACAAAAAGCTAACAACCCGCCAAAAATTTAAGTAAAAGAAAATAAATAGTTTAGTTGGAAAATATTATGCAATAAGTTTTCATTAATACAAAGAAAAAATTAGATTTAATTCAAGTAAAATGCTAAGTCAAATTCCCTTATTTTTAAGTAACTAAGGAAAAAATAAATAAATAAATAGAATTAAAAAAAGTGGATTTAGAGTAGGTCTTATGTATATTATATATAATAGATACCAACTCTCTCTTTTCTCTAAAACATTTGTTGAAATCATTATTAATTATCTAAATATTTAGAAAATCTTGTGTGTTGTAGGCAAGTTGGTAAGTTGCTTCATTAGTAAAGCAAATTGGACAAGTTGACCAAGTCGTATGAATTCTTACATTTGGAGATTGTTGTAATTTCACTTACTCAAGCAAGATTGATAGGAGATTGTTGGAAGAAGTGAAACATCACCCTAATAAGTTAAGAAGACCTCAAAAGATAGAAGGTCAAGGTTGGTAGAGCAATGTATACTTTATTAATATCAATGGAGGATGAATTGCTACATCGTATCAAGGATGTAAAGACCCCCAAAGATGCATAGGACACTCTTAGTGGATTATTCACTCAAATAAATGATGCCAAACTGCAACAACTCAAGAATGAGTTCTTATTAATCTTGCAATAGTATATGATACTAAATGAATACTTTACTAAAGTTAAATCTTTATCTTAAGAAATTTCAAAGTTGGATCCTAAAAATAAAATAACTAAAACCATAATGAGAATAGTATCATTATAATGTATGGGTTACGAAATGAGTTCAAAGCTCTTGTAATAGTAACTCATTAATGTTCAAAAGATCCATCTTTAAATGAATTAGAAAATATATTGGCTAATTAAGAGGCTCTAGATAAGCAAATGTTAAAAGTCTTAATTAATAAGTAGGGATAGCCCTCTTTAGTAGTAAAAAAGATAAGGATCTAAAATATATTAAACCAAGAGATAGTGGAAAGCAAAAGAAAGAAGGCTAGCAGAAGATGACAAGGAAGGAGTTAGTAATAAGGGGAGCCAATAAAATGCATGATAAGTTGAATGACAAGTTACATTGTCACAAGAATAAATAGTGTTATAATTATGGTAAAAAAGGCTACTGTGCACAATATTTTTTGCATAAGAAATTGGAAAGAAATGTTGCAACATTTATGCAATCATAAGTTAAAAGTGAGGATGATTGGGACTTTCAAGCATGATATGCCATTATAAAGCGAACAACATGTAAGCTATATGAGTTTATGCCCTCTTTCACATCCAAGCCAAAGGAAGAGTAGGCACTTGTCATGATGAGTGATAAATCTATCAGTTATAATGATGATTGTATAGTATATTTAGGTTGCTCTTATCATATGAATGAAGATAAGGAGAAATTAATGAACATAATACAGTATAAGAGCAAGCGAGTTGTTATCATTATAGACAACTCAAATTTACCCATCACTCATAATAGTAAGACAATATGAGTACCTGAATATAACTTAAGACATGTGCATTTGTAAAATGTCTTCCATTTTTAGGATGAAAAAGAATTTTTTATCAATGTCATAACTAAAATCCTCAAGAAATTTCATGGTGTTTAAGCCAAAAGATATGAAAATGTATCAAATATTACATTTAAGAGGCACACCAATCATTGAGGGGTGAAAATCAAAGTTTTTCTACATAATGTTAGCTTAAATAATATATATAGAAAAGATTGAAAAAAATGAGATAGTTGATTTATGTCATGCACTTTTAGGGCACGTGAACTATCACAAGCTAAAAGTCATGATGAAGAAGTCTATGCTTAAGGGACTTTTTTTACTTAATGTTTGGGATGATACATTATGCATTAGATGCCAGTATAAGAAAGCACATCAACTACCATTTAAAGATTCTCAGTACAAGGTTAAGGAACCTATTGAGTTAGTACCCTCGACTTTTTTTATGCTTTAATTCATCCATCTATCTATTGTATAAAGTATATGATAATTTTTATTCATTATTCAAGGTATTTCTAGATATACTTCATGAAGAATAAGTCCAAAGCACTAATCAAGTTCAATGACTTTAAAGATGAAATTGAAAAGGAAGTTATTAAGAGGATTTAAGTGCTTATGCACTAACAATGTAGGAGAATATACTTTACAAGAGTTCTCTCAATATCTATAAGATTGCAATATAAATGACAATTGACTTGCCCAAATACTCCCAATAAACTAGAGTGGAAAAATTAAACAATAGACATGTTGAGAACTATATAGAAGCATGTTACATGTAAAAAATATTACACTAAAATTTTAGGAAAAATGCATCAAGACGGCTACACATATGATCAATAGACTATGACAAGCATTACTAATATTGCTTTTACTCTTGAAAAACTATGGAATATAAAATCTATAGTAAGTCACTTCCAAGTCTTTATGTATGTTATGTCTTCTAACTTAATCATTTATGCAGCAAGTTCGACAAGAAAGAAATTTGATGCATATTTATGGGTTATGATGATTATCAAACAAAGGGTTGAATTATTACGATCCTACAATTAGAAAATTCCATGCATCAAGAAAAGTGATATTTAATGAGGCTTCATTTTGGTGGTCATCACAAAAAGTAGTGCTATTAGTTTCAAAGTACATTGGAGAAAAACTATAAGAGAGATTCAAACAAAAGGAGGTGATTGAATAAATCACTTAAAAGGAAGGACAAAAAGATGAAGAAATCAGCAACAAGTCACTAGAAAAAAAAAACCAAGTCTCCATGGCACACTAGAATGCATTATAAAATGCTTACAGAAGAATGACTAAGTCAACTTGAGAAAATTTAAGATGATGAAGTTGAAGAGGAACATGAGCCGCATTTACAAAGATAGAAAAGTGAAGGAAAAAAATAAAAAAATATGCCAACACAGCATTTATTGAGGATGATAGAATTAAAGAAGTTGTTACATTTAAAGAATCATCCTTAAACAAAGAATGGAGAAAGGTCATGGAATAAGACATAGATGCTTAAGAATATGAAGTTGATATCTTATAAATGGATTTATAAAGTGAAAAGTCATCTTAATGGATCAATTAAAAGATACAAAGCTTGATTAGTGGCTTAGGAATTCTCATAAAAGTATGGGTTAGACTATAAGGAGACATTCAATCCCATGGCAAAAAATATAATGGTTCAAGTCTTATTAGCTCTAGCACCAAGAAAAGATTGGTCGCTCTAGTAAATAAAGAAGAATGCATTCCTACATATAGAGTTAGATCAAGAAATATTCATGGAACAACCTTAAAGATTCAAGAGCAAGGCTCACCCATGCTATGTTTATAAGTTAAAGAAGGCACTATATGGATTAAAGTAAGCACCAAGGGCATGGTATGGGAAAATAGCAGAGTTCTTAATGGAAAGTAATTACTTAATGGCACCATAGAACTCCAGGTTGTTTATAAAAGCTAATAAAGGTAATTAGATAAAGTATTGGTTTTTATAGATAACCTTATCACTAAAGGAGATACTAAGCAGAGATTCATTAAATTAAAGCCAACTTATCAATACACTTTCAAATGAAAGCTTTAGGATAATTAAAGCATTTTCTTAGTTTTATGGTCAAACAAATGAAGAATAGGCTCTTTTTAAGTCATTAGAAGTATATTAAGGATATACTATATTATTTTGGAATATTACAATGCAAGTCTATCTCAACTCCAGTGGAGGTACATATAAAGCTATGCTTTATTGAAAGCAAGGACTTAGAAGATTTCTATAATGTATAAGTAACTAGTTAGTATCCTTATTTATATCTCATTGTCCATGGTAAGACATATCATATGCAATGAGTATGGTGGGTAGATTTGTGTTGAATTCAAAGAAGCCACATTTGGAAGCTGTTAGAAGAATCTTACATTACATCAAAGGTACCATTAATTATGGCATATTTTATGAGAAGGAAAGAATAGGTAAAATGGTCGGATATTGTGATGTTGACTATACTAAAGATTATGATACAAGGCGCTCACTACAAGATAGGTATCTAGTATTGGATTAGGACTTATTTGTGGTGTAGTAAAAGGCAAGTGACAATATCATTATTGGGTTATGTGATTCAAAACGTAGCGAAAATTTAAAAATTAATCACAAAAACCTGAACCAAGGTCCATGTAATTTGATTAATCGATTTGTTTATGTTTCCAAAAACCTTACTATATATGCAAATAATAAGCAAGAATGATGGAAGAATGAGAGGAGGTTCACTCTGGTTACACTCTACCTCGAGCTTTTAGTTTTCTAGGCTAGATTAAAACATCTCCAAATGAATACATCCTCCACAAGTATCCACACAAGCAGCATTGAATCAAAATGAATGTGTGTGTACTAGTACCTTTTTCTTAATTGTCTCATAACTCATTAACTTTGTGTTTTATTTTCTAAGAGGAGAAAGAATGAATTTGGGTGGCAAAATCATAAGTATGTGAAACCCTAAAGAATATGTCATATTTATAGACCTCTTAATTAGGATTTCATTTACCAAAATAAATTTTAGTAATTTCTCATTTACTAAAACATTTTTGGTATATTCCATTTATTCCAATTCTAATTTTATTCAAATACTAAATCAAAAATAGTTTCTTATTCATTTAAGACAACCATTACCTTAAATAAATAAATCTATACATATATTTTTTTTAATTTCCACAGAGCTTTATTGGGTTTGGTAAACCTATATTCGTTTTGGGTCTATTCAAGTATGTGACCCTATAGGTTCACATGACATTAGCAATGGGCCTGAAATCCCTATTTAGGCATACAAGTCATAAGTGGCCTCTAGCAAGACATTATGACTACCCAAGTCATGTTAAGGTTAATAATCTGACATAACCTAATTTACAGCAAATATTATAGTCCTTTTGTCACATGATATCTTAGTTGATTATAAGGCATAATTTTTGTCATCCTTATACAATTTAATTATATTATTTCTTGATTTCAAGTAGACTGAGAATGATAACTCTTTATCAATTCCCTTTAGCATAGCCATGCATTTTTCTCAGTCTATCTTATCAAGAGGCCCATACATATCTTACTCAGATTAAATGAGGGACAAATTCCTTCTCAATCACTCATATTCCTCATATAACTCATTTCATATCCAACAACAATCTATTTTATCATCCAGTTAAAGATAATGTTAGATTGTGTCAAAATACAAAATAGTTATGTAGAAATCCATTGTGATTTTAAAGTCAGAGGACTAAATCAATATTACTGTGTTAAGAATTACTTATGACAATTATCCATGTAGTATTCTCATTATGGGATAGTCTAGTGCATTATTTCTCAAAAAAGTACCTATGAGTTTACTTAATATCTCATATTCATGATTAGCAAAACATAATCATCAGTTAGCACCATACTAGCCTTCATACATTAGAGATAATTTGAATAGAACTCATATTTAATCTAAGGGTTTTACTATCAAGTCACATACTTGATGACCTTAGGAAAAATTTACTATTCAAGTGATTATCACAACAGAAAATGAAAATGAAAATGCCTATTTATTAATAAAATGGTAAAGTCAAAACATGGTCACACATTATTGACCTAGTGCATATCATTAACAATCACTACCAAGTAATGAGGTAGAGTATAGAGCAATAACAGCAACTCAAGAATGTAAATGGCTAATATAGCTTATGAGGGATCTTCATGAACATATTGACTACTAGATACAAGTACACTACGATAACTAGTCATCCATACACTTGATTGAGGATCCAATGTTCCATGCAAGAATGAAACATGTGGAGGTATATTATTTCTACGTGAGGGATAAAGGTTTACATGGAGAAATAATGGTGAATTATGTCAAGATTGAAGACCAAGTTGCAAAAATATTCATCAAAGGGCTCAACAATGCAAAATTCAAGAACTTCACAAAGCAACTTGGTATGATGAGTAAGCACATTAAATGTCTTAGAAACAATTAATCCCACATTAGTTTATAAATTAGATTAAGTGGGCTTATATACCAATTGGATACTTCCACTTAACAGCTTGAACTTTTAAGTTGGACAAAGGTCTAATTGGTGTATTTTTAGTTCATTTTCTAACATGGTATCAAAGTTGTCGCCAATGTTCAAACCACATTCTTCCTGCAAAATCATTCTTAATTGAAATGTCCTTCTTCTCACTGCATGGTTGGACTCGGTATTTAAATAAGTTCCACCATGCAAGCTTACCAAACTATTGTGCCACACGCTAGTCGGGTCTAGCATATGTCAAGCATGATTGGACCACCCGGTATTTAAATAAATTCCACTGTGCAAACTTATTGGACCATTGTGCCACACGCTAGTCAAGCCTAGCATGTGTCAAGAGACTATTTTAAAAGTAATTAATTACATATTAATTTCATAAATTAAATTAAGTAAACTTATATGCCAATTGGATACTTCCAATTAGTAACTTGAATTTTTAAGTTGGATAAAGATATAATGGGTATATTTTCCATCTATTTTCTAACAAAATGAGAATAATCGATGAGGGGGAGTATAGAAATGATACCGGCTCTCTCTCTTCTCTAGAACGTATTGTTGAAATCATTTATCTTAAAAAAAAATCGTGAAGTTGGCAACTTGCTTTGTTAGTAAAGCAAATTGACCAAGTTGGCCAAGTTGCGTGAGTTCACGCATTTGGATGAATAACGCCCTTTCTTCTACAGTGCATTTTTGCACCATAAAAGGACGCTGCATGGTGGCCCTCATGCAAGAGCGTGTGTGATGCATGTGACAGCGAGTGAAAAGTGTGCAAATAAGTGGTGTATGCAAGTGAGTGAAGTGGTTAGTGCAAAAGTGAGGTGTGTGCAAAGAGTGTCCAAATAAGTAATTGGTTACTGTAGTGTAGAGAGTGAGAGTTACTTACGTGTAAGTGTTGTACAAGTCCATTTGTACTAAATCTCAATTAATGCAATAAAAGAATTTTCTTTCAGTTCAGTCCTCCACATATTCTACAAGCGAGGATCAAATAAGTCTATATCTACATTTATTTTTTATCTTTAGCCTATTTTCCTCGTGCAAAACTTGCTACTTTTTTATTATTTTCCAAGTTCATAAAACAATACGTGATTATAAACCATCAAAAAAATTTATATTCTAACAATCTGAGATCAAATAAGTTTATATTATTATTATTATTATTATTATTATTATTATTATTATAGATTTCATTTTGAAAAATTAATCAAATAAATATTTGATATTTTAAAATAATTTATTAAACTCGGTTTTTTTCTAAAAGAAATAATTTATGGGTTCAAAATATTTTGTAAAATTATTATCTAATTTACCATTACTTGTGTAATAGAAGAACAGAAGTAAGAACATTAAAAATTCAGTGCACTCAGTAAATGCATACTTTTCACTCCATAGGCATGAAATTAAAAAGAAAATGGCATACTTCATTTGAGGCCTTTTATGTTTGGCATAAGTTATCACTTTAACACCTCAATTTACAATTTTACTATTTTAACACTTAAATTTATATAAAATGTACTAATATACACTAATATGATGATATAATACACCTATCACCTCATGTACTTATCACTTTTTATTTGTTTGACACCTTTACTTACAGCTTTTGGTTAGTCAAATCCTTAAAATATGACATATGTTGATTTGCTATTTCATGTATTTTATGCTGACAAGGGTTTCAAATTTGTATTTTAAGCGAGTTCAGGTGTTAAAATGATAAAATTATAAATTGAGATGTCAAACTGACAAAAAGTGACAAATATAGAGGATCATGGATGTATTATGCCTAGAAAATGCATAACGCCTATTGCTACAAAAGATCACAACCTTTTCACTCTTTTATATATTTATAACAAACTCTAAAATTTGTTAAACTAGGTTAATTTTGTCAAATATTAAAGTTTAGTATAAATTTGTAAAAAGTGAAAAAAATTGTGGTTTTTTTACCACCAATATGCCTAATTTAAACTGAGTGTATATATTTTGACTTGTAGGTCATTGAAATGTATTCTAATTGTTTTCCAATATAAACATATTTTTAATTATTCAATACTACTATATCTGGATCAAACATCTATTTGACTGAGTTATGGGGAAAAAAATGTAATCCTATATAGTAGGCAAATATTTTCAAGAAAAATTATTTCTTAAACAAAGTTTCTAGCCAAATCCATTAAAATATGTAGATTTTCATTTGTTAATTTAAGATTTTCATTTGTTAATTTAATTTTCTTCTATGTCCAATTAATTTTTAATAGAAAGAATAACCTTTTTAGTATGATGTACATATACATGTTACCTACATTCTTACAAAACCATACAAGCATAATCAAGTTAATCGAATATGTGTACTTTACAGGTCATTTATATAGTGACATGGTATCACACCAATATAAACTGTTAGATTTTATTTTTTAAATTTCAGCCCTTTAATTTTGTCTATAAAAATCATTGACTACCTATTAAACAAGTTTTTTTAAGACAATAGTAAATATGTATTACTTTCAAAAAATATTTTATCTCTTAAATGATTAATCTCAATTAAATGATAAATTTGTGATTAATCTCAATTAAATAATAAATTTGTTCAAAAAACCATAATTAAAACCAAACCTTATGATAACACTCAACTATATATCCGAAAGATTGCTTTTTTTTTTTAACTTCAATAAATAGATAAAAGTAATTATTTACTTGCATCTATTTTATTAATAATTAAAATAATCACAAAATAAATAATATAATAATTTTTTCTTTTTTATTTTAATTAAACGTAAAAATTCATAAAATGAAGTGTATAATTATTTTATTTAGTAAAAATAAAAATTAATAAAATATATATTTTATTTTATTAAAAAATTTATTAACTGCTCATGATGTAAAAATTAATTTATTAAAAATTTATTCAATTTTACTTAAATAAAGTATCATTTAAGTATGCGTAAAATATATAATTTATAATGAATGTTGCATAACTAATTTATTTTCTAAAGCAATCTAACTAATTCACCGTACTAACAATGAAATTAAATGCACTTTTACCTATTATAATTTTGTTAAGAAATATATATACAAGCTTGCAATTCAATTGGTGTATATACATATGGGGCAAGAAATACGTCGCAAAGATTCAAATAATGTGCTTACAAAAATCATAACTAAACATGAGAACATGGGTAAGCATCCTTTTTTTACTTTAATAAACTGAGAAAAATAACTATTTAAACATATTTGCATCTACTTTATTAATAATCAAAATAATAATAAAATAAATAATATCATAATTTTTTATATTTTTTGAAGATAAAAATTTATAAAATAAAGTACATAATTATTTTATTTGATAAATAAAAAATAATAAAATATAAATTTCATATTATTAAAGAATTTATTAATTAATAATTATATAAAAATATAAATTTATTAAAAAAAATTTCTTGATCATACTTACACAATGTATCATTTAAGTTTCGTAACATATAATTTATAATGAATATAAGAGAAATAGTTTACTTTTTAACGCAATTTACGTTCAATATAAAAATAATTTAATTTTTTAATGCATATTATTTATTTTGAAATTTAAAAGGTAAGTTTAAGGTTACTTCTATATGCTAATGACTAGATTAAAAAAAAAAGTTGGATATCTTTTCTTTATTGATGATTTTATCATTTCATCTATTAACTAAAACTATATATTATTATTTATTTGTCTATCTTTACGAAGCAATTCAACAGCTAATAAATGCCATAAAATATTATAAAATATTGTAAAACAATAAATTAGAAAATTTTCAATTATGTACATTAGCTAAACTATTAGATTTTATTGGTCTTTTATGTTAAAGTTATACAATTTGTTCCAAATCTGAAAAAAAAAATTTCAAAATTTCAAGTATTCTATGAATAATGCTTATAAAATTTTTAAAAACTAAAATTAATTTAAGAATATAGTTTTATTTTTATTAAATTATAGTTAATATAATAATTTAATACTTGTCAGAAATATTTAAAATTTAGTTATATACGATATGGTGGATATGTGTCTTTTCCTCAAATTTTTGTGCCACTAAATTATTATTTTTTGAATGTTGCTTTCCTGATAATAAAATTTACTATTTCATGTATATTTATGTTATAATGAGCCATATACTATATAATTTTAATAAAAAAATATTTCATTTTAGAACACAGTTAATTATTTTAAAGTTGGATAATTTATTTTGAAAAGTATTTATCTATAAAAATAAAAATAATAATAAGTAATTATATTTTTTTAGAAGAATTCCTAACACTGGTATCAGAAGTGCATCCAGACATCTCAGCTAAACTGGCACCTCGTTAGCACTCACATCACATACCAATATTAGAATATTTATTAAAAAAGAAACAAACGTTGATTACAACCTCAAAGGGCAAAGAAATACAATAGACACATAAATTATGAATACCTATAGGAATGAAAACCCATAACATCATTTTTAACTAATTCAAAACACTTCAAAGGAAAAGTAGGCCACCAAGCTTCATAAGCAAGATCAATAGCTAAATTAGAAAGTTTGTCCGCCACCAAGTTACCATCCCTGAAGATATGGGAAGCATAAATTTGAAGAAAATGCATAGAAAGAAGACACTAATGCCAATCCTTATGCAAGTTCCATGAAACATCACAACTTTGACTTTAAATAATCCGAACAATATTGACCGAGTCACTCTCAATCCAAAGAGGATTGTAGTTAAATTAAACAACATACCTGAATGCAATCATAACCGCCATCAATTCCGCCTCGAAAGCAAATTTGCAACCGAGAGTAGCTGCAAAAGAACCAACCGAATAACCATTAGAAAGCTAAAAAATCCCACCTGCACCAGCTATACCAGGACAGCCCTTCTCTGCTCCATCTATGTTAACCTTGAACTAGTTCCGAAGAAGAGGAAACCAAAAAATTTCACGAGGAATAGAAACTGGTTTAGGAATACCAGCAACACAGAGTCGTTGGAGAATAAGCAGCTATGATTGAGCGTTCCATACATGACCAGCCTTGAAAAGCTCAATTTCCTTAATACATTTGCAAATATTTCTGAAAGAGATGGAGATAGGCACAAAGCAATCCCGGAAGGTGGCCTAATTGTGCACCCTCCATAAAAGCCAATAAGTAGCGATAATGCCAACTTTCCAAAGAATCGCTAGTTGACTAGAAAAAATAATGGAAGAGGCAACCTTATAACTATCACACATATTAGATTTTAAATTATGATTCTCAAATTAATATTCTTAATTATGATGTAAACTTATATGCTAATATATATTTTATAAGTCACTATTATTATTCTTAATTATGATGTAAATCTATAATAATAAGGATAATATTTATTAGGTATAAAGACAAAATTTAAGCATAAATGTTAAATTATTAAAAAAAATTATTTTATAATTGTTTCTTACACCAAGATAAGTTGATTTTAAAAAATTCTAACACTATTATCTTTTTACCTACTATTATAGGTAATTAATTTTGGTGATATAGTGTCATCACGACACTATAAAATTTCCAGCACTTTACATAACAATATACTCAAATATGGGTATGAGATCAAGAAAATAGGATCTTTCTTTCAAAAAAAAAAAAAATCACATCTCTTTTCATTGTTTCTTCATAATAATTTCATGATCTCTTACCACTGGCCGACAGAATCAATTTGATCCTGTTGTTGCAGTTGTTTCTGTATAGAATTAGGCGAAGAGAAAGCTAAGGAAAATGCTGGATCAGTGGCAACAAATGATGGTTGAGACATCAAAGTGTTGGTGGTGGAGGAATATACACTATTGTAAGGTGGTAAATTTTGCTCTTGTTCTGGTTGTTGCTGTTGTACCCTCTGTTCTGTTCTTTGTTGCTTTGGAATATTAAGCTTCTCCCCTTCAATCTCTCGATATTTGCTGAGATATAATTTTAGCGGTACAACATAATCTTCAAAACCTAGCGTTGTTATAGCCCAAATGATATCATCTCCATTGATGGTCTTTCTTTTCTCCCTTTGGCATTTATCAGAGGCTTCCCCAGTGACAAAGCTAATGAATTCTGACACGCATTCTTGGACAGTCTCCTTTGCATCTTTTGAAATTTTTCCATTTCCTGGAATTACTTTCTTCATTATTCTTCCAACATTTGCAATAGGAAGGAAGCGATCTTGCTCTTTATTGTTGATGCTATTGATATTACTATTACTGTTATTTTTGTTGTTGGTGTTGCTGCTGCTACTAGTAGTGCTCCTTAAACAAGGACTTTCTGGACTTCCTGAGGAAGGGCCATTTGGACCACTTCCATTGCTCTCATCTTCCATTTCTCTCTTCCACACAAAAACATAAACACTGCAAATAATTTTGAGAAATTGGCTTTAAACTTTGATGGTGTTTAGTGTTTTTTATCGTTTAAATTAAATGTAAAGAAGAGCATAAATATAGGCAAATGAAGAGGGAAAAAAGAAAATAACTTGGCTGATTTTAATTATCCAAGCCTAGGACTCGCTCTCTATATGGGAATTTAAGTAACCAACGATAATGAACTCATATCACTTTTTTTTTTCTTTTTCTTTTTAAGATAGACTTTCTTCCTAATTGACAATGTTTAATACCTTCTACTTGACCTTCCATGCTAGTGACTACCATTGACCTCCCTTACATGTTAGTCTATACAATAATACAAATGTTCCATACATATATAGAATGTCAATTGCTATTTAATCATTGAACTAGGTTGTATCACATTTTCTATCTTATACTCTTATTTCTTTTACACCAAACATCCGTACATTTATTTTAACACATTATAAAAAATAATTATTTTGACACCAAATAATTATACATTTTTTGATCTCTTATACTCTTATCTCTTTTACACCAAACATCCGTATATTTATTTTGACACATTATATTTTAGCTATTATACATTTATTTATCATTATATTTAGCCCTTATTTTGATAAAAGAAGTTTAATTAGCTATATATGTAATGTGTCAAAATAAATATACGGATGTTTGGTGTAAAAGAAATAAGAATATAAAAGACCAAAAAATGTATAATTATTTGGTGTCAAAATAAAAATATTATATATATATATATATAGTCCTAACCTGTTAGTTCATATGGAATTGGTTGATTTGGCATAAACATCACTTATCCAAGTTCATATTGATTTGGCATAAACATCACTTATCCATGCGCGCGGACATGCGCTTCAAACGCGTGGCCACGCACTTCATCCGTGGAGCCTGCTCTCGTGTATCCATATGGACTCTGGACCCTACCGTACGCTCAGACACGCGTAAAGAGACCGGGAGTCCTTCCTGTGTGTATAAATACCTCAATTTTTTTTCATTTTTGGTGACCTTTAAACACCTTACCGGAACTTTGGTGGATTGAACATTTAAACACTTTTAGCCAATTTTTCTTTATTTTTTTTAGGATTTTTAGAACCTATTTGCAACCACCCAGTTTAATATTTGTCAAACCATACTTCAAAAATATAATAATTTGCATTTATACGTCATTTTGGATAGTCAACGAGAATAGCACAAAGATTATAATTTGAGACTCTTGCATGTATTTTCATCATAAAAATCCTATTTTTGGATCATTTCCAAGGAAAGCTTCCATTTTTATCGTCGACTTCATACCTTTATTATTAAGTTTGCATTTTTAATTCATTAATATGAGAAGTTCATTTTTATTGCATTAATATTAAAAATTCTATATTTTTCACTTCTTTTTCATTATAAAATTTTCATTTTTCCATAAAGATATGTTCATATTTATTTCTATACAAAAATCGCATTATTGCATAAAAATGCATATTTTGGCTTTGATTGCACAAAAATCACATGTTTTACTAGAACGTTATTTGGGGGTCCCTTGATGCAATGTTATATTGATTTAACATTTATTTCTTCATTTCAGTTATCATATCGCTTCTTAGTGTGTTTCTATTATTTGTCATTTTGACATGATTTTGTTACACTTTCCATGAATATACATGATTAAATGTTGTCATATATTTTGCTTGTTGTGTCATTATGTTAGCATTTTCTGTTTACTTGTTACGTGTGTAAAATGGATGAGTACAATGCACATATTTACTTTAACCTCTATTTTGTAGGTATTTATTAGATCTATAACTAGATTTACTATTTCATATTTTTTCTCTTTTGTATGTATTCATTAGGAAAACCATGTAAATAATTTTTATTTTCTTTATTCTTGATATATCTTATTGTGAATGTGTGTATATATAAACTGTCATACCAAAACTAGGTTGATGTGAACCTATGACGGATTTTACCTAATAAGAAGCAACCAAGTATAAATGACTTTCCAATTAAGTCTCAAAATTATTCCCAACTTTTCCAAGCGATCGGATGGTGATTCCACAAATACAAAACACAAAAGTCTCGCTTGCTCCCAAGGCCAAAAAGGCATAAATGGAAAATGTTCCAAATTGATTCGCATTGCTCACACTGTCAAAGTTACTTGCAATAACACTTCCGAATTTAAGATGGAAGAGGAGCAACAAGATCCATCAAACCTTTATTTCATGGCCTTGGAGGACAAACATCAAGTACCTCTATAGTCTAGTTCTTCTTGTGATGATTGTTAGTGATATGCACTAGGTCACTCATGTATGACCATATTTTGACTTTATCATTTTATTTAATAAAGAGGCATTTTTCATTATCATTTTGTGTTATGATAATTACTTGAATAGTCAATTCTTACTAAGGTCATCAAGTATGTGACTTAATAGTAAAACCCTTAGATTAAATATGAGTTTTATTCAAATTATCCCTAGTCATAACAATGTCTTATGGCTAGTATGGTGTTGATTGATTATTATATTTTACTAATAATGAATATAAGATATTAAGTCAACTCATAGGTACTTATTTGAGAAATGAAGTGCTAGATTGACCCATCATGAAAATACTATATAGATAATTGCCATAAGTAATTCTCATCACAGTAATACTAGCTTAGTCCTTTGACCTTGAAATCACCATGGATTTCTACATAACTATTTTATATTTTAACATAATCCTACATTATTTTTAACCGGATGATAAAACATATTGTTGTTGGGTATAAAATGAGTTATGTGAGAAATGTGAGTGATTGAAAAGGAATTTTTTTTCCTCATTTAATATGAGTAAGATATCTATGGGCCCATTGATAAGATAGATTGAGGAAAATGCATGACCATACTAAATTAAATTGATAAAGAGTTATCATTCTCAGTCTACTTGGAATCAAGAAATTATATGATTAAATTCTATAAAGATGACATCATCTATGTCTTATATTCAATCAAGATATCATGTGACAAAGGGACTAGAATATTCATTGTATATTAAGTTATGTCGGATTATTGACTTCACATGACTTGAGTAGTCATAATATTTTGCTAGAGGCCACTTATAACTAGTAGGCCTAAATAGATATTTAAGGCTCACTGCCAATGTCATGTGAACCTATAAGGTCACACACTTTTAACAAGCCCAAAATGAATATGAGTTTAACAAGCCCAAATAAGCTTTATGGAAATAAATAAATAAAATATTTATTTATTTATTTGTTTAAGGTAAAGGTTATTTTAAATAAATAGAATATTATTTCTGATTTAATTTTAAATAAAATCATAATAAGAATAAGTGAGAAATTACCAAAAGGTTGTTTGGTAAATGAAACCTTAATTTAAATATCTATAAATATGTTATATTCTCTAGGGTTTTATACACTTTCATTATTCTGCTACCAAATTTGTTTTCTTTCTTTTAGAAAATAAAACACTAAGTTCTTTTTAATTCTTGATTTGTGAGAAATCAAGAGAATGTGCTAGTACAAAAATATTCATTTTCAAAATTAAGGGCTATTCGTGTGGACACTTGTCAAGGACGGATTCTTTTGAAGATAACTCAAATCTGAACTGCTAAATTAAAAGCTCAAAATAGGGTGTCACTGGAGTAAACCTCTTCTCTTCCTTCCAAATTTCTTGCCTCTTCTGCGTTTATGGCAAGAAAATGAAAACCCTAGATTTAATCAATTAATCAAATTACTTGGATCCAAGTTTGAGTTTGTGATTCAAATTTTATTTTTTCACTGCATATGGAATCTCAAAACCCAACAGTAGTATTAGAGTCACTTATAATTCAATAATTTGATTCTGTATATATGTGTGTCTGAGTGATTCATTTTTTAAAAGGACTTTTTGAAAATTTTATCCAAACGGTTTTGATTTTGTGACGATTAATTACAATCTGTATGAAAACAACATTAAACATTAATTTGATTAATGTTTATAATCATTTAATATGATTAAACAGTTAACAAAATTATGATTTTTTATGTTATGTATACTGTTTTAAGAAATCAAAATAAGTATTTTGTTTAAACAACAAATTTGATTTCTGTTTAATGTTCAAACATGAATATTTTGATTATACAGATTTTTGTCGAGGGCAATATGTTTAAGTGTTAAAAAAATTATATAGAATAAATCTATTTGGAATAGATTAATTATTCTATAATATGATTTACAAATAAATTAAGGTTAATGGTGGTGGCTGTTTAAATGTTAAACATTAAAAAAATGATATGTTTTGAACAGATCAATCAGACAGTAATTTGATTACGAAAATTATTGTCCTTTTAGGGTTTTTGCAACAACTCATTCAAAGAGTTAAGGTAAATCATTTACCTTCGGAGGCACTGCCCACAAACCCCTACAAAGGGGCGTTGCCCTCGGACCCCGCCAGTGGCGCTGCCCTTTAACCCCGAATGGACTCGCCATGCATTTTGTTTTTGAACATAATAATTTAATTAATTTTTAAATTGAATTATTTTAAAATATGTGTTTATTGTTAAATGCAAGGTGCATAGCATGGCCCTTGAACCAATGTGATTGAATTTTATTTTATTAGGTTGTAATTTTTAAATACGGCCTATGAGTCATTTTATTTGTTGTAATTATTTTATTTTATTTTATTAGATAGTAATATAATAGTTTTAATTACAACATGTAATGTAAAATCAAGACCCAAGATCCAAATTTAAATTGGAGGCCCATAATAGAGATCCAAGGTAGGAGCCTAAAGAGGAGGTCCATAGTAGAAGATGGAGATCCAATTTGAAGGATAAATTTGTATTAGTACTATCACCTAGGTTTGACCTTTGATCTTCATATTGGCTTATGAAGATCAACTTAGTTATGGGCCATGCTATGTCACATTTATCTTATTATGTTAGTATGTTATGCATGTGATGTCATGTATATGATGCAATATAACAATAACTAAATAAGATAAAAATTAACTAAACCCTCATTTAATATTAAGTCATTAAAATGCCTCCCATTAATCAACACTTATCAAGATTTGGATTGCTATATATAAGTTATGCCAAAGCATTATGTGTAAAGCCATATAAATAAGATAAGATGGATAATGGTGACATCCATATGTTTGAGTTGGTTAGACTTAACTAGGTTATCAAAATAGTTTTGGACCTAGGGCATTTGATAGGATATGCTAGTACATGTGATATCCTTTAATTATCCAAGAATTACATGAGATGTAATTGGTAAAGTGTTACATACCTAAATAGCCACACTTTAAGTGATAAGCCAAAGCTTACTTAAAGTAGGGTGAAATATGGATCATGTCCCAATAAGAAATTTCAATTATTGAAATTATTTTGAGGGTTTTATAATTTATGAAAATTTAGTGGGAGTTTTCTTATGCCTCTTATATAATAAAATTGAATGTACTCTATATATATTTGTTGTAGATAATGACATCAAACACTGCACCTTCCATGTCATTATGATCAATCCTTGAGAAGGATAAGCAAAATGGGACTAACTTTCTTGACTGGTACAGAAACCTAAGAATTTTTCTAAAGCAAAAAAGAAAGGAATATACCCTTAATCAACCCATTCCAAAGGAACTAGCTGCTAATTTTCCTAGAGCACAAAAGGATGTTTATATTAAGCATCTCAATGATTCAGTTGATGTCACTTATCTCATGCTTGGATGCATGGAGTCTGAGCTTTAAATGCAACTGATCGAAATGGAGGCTTATACTATGATAGGCCATCTCAAGGAAATGTTCCAAGAGAAAGCTAGAATTGAAAGGTTCAATACCATCAGGACATTACTCTCCCATAAGTTGACTACTAGCGGCTTTGTCAGTCCTTATGCTCTTAAGATGAAGGGTCATCTTAAACACTTAGACAAGCTTGGTCTCAAGATTGAACAAGAATTGGCTATTGATATCATTCTCCAATCTTTGCCTGAAGATTATGATGGTTTCATCATGAATTTCAATATGCATAGTATGGACAAAATTATTTTAGAGTTGTATGGGATGCTTAAAACTGCTGAAAAGAACATCAAGAATTCCATCAAGGATATTCTAATGATCAACAAGGGAAAGGGTATGAAAAAGGTTAGAAAAGGCAAGGGCAAGGCTCCTAAGGCTTTCAAAAACCAAAACTAAAGCCTAAGCCCAAGTTCAAAGCTAAACCCCAAGCAAAGCCACCAAATAAGGGAATATGCATTTTCTGTAATAAGTCAGGTCATTGGAAAAGAAATCTCAAGCTATATTTGAATGATTTGAACAAGAATAGTGGTAGTGCAATAACCTCTTCAGGTATTCATGTTATAGAAATTAGTTTGTCTACTTCTGATTCTTGGGTATTAGATACTATATCAGGATCTCACATTTGTACTAATGTCCAGTGTCTAAAAGGGAGTATCATTGGCTAAAGGTGAAGTGAACCTATAAGTTAGCAATGAAGCAAGAGTTATTGCTTTAGCTGTAGGGACTTATGAGTTAACTTTACCTAGTGGACTTGTTTTAAATTTAGAAAATTATTATTATGTGCCTATTATGTGTATGAATATTATTTTTGTCTCTTGTTTGGACAAGAAAGGTTTTGAATTTATTATTAGGAATAATAAATGCAATTTTTATCATGATAACATTTTCTATGGATTTGCTCCATGCACTAGTGGTCTTTATGTTCTAAATGTTGAAAATACTAATGAAAAGTCAATCTATAACATTGATACAAAGAAGTTTAAATCTAATGATTTAAACACTACCTATCTCTGGCATTGTCATTTAGGCCACATAAATGAGAAACGCATTTCAAAGCTTCACCAAAATGGGCTTTTGAATTCATTTGATTATGAATCATTTGAAACATACGAATCTCATTTTCTAGGAAAAATGACTAAAACGCCTTTTATTAGAAAAGGTGAGAGAGCTAATGACTTATTGGGCCTTATACATTAAGATGTATGTGGACCATTAAGCTCAATTGCTAGAGGAGGTTTCCAGTACTTCATCTCTTTCATAGATGATTTCAGTAGATATTGCTATGTCTACCTAATGAAACATAAATTTGAATCTTTTCAAAAGTTCAAAGTTTTCAAGAATGAAGTACAAAACCAGCTTCTTAAAAATATTAAAACACTAAGATCTGATCAAGGTGGTGAATATTTAAGCCAAGAATTTTTAGATCATCTTAAAGATTGTGGGATTATTTCATAATTAACTCCTCCAGGTACACCACAATGGAATGGTGTGTCCGAATAAAGAAATTAGACTTTATTGGATATGGTTTGATCAATGATGAGTCAATCTAATCTTTCAATCTCTTTTTAGGGATATGCTTTAGAAACTATTACATTCATTTTGAATAGAGTTCCAATAAAGGCAGTTGAAAAGACACCATATAAGATACGGACTGGAAAACCTTCCAATTTGTGTTTTCTTAAGATTTGGGGATGTGATGCTTATGTGAAGTGTCAAATCTTAGATAAACTAGTACCCAAATCTGATAAATGTTTTTTTGTGTGATATCCTAAAGAAACTAAAGGATATTATTTCTACAATGCTTTTGAGAATAAAGTGTTTGTTTCTCAAAATGGTGTATTTTTAGAAAGAGAATTTATTTCTAAAGGATCTAGTGGGAGCACAGTCCAACTTAAAGAAATTCAAGACCCACAAAATAGCATTGTACCAAGTATGGAACCACAGCTGGATCAACAAGTAACTGTTGAACCTGCACAAGTACCAAAAGGCCCAAGGAGGTCTAGTAGGACACGTTAAATCCCTATGAGATACGGATTTCTCATAACTGATGATAATTATATGTTGATTATGGATCAAAGTGAGCCCACATCCTATCAAGAGGCCATAAATAGTCCTAACTCTGAGAAATTACTAGAAGCCATGAAATCATAAATGCAATCCATGTATGATAATCAATTTTGGACCTTGATTAACCTAACTAATGGCTTAAAAACTATTGGATGCAAATGGGATTTTAAAAAGAAAATAGATATGGATGGCAATCTGCATACCTTTAAGGGTTGCAAAGGGTTTCAAATAAACACATGGTATAGACTATGATGAAACCTTTTCACCAGTTGCTATGCTGAAATCTATTCAAATTCTCCTGGTTATAGCTGCATATTATGATTATAAGATATGGAAAATGGATATCAAAACAACGTTTCTTAATGGAAACCTACTTGAGGATGTGTATATGACACAACCAGAGAGTTTTGTCAATCTTGAGAATTTTGCAAAGGTATGCAAGCTTCAAAGGTCCATTTATGGACTGAAGCAAGCATCTTGAAGTTTGAATCTTCATTTTGATGAAGCAGTCAAAGAGTTTGGCTTCATTAAGAATGAAGATGAACCTTGTGCCTCCAAGAAGGTTAGTGGAAGCACAATTATGTTTTTAGTGTTGTATGTTGATGACATACTACTCATTGGAAATGATATCCCTATTTTACAAAATGTTAAATCATGGCTAAGGAATTATTTCTCAATGAAGGACATGGGTGAAGCCGCTTATAAATTAGGCATTAAGATCTACAGAGATATATCTAAAAGGCTTATTAGCCTAAGTCAAAGCACTTACATTGATAAAGTATTGAACATGTTTAGCATGCAAGACTCTAAGAGAGGATTCTTGCCAATGTCACATGGTATTAGTCTCAGCAAGACTCAGTGTCCTATGACATAAGATGAGCGAGACCGCATGAGTAAGATTCCATATGCTTCTGCTATTAGATCTATCATGTATGAAATGTTATGTATTCGGCCTAATGTTTCATATACCTTAAGCATAATAAGCAGATACTCGTTAGACCTAGGTGAAAGTCATTGGACAATAGTTAAAAGTATCCTTACGCACTTGAGAAGAACTAAGGATGCATTTTTATTATATAGTGGTAAGGAAGATGAGCTAGTTGTAAATGGTTACACAAATGCCAGCTTCCAAATTGACAAAGATGATTTTCGATCATAGTTAGGTTATGTGTTTTATTTGAATGGAGGTGTAATGAGTTGGAGGACTTCCAAGCAAGACACTGTTGTTAATTCTACAATAGAACTTGAGTATATAGTTGCCTCAAAAGTAGCTAAGGAGGCTGTTTGGATCAAGAAGTTCATAATTGGACTAGGTGTTTTTCCTAGTATATCATATCCAGTGAACTTATATTGTGTCAATAATTAAGCTATAGCTCAAGCTAAAGAGCCAAAATCACATCAGAGATCCAAACACATACTCAAGCGTTATCATCTCATTTGATAAATCATTGAGAGAGCAGACATGAAGATATGCAGAGTACCTACAAATGATAATGTTGTTGATCCCTTGACTAAGCCTCTTCCATAGCTTAAACATTAGATTCATACTAGGTCCATAGGTATTAGCTTTAATATAGATTAGGCCTAATGCAAGTAGGAGATTGTTAGTGATATGCACTAGGTCAATCATGTATGACTATGTTTTGACTTTATCATTTTATTTAATAAAGAGGCACTTTTCATTATCATTTTGTGTTATGATAATTACTTCAATAGTCAATTCTTACTAAGGTCATCAAGTAGGTGACTTGATAGTAAAACCCTTAGATTAAAAATATGAGCTCTATTCAAATTATCCCTAGTCATAACAATATATTATGGCTAGTATGGTGTTGATTGATTATTATGTTTTACTAATCATGAATATGAGATATTAAGTCAACTCATAGGTATTTATTTGAGAAATAAAGTGTTGGATTGACCCATCATGAGAATACTATATAAATAATTGTCATAAGTAATTCTCATCATAGTAATATTGGCTTAGTCCTCTGACCTTGAAATCATCATGAATTTTTACATAACTATTTTATATTTTGATATAATCTTACATTATCTTTAACCAGATGCTAAAATAGATTGTTTATGGGTATAAAATGAGTTATATGAGGAATGTGAGTGATTAAGAAGAAATTTGTCCCTCATTTAATATGAGTAAGATATACATGGGCCCCTTGATAAGATAGATTCAGGAAAATGTATAGCCATGCTAGATTGAGAAAGAGTTATCATTCTTAGTGTACTTGGAATTAAGAAATTATATGATTGAATTCTATAAGGATGACATAATTTATGCCTTATATTCAATCAAAATATCATGTCACAAAGGGATTAGAATATTCACTGTATATTAGGTTATGTCAAATTATTAACGTCACATGACTTGGGTAATCATAATGTCTTACTAGAGGTCATTTATGACTTGTAGGCCTAAATAGAGTTTTAAGGCCCACTGCCAATGTCATGTGAACCTATAAGGTCACACACTTTGAACAAGTCCAAAATGAATATTGGTTTAACAAGCCCAAATAAGCTTTGTGGAAATAAATAAATAAAATATTTATTTATTTATTTGTTTAAGATAAAGGTTATCTTAAATAAATAGAATATTATTTCTAATTTAATTTTAAATAAAATCATAATAAGAATAAGTGAGAAATTACCAAAAGGTTGTTTGGTAAATGAAACCCTAATTTAAATGTCAATAAATATGTTATATTCTCTAGGGTTTTATATACTCTCATTATTCTACCACCAACTTCGTTTTCTCTCTTTTAGAAAACAAAAAACAGAGTTCTTTTTAATTCTTGATTTGTGAGAAATCAAAAGAAGGTCTAACACACAAATATTCATTTTCTTATTGTCCGTGCAAACACTTGTGGAGGAAGGATTCTTTTGAAGACGTCTCAAATTTGAACTACTAAATTAAAAGCTCGAGGTAGGGTGTCACCAGAGTGAACCTCCTCTCTTCCTTCCAGATTTCTTGCCTCTTCTGCGTTTGTGGTAAGAAAATGAAAACCCTATATTTAATCAATTAATCAAATTTCTTAAATCCAGATTCGGGTCTATGATTCAAATTTTATTTTTCCACTTTGTATGGAATCTCGAAACCCAATAATGATTTGTGTGATAATGAGCTTGATGATGATGAGAGCTCTTTAGTAAGAAAATTACTTTTAAAATGTCAAAGAAATACTTTCATACAAAAAGGTTTATAAACAAAAGTTTTCAAAATTGTCTAAGAATTTTGAGGATTTGAATTAGAATTTTCAAATATTAGTTCCTTAAATGAGAAACTCACTCTTAATTTGAAATCATCAACTTCATTGAAAGATAATTTTAATAATATTAAGAAAGAAAATGAGTTGCTTTTAAAAGAGATTTTAGAGTTAAATAACTCCATTTCAAAATTTTACAAAGGAAAAGAGACTCTGTTAGTGATATGCATTAGGTCAATCATATATGACCATGTTTTGACTTTATCATTTTATTTAATAAAAAGGCATTTTTTATTATCATTTTGTGTTATGATGATTACTTGAATAGTCAATTCTTACTAAGGTCATCAAGTATGTGACTTGATAGTAAAACCCTTAGATTAAATATGATTTCTATTCAAATTATCCCTAGTCATAACAATGAATTATGGCTAGTATGGTGTTGATTGATGATTATATTTTACTAATCATGAATATGAGATATTAAGTCAACTCATAGGTACTCATTTGAGAAATGAAGTGTTGGATTGACCCATCATGAGAATATCACATTGATAATTGTCATAAGTAATTCTCATCATATAATATTGGCTTAGTCCTCTAACTTGAAATCACCATGGATTTCTACATAACTATTTTATATTTTGACACAATCTTACTTTATCACTAACCAGATGATAAAATAGGTTGTTGTTGGATATAAAATGAGTTATCTGAGGAATATGAGTGATTGAGAAGGAATTTGTCCCTCATTTAATATGAGTAAGATACCTATGGGCCCCTTAATAAGATAAAATGAGGAAAATGCATGGCCATACTAAATTAAATTGAGAAAGAGTTATCATTCTAAGTCTACTTAGAATCAAGAAATTATATGATTAAATTTTATAAGGATGACATAATCTATGCCTTATATTTAATCAAGATATCATGTGACAAAGAGATTAGAATATTCACTGTATATTAGGTTATATCAGATTATTGACTTCACATGACTTGAGTAGTCATAATGTCTTGCTAGAGGCCACTTATGACTTATAGGCCTAAATAGAGATTTAAGGCTCACTACCAATGTCATGTGAACCTACAGGGTCACACACTTTAAACAAGCCCAAATAAGCTCTGTGGAAATAAATAAATAAAATATTTATTTACTTATTTAAGGTAAAGGTTATCTTAAATAAATAGAATATTATTTCTAATTTAAATTTAAATAAAATCATAATAAGAATAAGTGAGAAATTACCAAAAGGTTGTTTGGTAAATGAAACCCTAATTTAAATGTCTATAAATATGTTATATTCTCTAGGGTTTTATACACTCTCATTATTCTGCCACCAACTTCATTTTCTCTCTTTTAGAAAATAAAACATAGAGTTCTTTTTAATTCTTGATTTATGAGAAATCAAGAGAAGGTGTTAGCACACAAATATTCATTTTCAAAATCAAGGGCTATTCGTGTGGACACTTATGGAGGACGGATTCTTTTGAAGACATCTTAAATTTGAACTACTAAATTAAAAGTTCGAGATAAGGTGTCATCGAAGTGAACCTCCTCTCTTCCTTCCAGATTTCTTGCCTCATCTGCGTTTGTGTTAAGAAAATGAAAACCCTATATTTAATTAATTAATCAAATTACTTAGATATGGATTCGAGTTTATGATTCAAATTTTATTTTCATGTTGTGTATGGAATCTCAAAACCCAATAATGATTTGTGTGATAATGAGCTTAATGATGATGAGAGCTCCTTAGTAAGAAAATTACTTTTAAAATGTTAAAAAAAATACTTTCAAATAAAAAGGTTTATAAACAAAAGTTTTCAAAATTGTCTAAGAATTTTAAGGATTTGAAATTAAAATTTTCAAATATTAGTTCCTTAAATAAGAAACTCACTCTTAATTTGAAATCATCAACTTCTTTAAAAGATAATTTTAATAATATTAAGAAAGAAAATGAGTTGCTTTTAAAAGAGATTTTAGAGTTATAGAACTCCATTTCAAAATTTTACAAAGGAAAGGAGACTCTGTTAGTAGTGATATGCACTAGGTCAATCATGTATAACTATGTTTTGACTTTATCATTTTATTTAATAAAGAGGCATTTTTCATTATCATTTTTTGTTATGATAATTACTTGAATAGTCAATTCTTACTAAGGTCATCAAATATGTGACTTGATAGTAAAACCCTTAGATTAAATATAAGTTCTATTCAAATTATCCCTAGTCATAACAATGTATTATGGCTAGTATGGTGTTAATTGATTATTATATTTTACTAATCATGAATGTGAGATATTAAGTCAATTCATAAGTACTCATTTGAGAAATAAAGTGTTGGATTGACCCATTATGAGAATATCACATAGATAATTGTCATAAGTAATTCTCATCACAGTAAAATTGGCTTAGTCCTCTGACCTTAAAACCACCATGGATTTCTACATAACTATTTTGTATTTTAACACAATCTTACATTATCTTTAACTGGATAATAAAATAGTTTGTTGTTGGGTATAAAATGAGTTATGTGAGGAATGTGAGTGATTGAGAAGGAATTTGTCCCTCATTTAATATAAGTAAGATATCTATAGGCCCTTTAATAAGATAAATTGAGGAAAATGCATGACCATGCTAAAGTAAATTGATAAATAGTTATCATTCTTAGTCCACTTGGAATCAAGAAATTATATGATTGAATTCTATAAGGATGACATAATATATGTCTTATATTCAATCAAGATATCATATGACAAAGGAACTAGAATATTTACTGTATATTAGGTTATGTCAAATTATTAACTTCATATAAATTGGGTAGTCATAATGTCTTGCTAGAGGCCACTTATGACTTGTAGGCCTAAATAGAGATTTAAGGCTCATTGCCAATGTTATGTGACCTACAGGGTCACACACTTTGAACAAGCCCAAAATGAATATGGGTTTAACAAGCCTAAATAAGCTCTGTGGAAATAAATAAATAAAATATTTATTTATTTAAGGTAAAGGTTATCTTAAATAAATAAAATATTATTTCTGATTTAATTTTAAATAAAATCAAAATAAGAATAAGTGAGAAATTACCAAAAGGTTGTTTGGTAAGTGAAACCCTAATTTAAATGTCTATAAATATTTTATATTCTCAGGGTTTTATTCACTCTCATTATGCTACCACCAAATTCATTTTCTCTCTTTAAGAAAACAAAACACAAAGTTCTTTTTATTCTTGATTTGTGAGAAATCAAGAGATGGTGCTAGCACACAAGTATTCATTTTCAAATCAAGGGCTGCTCATGTGGACAATTGCAGAGGATGGATTCTTTTGAAGATGTCTCAAATCTAAACTACTAAATTAAAAGCTCGAGCTAGGGTGTCACCGGATTGAATTTCCTCTCTTCCTTCCACATTTCTTACCCCTTTTGCGTTTGTGGTAAGAAAACGAAAACCTTAGATTTAATCAATTAATTGAATTACTTGGATCCAAATTCGAGTTTGTGACTCAAGTTTTATTTTTTCGTTGCGTATGGAATCTCGAAACTCAACAGTGGTATCAAAGCCACTTGTGATTTGATTAATTTGATTATGTATATATGTGTGTTTGAGTGATTCATTTTTTAGAAGGAGTTTTCAAAAATTTTATCCAAACAGTTTTGATTTTGTGACTATTAATTACAATCTGTATGAAAACAACATTAAACATTAATTTGATTAATGTTTATAATCATTTAATATAATTAAACAGTTAACAGAATTATGATTTTCTGTGTTATGTATACTTTTTTAAGAAATCAAAATAAGTATTCTATTTAAACAACAAATTCGATTTCTGTTTAATATTGAAACATGAATATTTTGATTATACATATTTTTGTCAAGGGCAATATGTTTAAGTGTTAAATAGATTATATAGAATAAATCTATTTGGAACAGATTAATTATTATGTAATATGATTTATGAATAAATTAAGGTTAATGGTGACAGCTGTTTAAATATTAAACATAAAAAAAAGGATTTGTTTTGAACAAATCAGTCAGACAGTAATTTGATTATGTTGTAGGGTTTTGGCAACAACTCATTCAAAGAGTTAAGGTAAATCATTTCCTATAAAAGGGCATTGCCCCCTTGACCCCTACTCGCTAATCGGCTAGTGGGACCGTCGCCTAGGGCGCTACCCCCGGACCCTACAAGGGGCACTACCTCTTAACCCTGAATGGACTCGTCATGCATTTTATTTTTTAACATAATAATTTAATTAATTTTTAAATTAAATTATTTTGGAATATGTGTTTATTATTAAAAGCATGGTGCACAGCATGGCCCTTGAACCAATATGATTGGATTTTATTTTATTAGGTTGCAGTTTTTAAATACAACCTGCAAGTCATTTTATTTCCATGTGATGCCATGTATGTGATGCAATATAACAATAACTAAATAAGTTAAAATTAACTAAACTCTTATTTAATATTAAGTTATTAAAATGCCTCCCATTAATCAACACCTATCAAGATTTGGATTGCTATATATAGGTTATGCCAAAGCATTATGTATAAAGTCATCTAAATAAGATGAGATGGATAATGGTGATATCCATATGTTTGAGTTGGTTACACTTAACTAGGTTATCAAAACGATTTTGGACCTAAGGCATTTGATAGGATATGTCGGTACATATGATATCCTATAATTATCCAAGAATTACATAAGATGTAATTAGTAAAGTGTTACTTACCTAAATAGTCACACTCTAAGTGATAAACCAAAGCTTACTTGAAGTAAGGTGAAATATGGATCTTGGCCCACTAAGAAATTTCAATTGTTGAAATTATTTTGAGGGTTTTATAATTTACGAAAATTTAGTGGGAGTTTTCTTGTGCCTCTTTCATAATAAAATTAAATGTACTCTATATATATTTGTTGTAGATAATGACATCAAACACTGCACCTTCCATGCCACTGTGATCGATCCTTGAGAAGGATAAGCTAAATGGGACTAAATTTCTTGACTAGTACAGAAACCTAAGAATTATTCTTAGGCAAGTAAGAAAGGAATATATCCTTGATCAACCCATCTTAGAGGAACCAGCTGTTAATGCTCCTAGAGTAGAAAAGGATGCTTATAGTAAGCATCTCAATGATTCAATTGATTTCACTTATCTCATGCTTGGATGCATGGAGTCTGAGCTTCAAAAGTAACTAATGGAAATGGAGGCTTATACTATGATAAGCCATCTCAATGACATGTTCCAAGAGAAAGCTAGAATTAAAAGGTTTAATACCATCAGGGCATTGCTCTCCTGTAAGTTGACTGCTAGCGGCTCTGTCAGTCCTCATATTCTCAAGATGAAGGGTCATCTTAAACACTTGGACAAGCTTGGTCTCAAGATTGAATAAGAATTGGCTATTGATATCATTCTCCAATCTTTGCCTAAAACTTATTATGGTTTCATCATGAATTTCAATATGCATAGTTTGGATAAAACTGTTTCAGAGTTGCATTGGATGCTTAAAACATCTAGAATTCCACCAAGGATGTTCTAATGGTCAATAAGGGAAAGGGTATGAAAAAGGTTGGAAAGGGAAAGGGCAAGGCTCCCAAAGGCTTTCAGAAGCCGAAACCAAAGCCCAAGCCCAAGCCCAAGTTCAATGTTGAACCCCAAGCAAAGCCACCAAAGGAGGGAATATGTTTTTTCTACATTGAGCCAGGTCATTGGAAAATAAATTACAAGCTATATTTAAATGATCTGAACAAGAATAAGGGTAGTGCAACTACCTCTTCAGTTATTCATGTTATAGAAACTAATTTTTCTACTTCTGATTCTTGGGTATTAGATACTAGATCAGGATCTCACATTTGTACTAATGTATAGGGTCTAAAAAGGAGTAAATCATTGGCTAGAGGCGAAGTGGACCTATGAGTTGGCAATGGAGCAAGAGTTGCTACTTTAGCTGTAAGGACTTATGAGTTAACTTTGCTTAGTGGACTTTTTTTAAATTTGGAAAATTATTATTATGTGCCTGCTATGTGTAGGAATATTATTTGTCTCTTGTTTGGACAAGAAAGGTTTTAAATTTATTATTAGGAATAATAAATGCAATATTTATCATGATAACATTTTTTATGGATTTGCCCTATGCACTAGTGGTCTTTATGTTCTAAATGTTGAAGACACTGAAAAGACAATCTATAACATTGATATAAAGAAGTTTAAATCTAATGATTTAAACACTACCTATCTCTAGCGTTGTCGTTTAGGCCACATAAATGAGAAATGCATTTTAAAGCTTCACTAAAATGGGCTTTTGAATTCATTTGATTATGAATCAGTTGAAATATGTGAATCTTGTTTACTAGGAAAAATGACTAAAATGCCTTTTACTAGAAAAGGTGAGAGAGCTAATGATTTATTGGGCCATACATTCAGATGTATATAGACCATTAAGCTCAACTACTAGAGGAGGTTTCCAGTACTTCATATCTTTCATAGATGATTTCAGTAGATGTTGCTATGTCAATCTAATGAAACATAAATCTGAATCTTTTAAAAAGTTCAAAGTTTCAAGAATGAAGTACAAAACTAACTTTGTAAAAATAATAAAACACTAAGATCTGATCAAATTTATGAATATTTAACCCAAGAATTTATAGATCATCTTAAAGATTATGGGATTATTTCATAATTGACTCCTCTAAGTACACCATAATGGAATGGTGTGTCCGAACGGAGAAATCAGACTTTATTAGATGTGGTTCGATTAATGATGAGTCAATTTAACCTTCCAATCTCTTTTTAAGGATATGCTTTAGAAACTGCTTCATTCATTTTAAATAGAGTTCCAATAAAGACAGTTGAAAAAACACCATACAAGATGTGGACTGAAGAACCTCCAGTTTTTCTTTTCTTAAGATTTGGGGATGTGATGCTTATGTGAAGCGTTAAATCTTAGATAAACTAACACCCAAATCTAATAAATGCCTTTTTATGGGATATCTTAAAGAAACTAAAGGATATTATTTCTACATTGCTTCTAAGAATAAAGAGTTTGTTTCTCGAAATGGCGTATTTTTTGAAAGAGAATTTATTTCTAGAGGATCTAGTGGGAGCACAGTCCAACTTGAAGAAACTCAAGACCCACAAAATAGCATTGTACTAAGTTTGGAACCACAGTTGGATCAACAAGTAACTATTAAACCTGCACAAGTACCAAAAGGCCTAAAGAGGTCTAGTAGGACACGTTAAATCCCTATGAGATATGAATTTCTCATAACTGATGATAATAATGTGTTGATTGTGGATCAAAGTGAGCCCACATCCTATCAAGAGGCCATAAATAGCCCTGACTCTAAGAAATTGCTGGAAGTCATAAAATCAAAAATGTAATCCATGTATGATAATCAAGTTTGGACCTTGATTGACCCAACTAATGGCTTAAAAACTATTGGATGCAAATGGGTTTTTAAAAAGAAAACATATATGGATGGAAATGTGCATACCTTTAAGGCAAGACTGGTTGCAAAGGGTTTCAAATAAACACATGGTATAGACTATGATGAAACCTTTTCACCAATTGCTATACTAAAATCTATTCAACTGTAGCTGCATACTATGATTATGAGATATGGAAAATGGATGTCAAAATAGCGTTTCTTAATGGATACCTACTTGAGGATGTGTACATGACACGGCCATAGGGTTTTGTCAATCCTAAGAATTCCGCAAAGGTATACAAGCTTCAAAGGTCCATTTATGGATTGAAGTAAGCATCTCAGAGTTGGAATCTTTATTTTGATGAAGAATTCAAAGAGTTTGGCTTCATTAATAATGAAGATGAACCTTGTGTCTATAAGAAGGTTAGTGGGAGCGCAATTGTGTTTTTAGTGTTGTACGTTAATGACATACTACTCATTGGAAATGATATCCTTATTTTACAAAAATGTTAAATCATGGCTAGGGAATTATTTCTCAATGAAAGACTTGGGTGAAGCCACTTATATATTAGGCATTAAGATCTATAGAGATAGATCTAAAATGCTTATTGACCTAAGTTAGAGTACTTACATTAATAAGGTATTGAACAGGTTTAGCATACAAGACTCTAAGAGAGGATTCTTACCAATGTCACATGGCATTAGTCTTAGCAAAACTCAATGTCCTATGACACAAGATGAGCGAGAACACATGAATAATATTCCATATGCTTTTGCTATTAGATCTATCATGTATGCAATCTTATGTACTGGACCTAATGTTTGATATGCCATAAGCACAAAGAGCAGATACCAATCAGACCTAGGTAAAAGTCATTAGACAGCAGTTAAAAATATCCTTATATACTTGAGAAGAACTAAGGATGCATTTTTACTATATTGTGGTAAGGAAGATGAGCTAGTTGTAAATGGTTACATAGATGCCAACTTCCAAACTAATAAAGATGATTTTTTATCACAGTCAGCTTATGTGTTTTATTTGAATGGAGGTGTAGTGAGCTGGAGCAGTTCTAAGCAAGACACCATTGCTAATTCTACAACAGAAGTTGAGTATATAGCTGCCTTAGAAGCAACTAAGGAGGTTGTTTGGATCAAGAAGTTCATAACTAAACCAGATATTATTCCTAGTATATCAGATCTAGTGAACTTATATTGTGACAATAATGGAGCTATAGCTCAAGCTAAGGAGCCCAAATCAAATCATAGATCCAAACACATAATCATGCATTATCATCTCATTCTTGAAATCATTAATAGAGGAGATGTGAAGATATGCAGAGTACCTACAAATGATAATGTTGCTGATCCATTGACTAAGCCTCTTCCACAGCCTAAGCATGAGATTCATACTAGGTCATGTGATGGGAATTGTAGGTTTCATTAATTAACTCCCCAATAGCAAGAATACTATGATAAGTTGAATTAGAAGAAAACTAGAAATTACCAATTTAATCCACAAATTCAGATCGTTCAAAGATTGAAGTAAGAAGATAGGTGCTACTTAACCCCTTTACCAACAGGGATAAAGATACTAAGATACACTTTGAATTTCCTCTTATGCCACAAACAAGAAAGTTTGATAAATAATAAGAAAACAAATATTTAGATTTTGACACCATAAGCTAGAATAAAGCTTGATAAGTCACAAAGTTTATGCAAAAAATTAAAGACAAAATTCCTTACAATAAAACTCAAACAAAGTTATAATTCATATATCAAATTCATTCATCCTCCAAAAGAAAGAAAATGACTTGTTTATATAGAGTACAAGTCCATGCACACACTACTAAAATAGACTCACACACATAGGATTACTTTTACTCTTAAATGGCCTTAATAACCACCACCCACATTAATAGCCATTACTTGGAATTAATTACCCCATTAACTCTTAATAACCACTACCCACATTAATAGCCATTACTTGGTATTAATTACCCCATTAACTTGTATATGGTGGCTACAAGTAACCCTAATTATTATTAACACAAAAACAAGTTAAATATTATTCCTTGGGCCTCCATAGATGCTTTATTGGGTTGAAATTCTTGGGCTTTCCAAATGTCCCTAATTAAACCCAATATGGCTTCTTAAAGCTTCTTGGATTTGGACCTTGTGATTGGGCCTTCTTGTACTATTAATGGATCTTGGATCTCTTTAGGCTTTGAACTTGGATTCACATCATTCCCCCTTTCTTCAAAAGGATTTATCCTCAAATCAGCTCCATCATCTTTATCACCTACTTCAAACAAAGACAAGTCACTAACATTGAAAGTAGCACTAACATTGCCATACTCACTTGGAAGTTCTAGCTTGTAGGCATTGTTGTTGATGCGTTGAAGCACTTTAAAAGGACCATCTCCTCTTAGCATAAGCTTTGATTTCCTTTGGTTAGGAAATCTTTCCTTCCTCAAGTGCACCCACACCCAATCTCCGAGCTCAAAAATGACTTACTTCCTCCCCTTGTTGTGTTGCTTTTCATATTAGAGTGTCTTCTTCTCAATGTTTGCACGCACCCTCTCATGCAAAGTCTTGATGAACTCAGCTTTTTGTTTCCCCTCTAGATTAGCTTTGTCCAATGGCAATGGTAGCAAATCTAATGGAGTCAATGGGTTGAATCCATACACAACTTCAAATGGTGAGCAATTTGTTGAATCATGCACACTCCTATTGTAAGAAAATTCCACATGTGGCAAACATTCTTCCCAATTCTTCAAATTTCTTTGGATGACAGCCCTCAAAAGTGTTGAAAGTGTCCTATTGACCACCTCCGTTTGTCCATCCGTTTGTGGATGACAAGTTGTAGAATACAAAAGCTTTGTCCCCATCTTTCCCCAAAGAGTCTTCCAAAAGTGACTTAGGAATTTGACATCCCTATCACTCACAATGGTCCTTGGCACTCCATATAGCCTAACAATCTCCTTGAAGAATAGATTGGCAATATGGGTTGCATCATCCGTCTTGTGACATGGAATGAAATGTGCCATTTTGCTAAACCTGTCCACAACAACAAAAATGGAATCTCTCCCTCCCTTGGACCTAGGTAATCCTAAAACAAAATCCATAGAAATGTCTACCCAAGGTTCATTTGGTATGGTAAGAGGTGTATACAAACCATGAGGCATTGCTTTGGATTTGGCTTGTTTGCAAGTAATGCATTTCTCATAAATTCTCTTAACATCCCTTTTCATGTGTGGCCAAAAGAAATGGTCACCCAACACATCCAAAGTTTTCTTAATCCCAAAATGCATCATTAAACCTCCGCTATGTGCCTCTCTCACAAGTAACTCTCTTAAAGAACTTTGTGGCACACACAATTTGTTTTCCTGAAAAAGAAAACCATCAAACTTATAGAACTTATCAAAACCCCCTTTCTCACATGCCCCATAAACATTAGCAAAATCAAGATCATTAGAATAAAGATCTTTGATGTATTCAAATCCTAATAATTTTGCATCAAGTTTAGAGATCAAGGCATACCTTCTTGACAATGCATCGGCCACCACATTTTCTTTCCCTTACTTGTACTTAATGATGTACGGAAAGGATTCAATGAATTCCACCCATTTTGCATGTCTCTTGTTGAGCTTTCCTTGTCCTTTGAGATACTTCAAGGACTCATGGTCAGTGTGAATTATGAATTCTTTGTAACCAAGGTAATGCTGCCATGTCCTTAGAACCCTCACCAATGCATAGAACTCCTTGTCATATGTAGGGTAGTTTAGACTTGCTCCACTTAGCTTTTCACTAAAGAATGCTATGGGCTTGCCTTCTTGCATCAAAACTCCTCCAATACCTATGCCACTTGCATCGCACTCAATCTCAAAAGGTTTAGAAAAATTTGGCAAAGATAACAAGGGTGCAGAACTTAATTTTTCTTTTAGCAAGTTAAAAGCCTCATCTTTTTTAATTCCCCACTTAAAACCAACATTCTTTTTTATGCATTCAGTTAAAGGTGCAGCTATGGTAGAAAATTTTTTAATGAACCTTCTATAAAAGCTAGCTAAACCATGAAAGCTTCTTGCATCACTTACACTTGTGGGTGTTGGCCATTCTCTAATTACTTTTACCTTTTCTTGATCAACATGAATGCCCTTGTCATTGACAATATATCCAAGAAAAGTAATTTCATTAGTGCAAAAACAACATTTCTTTAGATTAGCATACAACTTCTCTTCTCTAAGCACATAAAAAATACAAGTCAAATGTTGTACATGCTCATCTAAATTTTTGCTATAAACCAAGATATCATCAAAATAGACAACAACAAATTTGCCTATGAATGCTCTTAAAACATGATTCATCAATCTCATGAAAGTGCTTGGTGCATTAGTTAAATCAAAATGCATTACTAACCACTCATATAAACCATGTTTAGTTTTAAAAGTTGTTTTCCATTCATCACCTTCTTTCATTCTAATTTGATGATAACCAGATTTCAAATCAATTTTTGAAAACAAATATGAACCATGCAATTCATCCAACATGTCATCTAGCCTAGGAATGGGATGTCTATACTTCACCATGATTTTGTTGATGGCACGACAATCAACACACATCCTCCAAGTTCCATCTTACTTAGGCACTAACAAGACGGGTACGGCACATGGACTCATGCTTTCACGAACATAACCCTTCTCCATAAGCTCACTCACTTGCTTTTGGATTTCCTTGGTCTCCTCCGGATTACATCTATATGCTGGTCTATTTGGAATGCTTGCTCCGGGTATGAAATCAATTTGGTGCTCAATGCCTCTTTTAGGTGGCAAACCATTTGGAATTTCTTCTGGGAATAAATCTTCATAAACTTGCCAAAGATCAACAACAACACTAGGCAAACCATTGGTTATTTCGTTAGAAATATGCAAAATCTCCTTGTACATAAGTACAAGCATGTGTTGCCTCAAAAGCATAGCTTCCTTCACATCACCCATTTTTGCATAAACACTCATTTTTCTTTCATTTGAACCTTTCTTGTTTTCTCTCACCATGTGTTTCCCATTTTGGTCAAGAGAATTGGAATTTTTAGGTTCACTCATCTCACCTTTTTCTTTACTCTCAAAGGTTTCCCTTCCCAAAGAATTTCCCAATGAAGAACCCATTTCTTCATATTGTTGCTTGATGCGCATTTGGTCTTTAAAAATCTATTTTGGAGTTAATGGTCCAAGGTTAAACCTTTTTCCATCCATAGTCAAAGTATACATATTTTTGAATCCATCATGATTAGCCCTTCTATCATATTGCCAAGGTCTCCCCAACAACATATGTCCGGCCAACATTGGTAACACATCACACAACACCTCATCCTTATATCTACTAATTTGAAAATAAATTAGAACTTGCTTATTTACCTTTATAACTCCAATTTCATTAAGCCATTGCAACTTGTATGGTCTTGGGTGTTTGGTAGTAGGCAACTTCAATTTCTCCACTAGCAAAGTGCTTGCTACATTAGTACAACTTCCACTATCCACAATCATGTTGCACAACTTGTTAGAAATCAAACAATGAGTATAAAACAAATTTTCCCTTTGCTCCCTATGGACATCATGTTTATTTTGCAAACTCAATGTTCATTGAACAACAAGATTATCTCCCTTAGCACATTCAACATCACTATAATCTTCTAAATAAGGCATATCATCATAACTATCCCCCTCACTCTCCGATTCAATATCACCATCCCTTAGAATCATAGCTTTCTTATTTGGACATTCCCTAGCAATGTGCCCATGACCCAAACACTTAAAACATTTGATTCCCCTAGTTTGGGCTGGTTGATTCTCACCTTTTCCCTTATTACCCAAGTCAATTTTAGGTTTATTTTCTTCCACTTTTGACTTATTAAAAGGTTTATCATCCTTTTTCCCCTAAGAAGTTTTCCAAGAAGAAGAAGAACCCATATTTGGTTTAGAATCATACCTCTTTCCTTTCAATTGCCTTTCCACTTTCATGGCCAAATTCACCATATCTTTAATCTCCATATAATGTTGCAAATCAACAACATCAGCAATGTTTTTGTTTAGCCCTCTCAAGAACCTTGCCATGGTAGCTTCACGATCTTCTACCACATTTGCTCTAATCATAGCCTTCTCCATTTCTATGTGATACTCCTCAACACTCATGGATCCTTGAATTAGAGTTTGTAACCTTTGATGAAGCTCTCTATAGTAGTGGCTTGGAACAAACCTCTTTCTCATGATTTGCTTCATTTCCCTCCAAGACTCCATGGGTCTTTCTCCATATCTACGTCTTTCCTTACAAAATTGATCCCACTAAACAATTGCATAATCACTAAACTCAACAACGGCAAGTTTTACCTTTTTCTCCTCCGAATAATTGTGACATTCAAAGATGAGTTCCACTTTCCTCTCCCATTCAAGGTACACATCTGGATCATTTCTTCCATGGAATAAAGGAATCTTCATTTTGATGCTTCCAAGGTTACGATCAACATCATCATTAGGACGTCCTCTCCTAGCTTGTCTCCTAGGATTGATTTGTTGTCCCACCAAGGTGACTTGATCATCATCCAATTTCATCCTCTCCTTCATAGTCCTCTTGGTCAATTGGTGGACGTCTCCTTTGTCTAGGCTCTCCTTGTAATTGGTTAAGGATGCCATCATGCCTCTCCAATTTCTCATTGACTCCCGCCATCATGTTAAACATTCTTTCGAATTGTTGTTGCATAGCTTGAATCACATGATCATTTATAGAAGAAGAACTTGTGTCTTTTGACATGATTGTAAAACCTAAAATCTTAATAAAAGAAAATAGAAAGAAATAATCTCACAACACTCCCTCGCGTGTTTCACTCAAAATTGATGTATACCACTCGTGTTTACACTCAATTTTGGCTTTTTCTCTAATGATCTCACACTCTTGCCTTTTACCTCTCAAATTTACCTTTTGATTTCTTAGATGAACTAAGTTTCTCAATCAAACAAAATTCAAGAATGTTGTAATCAATGATAAAAAAAAAATAAGGTAGGCTAATAAGAAAATATTAAGGTAGGCTTAAAGAAAAGAACAATTTGTAACAAATAGGCTAATAGAAATGAAAAACAAAGATAGATCATCAAAGAACACAAAGAGACAGAATTATAAAGATAGATCTCAATGGAATATGAAGAGTCAATTTTTTTTTTTAATGTAAACTGAGATCTAACATAGGAATATCAAAGATAACATATACTTTTTTTATGGACGAATTTTTTTTTTTTTTTTTTGATATATGCACGAATTGAAAGGTATCATAAAAAATCTCAAAGATAACAACTTTTTTTTTTATATCTGCAAACAAAATCTTGAGATAAGAAGAATAAAGATAAAAAAAATAACAAGAACAATAGATAGCAATAAAGGTGCAAAATATAAGATGAACACAAGATATTGAGAACTAAAAGATAGTTTTGGATACGCAAACCTCAATCTTAAGCCAATGCTCTGATACCACTTATGATGGGAATTGTAGGTTTCATCAATTAACTCCCCAATAGCAAGAATACTATGATAAGTTGAATTAGAAGAAAATTAGAAATTACCAATTTAATCCACAAATTCGGATCGTTCAAAGATTGAAGTAAGAAGATAGGTGCTACTTAACCCCTTTACCAATAATGATAAAGATACTAAGATAGACTTTGAATTTCCTCTTATGCCACAAACAAGAAAGTTTGATAAATAACAAGAAAATAAATATTTAGATTTTGACACCACAAGCTAGAATAAAGTTTGATAAGTCACAAAGTTTATGCAAAAAAATTAAAGACAAAATTCCTCACAATAAAACTCAAACAAAGTTATAATTCATATATTAAATTCATTCATCCTCCAAAAGAAAGAAAAGGACTTGTTTATATAGAGTACAAGTCCATGCACACACTACTAAAATAGACTCACACACATAGGATTACTTTTACTCTTAAATGGCCTTAATAACCACCACCCACATTAATAGCCATTACTTGGAATTAATTACCCCATTAACTCTTAATAACCACTACCCACATTAATAGCCATTACTTGGTATTAATTACCCCATTAACTTGTATATGGTGGCTACATGTAACCCTAATTGTTATTAACACAAAAACAAGTTAAATATTATTCCTTGGGCCTCCATAGATGCTTTATTGGGTTGAAATTCTTGGGTTTTCCAAATGTCCCTAATTAAACCCAATATGGCTTCTTGAAGCTTCTTGGATTTGGACCTTGTGATTGGGCCTTCTTGTACTATTAATGGATCTTGGATCTCTTTAGGCTTTGAACTTGGATTCACATCATCATGGGTATTAGTTTTAATATAGATTAGGCTTGGTGCAAGTGGGAGATTGTTAGTGATATGCACTAGGTCAATCATGAATGACCATGTTTTGACTTTATCATTTTATTTAATAAAGAGTTATTTTTCATTATCATTTTGTGTTATGATAATTACGTGAATAGTTAATTCTTACTAAGGTTATCAAGCATGTGACTTGATAGTAAAACCCTTAGATTAAATATCAGTTCTATTCAAATTATCCCTAATCATAACAATGTATTATTGCTAGTTTGGTGTTAATTGATTATTATGTTTTACTAACCATGAATATAAGATATTAAGTTAACTCATAGGTACTCATTTGAGAAATAAAATGATGAATTGACCCATCATGAGAATACCACATAGATAATTGTTATAAGTAATTCTTATCACTGTAATATTGGCTTAGTCCTCTGACTTGAAATCACCATGGATTTACACATAACTATTTTGTATTTTGACACAATCTTACATTATCTTTAACCGAATGATAAAATAGATTATTGTTGGGTATAAATTGAGTTATGTGAAGAATGTGAGTGATTAAGAAGGAATTTGTCGCTCATTTAATATGAGTAAGATATCTATAGGCCCCTTGATAAAATAAACTGAGGAAAATGCATGGTCATGCTTAAGTAAATTGATAAAGAGTTATCATTCTCAGTTTTCTTGGAATCAAGAAATTATATGATTGAATTCTATAAGGATGACATAATTTTTGCCTTATATTCAATCAAGATATCATATAACAAAGGGACTAGAATATTCATTATATATTAGGTTATGTCGGATTATTAACTTCATATGACTTGGGTAATTATAATGTCTTGCTAAAGGCCACTTATAACTTGTAAGCCTAAATAGAGATTTAAGCCCTACTACCAATATTATGTGAACCTACAGGGTCACATACTTTGAACAAGCCCAAAACGAATATGGGTTTAACAAGCCCAAATAAGTTATGTGGAAATAAATAAATAAAATATTTATTTATTTATTTATTTATTGAAGGTAAAGGTTATCTTAAATAAATAGAATATTATTTTTTGTTTAATTTTAAATAAAATCAAAGTAAGAATAAATGAGAAATTACTAAAAGATTATTCGGTAAGTGAAACCCTAATTTAAATGTCTATAAATATGTTATATCCTCTAGGATTTTATTCACTCTCATTATTCTGCCACCAAATTCGTTTTCTCTCTTTAAGAAATTAAAACACATAGTTCTTTTTATTCTTAATTTGTGAGAAATCAAGAGAAGGTGCTAGCACACAAGTATTCATTTTCAAATTAAGGGTTGTTCATGTGGACACTTGTGGAGGACGGATTCTTTTGGAGACGTCTCTAATCCGAACTGTTAAATTAAAAGCTTGAGGTAGGGTGTCACCAGAGTGAACCCCCTCTCTTCCTTCCAGATTTCTTACCCCTTCTGTGTTTGTGGTAAGAAAATGAAAACCATAGATTTAATCAATTAATCAAATTACTTGGATTTAGATTCGGGTTCGTGATTCAAGTTTTATTTTTTCACTACGTATGGAATCTCGAAACCCAACAGACTCTTTATGTAATCTCTTAAGTTCATAAATATTTCCAAGTAAGAAACTTGGACTTAGTCATTCTAATGGAGATTTACATCATTAAGTCCCACAAGTTTATTAAGGCTACTCTTAATTCATCACTCATTCCTTATGAGATCTTTAAAACTCAAGATTCTAAGACCAAAAGTCTTAAGAATTTAAATGTCAAGGGAAAACCTTTAAAGGCTAATGTTTCTAAAACTCAAGGCTTGAAAGCAAAGGCTAAGAAAGCCCAGTAGTACCATACATACATGTATCACAATAAGAGGCACACACATGTACACATCATGCCTCAAAAATTCATGCATAGTTATTATTATGAATTGTATGCTCATCTTAAATCATTTGTGTCTGGAAAAGCCATCAACCATTATAACCATTCTAAACTTGCATATGTTGGTAGGCAAAATAGATTTTTAAAAAGTAAATTCTTATATTGCATGAAATTTAGATACACTAATAATATGTGTTACCATAGAAAACTTTACCTCAACCTCCTAAACAAAGACTATTTTAAGACAAACAAATCAAGACCAACTAAAGTTTGGGTTTCAAAAAGTATTTGATTTTATATTGTGTAGGAGTGGTTGAAGTTAATTATATACTAATTAATGATAAGTCAATAAAACCAATTTATTTTATTTATTTTTAAATATGCAACCATTAAAGCTCACTCCCTCTCATTCCATCCTTCCCCTCCTCTTTTAGGATACGAGGACGGATGGCTGGAGAGTATGTTCTCTCACTCTGAGAAATAAGACTCCGCTAAGTGCTTTATGCAAAGAGAATTTAACCCTTTGCGTGATCAAAATGATTCTCAAAATTGCATAATTTTGAAATGTAATTTTCTCATTATTCTTCTATATTTTTCATTTGGTATCCCTCATTTGGCATCATTTTTCGCTAGGTATGCCTTATCCTTTAAAAAGTTTCTTTGGACTACATATTTACAATTATAATTGGTATTGCCAATTTTTTTTATATATGCTTAGCATATGCTTCACTTTTCATAATTGATTTTTCATTTCACTTTTCATAATTGATTTTTCATTTCACTTGTCATTATATATCAATTGGTATCATTCCTTTTTCACTTGGTTCATTTGTTTGCCAATTAGTATCCTTGTGAAAATTTGGTATTCTTTTAGTATCCATTTCATTCTTTTCTTAATTGGTGTCACTATGTTTGAATACTTTTTATGCTTTGTGCTTGTATAGTCTATCATTATCTTTCCTCCCTTTTTCATTTTGAAAAATGGCGAGAAAAATTTAGCATTTTGAATGATAAGATTTGAATGCTTGAATTGTAAATAGAATGCCAAAAATGGGGAGAAATTAAATATATGATATGATTGAATGATATTTGATATGTTCTTTGACCTTCATGATCATGACACCTCCCTCATGATCATGAGCATTAAATTTTATGGAAAAAGCGAAAGAAACATTAAATGAAGATGCAAAAGTGTTACGACAAAGTCTCAGGTCTCCAATAGTTAGTTTTGCATCCTCCATTATAAATACAAGCCCAACACTTCATTTAAAGAGTTAAAGAGTTACTGGAGCAAATTTATTGTCAAATTCATTATGCCAAATTTTGTTCTTTCACACTTATTCACTTGAGTTTATGATTACTCTTCTACTAAAAGTTGGGTGAGTTCTTAGTTTATAGGATTCTTTCCTCTGCTCTTTCTTGAGGTTGAAAAATAGGTATTATTTACTCATGATAATGTCTTTAATTTCCATCCTATACATCTAAAAACTTAAACCCTCACTTTATCAAACATTAAACTACTCATACTAGCTCGTACTTGCACTCCCTAGCTCTTACTGACATCCAACATTTACTTTTCATATCATTTATATTTCAAATACTTTTATTTATTGTTCATTATATATATATATATATATATATATATATATATATATATATATATATATATATATACCATTAGTCCTAACCTTTTAGTTCATATGAAATTGGTTGATTTGGCATAAATACTATTTATCTATACATGCGGACACATGCCTCAAATGTGTGGCCACACATTTAACCCGTGGAGCCCGCTCTCATGTATCCACACACTCTTTTGACCCTACCGCATGCTCAGGCACATGTAAAGTGACCAGGATTCCTCCCTCTATCCATAAATACCTCAATTTTTTTTCATTTTTGGGTACCTTAAAACACCTTTGGTGGATTGAAAACTCAAGACATTTAAACACTTTTAGCCAATTTTTCTTTATTTTTTAAGATTTTTAGAACCGATTTACAAGTATGCTTCAAAAGTATAATAATTTGCATTCTTACATTATTTTAGATATTCCAACGAAGATAGTTTGAAAGAATCACCTTAATGACTATAATTGTTTATGTTCTCTAGTCAACCTTAGTTCGTAATCTGAATACCCAAAAACTAACATTTTTGCACATTTAATTTTATTAAGAATTACATTTCTTCTTTTCCTCCTATTCTCTTTTAATTATTATTGTTGGCTAGCAAATTGGATTAATTGTTGTGATTTGTGTGATTAAGTCTGACCCTTTTACTTGCTAATTGTCGACTATTATTTTTTATTATGTTTTGTCTTCATGCTATTTTACATTTCTAGTCTTTGAGTGTGAATTTTTCAAATTATTATTTTCTTTAATAAAAATCGTGTTTTTAGAATTCTAACATGCATTTTGCATTAGTCCTTATAAATTTTACATTTTTAATATGAAAAAATTATATCTTTAATATAAAATCATATTTTCGATGTAAAAATCACGTTTTCATTATAATATATTATTATTATTTTTTTTAGCATATCATTAAAACCAAGTTTATATTTGTAGACTTTTATCATAAAGATTATATTATTAGGATCAAAATTGCATTTTCATGATTTTCATACAAATACTATGTTTTGAGTATCTTGCATTTATTTTCATCATAAAAATTTTATGTTTGGATCATTTCCAAGGAAAGCTTCCATTTTTATTTTCCACTTCACACCTTTATTATTAAGTTTGCATTTTTAATTCATTAATATGAGAAGTTTATTTTTATTACATTTATATTAAAAATTCTATGTTTTTCACTTCTTTTTCATCATAAAATTTTCATTTTTCATAATGATATGTTCATAGTTATTTCTATACAAAAATTGCATTCTTACATAAAAATGCATATTTTGGCTTTGATTGCACAAAAATCACATTTTTTACTAGAATTTTATTTGAGGGTCCCTTGATGCAATGTTATATTGATTTAACATTTCTTTCTTCATTTCAGTTATCATATCGCTTTTTAGTGTGTTTAGAAATATTATTTGTCATTTTGACATGATTTTGTTAAGTTTTCCATGAATATACATGATTAAATGCTCTCATATACTTTTCTTCTCGTGTCATTATGTTAGCATTTTTTGCTTACTTGTTACATGTGTAAAATGGATGAGTATAATGCTCATCTTAAATCATTTGTGTCTAGAAAAGCCATCAACCATTATAACCATGCTAAACTTGCATATGTTGATAGGCAAAATAGATTTTTAATAATTAAATTTTTATATTGCATGAAATTTGGATACATTAATAATGTGTGTTACCAAAGAAAACTTCACCTCATCCTCCTACCCAAAGACTATTTTAAGACAAATAAATCATAAAATTTGAGTTCCAAAAAGTATATGATCTTATGTTGTGTAGGAGTGGTTGAAGTTAGTATTCTTTTGGTATCCATTTCATTTTTTTTCTCAACTGGTGTCACTATGTTTGAATAACATTTATGCTTTGTGCTTGCATAGTCTATCCTTATCTTTGCTCCCTTTTTCATTTTGAAAAATGGCAAAAAAAATTTGGCATTTTGAATTATAATATTTTAATATTTTAATTGTAAATAGAATGTAAAAAAAGGGGAGAAACTAAATATATTATATGATTGAATGATATTTGATATGTTTAACTTATCTTAGCATACATTGAGGGAGAGAAATTTTAAAAAATCCTTTGGTATATGATAAAAGGGCAATGTTATAAAATAAATGCACCCGCATGCACTTAATGATTTTTAATTATCATTCAAAAATTAATTATCGAAGTCAAAAAGGGAGAGATTGTTGACCCTCTGCTCTTTCTTAAGGTTGAGAAATGGGTATTGTTTGTTCACAATAGTGTCTTTAATTTCCATCCTCTACATCTAGAAACTTAAACCCTCACTTTGTCAAACAACTAAACTACTCATACTAGCTCGTATTTCACTTGCTAGCTCTTTCTGACGTCCAACATTTACTTTTCATGTCTTTTATATTTCAAATACTTTTATTTATTGTTCATTGTACATTTGCTCATGCTTATCAAGATCAATCTCTTAATATCAATCTAACATCTTGCGTATATCTTGTTTCTTACATAATATTGTTGAATTCTAACATCTTGTGTATTATGTTCATGTTTGTCTTTGTTTATCATGTTATTACTCCAATTTCTATCTTTTCTTGGATCAAAAGTGACAGTAGTAGCTTGAATGTAAAGAAACAATAACTTATGGATGAGATCATAAAAGGCTCAAAGCACATATGATGCCTAATAATATATTGAAATTATCATCTTTGAAACAAGTTAAAGGTATCAATATGTTCAAGTTTCTGAATTCAATTACTTCATTTAAGATTTAAACATTCTTGTTTAAAATAGATTAAGATAAGAATCTCCATTGTAAGAGTACGGAATTGCCAAATTTAAGGCTCATATCATGATGTTGAACCACCTATTCGGCTTTTCGCATCAATAAAAGTCACCTTTCTTTTTTTCTTTTTTTGCGAACTAATGGGTTTAGCTAATATCGTGTATCCTATTTATATCATGTGCTCATATCTTGTTAAAAATCCTCACACGTTGATGACTACACACACACATCACTTATTCCCTCAACTACTCTCTTCGGGGAAAATGGAAAACAGGGATACGATATCAAGGTTGAGAATTTTCCATATTCCAACGAAAATCAACAAGGGTGTGAAAGATGAATAAAATCTTAGAATGTATTACAAGTCTTTGCATCCGAAACCGATCTTTCTTTCATGGGGAATACAATGAGCAATATAAATCGTCCTAAAACATTCAAAAATTTTGATGTCGTCCAATTTCTTAATGACAGACTTCACATTTCAAGATCGTTCTTTTTTCATGGAAAAACTGGTTATATAACATTACACAAACTACAACTCCAATTTGGATGTAATCAAAACTAAAAATGAAAAAATGACACAATGAAGGACCTAATTAATGTAGTACATTAGCAACCGGAACAAAAAAGAATGATTGACCAATCTCACCAGCAACACAGCCTCAACAATGCAATGGTAACCGCAGGAATCTTGTTTAAGCAATGGAATATGTGATTGTCTCCGCCTCTACAGGTCGCCACATGGATTTCTCAACATAAAGCAATCCCTCCTTGTCCTTAGAGTAGGTCATGCGGACCTCCCAGTGCATAGACCTCAATATGCTTTCCAGCTCAGCAACTGTCTCAACATTGTCCCGGACAATTAGCTTTCCTTCTGGCCTAAGTATCCGATCAACTTCCACAACTACAGCAACTAGATTGCATCTGAGAGAGCCAAAAAAAGAAAAATCAGACTGCACCACAGTGAAGCAGTGGACTACCAAATGACGTACGAATGAGCAATATGAAAATTGAAATTTTTAGCACGTACCTCTTATTAACCTTTGAGAACAGATGATCTGCATGGAGAAGATCATAAGTTCTAGGGTAGGTGCTAAATGATTCGCACCAATCATGATAGATTCCAAAAAGACCACGTTCATATATTACAGGTAGAGTATCTGGAGAGTCTATTGGGACCACATTCATGACCCATACATTTATATCCTTCAGAGCTGCGGCAAAACTGCAAGCATAGCACCAAAATAAGAAAAAGGAGAAGAAATGTCTTACAATCCATCCCATTTCTCTGCCTAACCTTGTGCAGGAGAAGAGAAGCATATTCCCTTTCACAAGTAGAACATCTACTATAAAGGACAATACATACTATGAAGTAAAAAAGATAATTAGACTAATAGGTATCAAGGACAATACACAGGCCTTATCTATGTCCTTGAAGAAAGGACAAGCTGCTTACCCTCCATATATAGATCTCATGTCCATGACACTCCTCACAGATGACCATTTTATTCCCATTCCATTTAGATATGATTTGGATACCACTCGCTTCCAATGCTCATAATCTGCAGCAAAATCCTCAGGTTCTGGTTTACCATAAATTCCAACTTTTGAACTCGACATCCAGAAAGGTGCTTGCTGCAACCTGGCTGGCCATTGCTCTGGCCATTGTGACCCACGTTCTGATGTATCTACTGGAACCTTGTGCATACATGCTTGCAATGGCACATTCCTAAGTATAACCAAAAAAATACAGAATTAGAGCTACATATATCATATATGCGAGTTGATGGATTAGTAACAGTGTGCTAGGAATGAGCAATAACACAGTTCTTCATATAAGGTGATTTTCAGTGTCTTTCCAAATTCACATGCATTCATTTTCCTTTTAGCATAACCTAAAGCAACAGAGAGATTATCACAAGATGATCTAATAAAATTCTGCAAGGCAATTTCAGCAGCAGAATAAAAGAAAAAGGAAAAACTAACTCTCTCAGTTGAAGCATTAACATTACCAGGCAGCATTGGCATCATCAGATGTTTCACAGAGAGGAGGCTCTTGTTGTGTTCTTTTCTCATAGCAATCATTGGAAGTAGGCTTTCGGTACATCGCAATAGCCACACCATTTACTGTGTCATTGTTAATTGACACAAGTTCCCAGCACATGGCTTTGGTCAGTTCAGTCATAGCTGTAAACAATTCCACAAAAGATATACCCACTTGGTTAGTTCAGTCTCTCAAGGTATCATCCTCAAATATTTGTTTGTGAAAGCATCTACCTTTCCAAATTCCAACATCTTCAGGCTTCTTCTGATAAACAGGAGTAGCAGACCACAAAAAGAAACCACCAGGACGCAATACTCGATTCAACTCCAAAAGAAGTTTACCACCTGAAAGTACAAATTTTTATTGAACATACAAGTTAGATTAAAAATTCTAAATTCATTTCTTTTGCTTCTGCGGGGTTAAAATGCAGTAATTATATAACAAAAGAATTAATATCTACAACCACTAAATAAAAGTTTAGTTGTGAAAGGAGGTTAACCCAAGACATATGATCAAAGAAATATAAAGCCACAGACATAAAATTAAAGAAAAAACATCCCTGAATGAGCTTCAACTTGTCAGATCAGAAAGTGCAAAAGTAGGTATTACCTTCAATGTGCCATGGAACTCTACATCGTGCACAGTGGACAATATCGAAAACTCTGGCTGGAAAAGGAAGTCTTTGTGTTCCCATCACAGCAGATATAGCAGGAATTCCTCTTTCAAGAGCAAATTGCACTTGAGCTTCATGTTCATCTTTTGGAGCAAATGACATTGCAAGGACATCCCTATCAAAAAGATAGCCTCCAAAGCTAGCAACCCCACATCCAACATCCAATATCACGCGGGAGCGTCTTCCCCATGCAATATCAGCCAGAGACTGCAAAAATAGTTATCTTAACATCATGAATAAAAGGGAAAATAGATAAATAAATAATCAATGCTAACAACTGTTCTGCTCCCACATCAATAAACCCCATTTGAATTCTGTTCATTCATGCCAAAGAGAAATTATAAACAGCATTAAGAGACGAGCTGTTAAACTTGAAATTCTGATTGTACTGAATTTAGAAAAGAAATTATATCAGTTAAGGAGACCACTGATACATCTGCACGCAGGGAAAAAAAAAAGAGGGAGAAGGTTCATTTAATTAGAATAGAAGTGCTGACTTATGAATATCTTCAAAAAATCAAAGAAATTTTTCCACAATTATAACTAAGCTTCTATACCTTATAATATGTTTTGCTTCTTTCCTTCAATTAATCTGTCTAGATTAAAACAAACACTTCTACTCTCCTGCGAATGTAAATCATTAAACTAAATTTTTAAGATCGCTGCTTTACTTTGGTTTTTTCTTCTTTTTTTTTTCACTTGGATTTGATACTAATTCCAACATTTTGCTCTTGCATTTTCTCCACCAGTTCCTACACCATAGCTCAGACTAGTATCTAGCCTGAAATATACCTTTCCTTTTAACTCATTTAGCTATTTGGTTTTGTATGTCATACTACAAAACCAGCCCCTGTTGCCTTCAACACCGTGTAGATTTGAATAAAGCCTCCATCAAATGATTGATACAAAGAGTCTTATGCACCAAGTCCAAAAGGTAAGCCATAAAACCTAGCAATCTAACTGTCAGAGGTTTCATTTAATTCAGGTTGATCCCTCATGTGATAAAGAACCCATGATAATTTCCTGCTCAACTGAAAGGAAAATGAGTTGTTTCCCCAATCCCGTGAAATTTATCACTAAATAACATATCAGGAGATTAAAATCCCATTACATATCGGCCGATACACCGATACCTGCTGATATTTAAAACCATGTCACAAAATAATAAGCAACAAGAAGTATCTGGCAAAAAGAATGGAGAACAAATAACTTCAAATATTACCTCATTTATAAAGTCAATGTAATGGAGAGCACCATGTTTAAACTGGGTTCCACCACCAGGGAAAGTGAGGTATTCACCACTAACTTTCACCCAATTCTGATGCCCCTTAATTTCTGCAAGTTTGGTGTGAGGAACATTATAGTACCATATCTGCGTGAACAAAATCTGTCAGTTCATCGTAGCAAAAAAAGCAAACCAATAATGGGATTGCATGAACTACTTTTTCACACCTTTTCCCTGCTCTTGGGCCACTCAATTGAGTGTTTGTACCCTTCAGGAAGTGGGACAAGGCAGGTTGGTGGTTCTTCAGGACAGTGCCTCTCTCGATGTTCATAGTGCTTAGTTGAATGTAGACTCTTAATTGCCTGCAAATTGTCAAGACACGGGATGTAATCAGGCCCAGCTGTGACATTGCACACTTTCCAGTTGTATGCTTTTTGTTGATTAGAAGATAGCTGAGTTGCTTTCTCATTCTTTGACTCCGTTGCCTGAGTCTTCCATGATCCATTCTGAGTGGCAGTTTCATTCAAAAGCTCTGACTGAGCCCCTGAAGGAAATATCTCTCTTGAATTCTGGTTGTTGGCCTGCCCATCCACTTTCTCATCCATCTGCTTATTTCCTGGTTTCCCATCCTCAACTTCACTGATCTTATCATCTGATTGTTTCTCAGTATCATCAGTATCAGATTTTTTCTCTGTTCCATCAGAGTTCTCATCTACTTTTATCTCTGACTGAGATTTGTTATCTTGTGTATTATCTTCAGACTCTCCTAGTCCAGCTGCATTAGTATCACTATTATCAGAATTTGTCTCTGCTTCTGAGTTTGTTTCTCCATTTTGTCCTTTAGAATCACCATCTTCTGCATTACTTTCATTATTTTGCGTCTCAGCCTCCGGATTTGAGACATCATCTGACTTGTTCACTTCATCTGGCTTTTCTTCAGGTTTCTCTTCCTGCTTTTCCTCAGGTTTCTCTTCTTGCTTCTCTTCAGGCTTCTGTTCCGCCTTTGTCTCTTTAGCTTCCTGTGTCCTAGAGTTGTTTTCTTCCTGGGATTGATGGGCATTGCTGTCTCCTTTTGTTGCATCCTCAGGCAAATCACCTGGGTTATCCTCAAATTGCTTAGTGCTGGATTCAGTGCTCTCAGGAACTTGTTCACTCGCCTCACTCTTGTTCTCCTGAGCAGGCATATCTACAGATTGACCGGGAACTACAGAGGATGAAGTCATCATCCATAACCCAACCAAGCAGAGAGCCACAAATACCACGATTGTCACCGTTGAGCAATAATTATTTGATTGCCTCCTATTATCTATCCTACTATATTTTCCTAATGCCATTTTCTTTTTATTCTTTTCACTTGGGTCAATCAGTTATTGAAAATATAACCTGCATATTAAAATAAAAGATTATAAAAAACCTCCTCCAAACAGAATATTACATTTCGCAACATGGAAAAAAAATTGTAAGTATATTACTATAGCCATTACATTTGCATATGTAAAATGCACATCACTGTCAATGCAAATAAATGGAGAACAAAAAAAAATCCAGATATACATAAAGCCTTACATTTTCTACGCAATGGACAAACAAATCTGTCTACTCTCAAAAAAATCAATGCAAGTACGTATGACAAAAACAGAAACGGCAAAAAAAATAACTATAAATAGTTGGATCAAGGGTTATTCATCAGAGCAAGTAGACAGAACAAAAGAAGGAAAAAACAAACCCAGAGCAGGAAAAAAAATAACAGCCCACATCTGATCTGATAAAAGAAACGCCAATATAATCCAGACAAGGATAAAGCAAAATCAGAGCCACAATAACACCACATTTAAATAGATACAGATCTGCACTGAATCAATACAATAATATCAATAATAATGGTCACTTTTGTGGTGAGCTTTCCTTTTTTGATTTATAGGACGACAAAACAACAGGTGCACGCATACATATTGAAAGGACAAGGAAAGCTAGATGAAAGGTAACAGATCACACCAAAAATGACATTGGATCTGCAAAGAAACAGAAGGACAAATGCATGAACGAGATCTGAATCAGCTGAGCATGTAGGAGACGACAGTACCTTTATCTTTATATTCTCGAATGGATCTCTCTGGATTAATGAAGAAATCAAAGGCTATTTGTTCATTTCTCTCTGTGTACAAACAGAAGAGAAACCGAAAGGATGAATTTTTATTAGCACAAACAGTAGCAGCAGTTGGTTCACTTATTTATATTGTTATAATAATAATAATTAATTGTCGTCACTACAATATTCCTAAGATTAATGGGAGAGTGAGATTTAAGAGAGAGAGGAAAAGGCAATGCCTTTGTCAGATGAATAGACAACGAGAGAGATGCGGCCACAGCAATGGCGAGAAATCGGCGTGCAACGATTGAAAAAACAAAAAATTACATGCACAGATTTATATTAAAATTATGGGAAAATTACAAAAACAACTATCGTTAAATTCAATCCTAATCACTTTTTAACATATAATTTAAATCCTATAAAGGATAAAATTGTCTATCTACTTGAAGTTAGAAGCCAGCGTGTCTTACAAAAAAAGAGGGTGGGAATTTTTTTTCACCATTTTTTTTTTTTACAAAGGGGGAATTTCTTTTCACCCAAAGTAAATCCCCTTGCTCCCTCATATCCTGAACCACTAACCTTAGAATTTCTATGGAGTGGGCAGCTTTGTGACTGCGACCACCACCACTAATCCCGCAACTGATAACTAGTAACACGAAGAAAATGGATTTTTTGAATGTGCAACTTTAAGCAAACAAGGGCAACGATTCTTTTCTTCTCTTACCATTGCCATTGCTGAAGAAGATACCTAGTCACAAATCATTTAATTAAGAAATTTGTTACAAAATGACCTAAATCTATAGCTCTTGATGCATTCTCTTGTAGAATATGTGGAGAACTAATTTGTAATAAACTTATTTTTATTATGAAAAAAAAAAATAATCTTACAACCATTCATTTATATATTAAAGACGCAAGACACTCACATTTGCTGTTGGCCCACACATAACACATATTTACACAGCGCACACTTTTTTATTCTCACATAACTCTCTCACGCCACCCATGTCACATACTCACACTCATATTTTTCTTACAACCAAGACAATAAGTAATGGCCATATTTATAGGCTAATATGTCGATTAATAAAGGCTTCATGAAGATTTTTGAATGGCAGTACAAATAGGACTACCTATATAATTCTATAGCTTTTTATTTTGTTATCAATTATGTTAAAAACTTGAATGTCAGTACAAATAGGACTACCTACATAATTTTAGAGCTCTTTTTTTTATTATCAATTATACTAGAAATATCTAGAGCTAAAGAAGTGGTGATGATGTTTAACACTCCCCCTCAGCACCGACTGTTCATACCTTTAATTTTTGGAAATTTAACTCCACGTCCATCTTGATCATCATATCATATTCCTCCATTTGCTGCTCCAGAAATTGTTTCTAGATCCTTTGAAATTTTTCTCAACATTTTCTTCTCCCAATGTCATGTCAGTGTCTTTCTCTCTTTGATTTGCCTTTTGTTTTTCTTGTATTGCTTTTACTTCCTTCTCTTAATCTTCCTTTTGCATTAAAGTTTCATCTCCAAATTCTTCATCATTTAAAGACGACATGAGCTTCTTTATTACTTTGGAACTTTTATGCTTCTCTTCCAGTTGCTCCCCCGTATTGTGCACTATCTCACTCTCTTCTTTGCAATCAACTTCTTTAACATCTTCTTTCTCCGTGACCATGCTTAGAGATATCTTTTCAACTTCAGCACTTGAATTAATTTATTCCTGAATTTCTTCCTTAAATAGAACACTTTCAAGTAAATTTGAATCCATCATATCCCACTCTTCTTCACTTTCATAGGATTCTTCAAGATACTCTAACATGGCAGATGTTGCTAGCACATCTCATTCATTCTCACTATCACAAGCCTCCACGAACTCATTTGAATCCTTCTTTACTTGCTTTTCAATTGCATACGATGCTTGAATGTTGAAGTCCCATTCTTCTTCACTTTGAACTTGAGGTTGTATTGATGTCACAGATTTTCCCTCGGCTCTTCTATATCAGCATTCTCTAGCATAATGACCTCTCTTGCCATAATTATAGCATTCCACACCTCGTTGGTGATATCTTCTATCTTGAGTGTCTTTTTAGTTTTGTTATTGTTGAGCTCCTTTTGAATATCGACTTTAACCTTTCCACCTTCTTTCATTTCTATCTTCCTTTAAATCGGTCTTGTCATCTCAATTAAACTTTCTAGAATTGCATTCTCTAGGATGGCCTCTTCTTGGTTTGCTAAATAATGCTTCTGCATTACTCTTTAAAGAAATGTCAGCCATTTGTTTAGCTAACATCTCTTAATTGGCTAACAAATTCTCCAACTTATTTAATATGGGTAGTTTAGCCCAACCTTGAACAACAGTAATAAATCCCTTATATTCTGGCTTAATACCATAAATAATAATCTTTCTCATCCTATCTTCACTAATTTTTAACGTAGAATCTAATTCTGAAATTTCTCGACACAAAGACTTAACTTTTGTAAAATACTGATTAATTGACATCTCCCCTTATTTAATAGACATTAGCTCCATTTCTAAATTTTGTAACCTCATCTCATTTTTCTTAGAAAATCATGAAGTTAAAATACCCCAAGCTTCTTTAGGTGTAGGAGCATACCTGATATGCTCTAACATTTCTTCTTCAATTGATATCTTGATCACAAACATCGCCTTCCCAGCCTTGACTTTCCACCTCTTTAAGGCATTTGCATCCACTTCTAGAGGCGGTGTACTCTCGCTTCCGCCAACTAGCTCCCACAAATCTTGACCTTGGAGATATGACTCTAAACATGTCGACCACATACTATAGTTGTAATTGTTCAACTTCTTTATATTGCCCACTATGAGGTCCATCTCGTGACTTGGGACTTCTCTTAACCAAGCAAGCAATCTGCTTCACAATACCTCTCAACTATGCATGAGATAATTATCCCTTAAGACACTTCAATGTATGCCTTATGATCATCTCACAACATAGGCCTCCGATCGTCCCACTCTAATACCACTTGTAGAATATGTGGAGAACTAATTTTTAATAAACTTATTTTTTATATGAAAAAAATTTTGTAAAAGAAATACTTGTACATACTTCACACACTAAATAATCTCATAATCACTTATTTATATATTAAAGACACAAAACACTCACACTTGTCCTTGCCCCACACCCAACATATACTTACACAGCACACACTTTTTTATTCTTACATAACTCTCACACGCCACCTATGTCACACACTTACACTCATATTTTTCTTACACCTAAGACAATAAGCAATGGCTATATTTATAGGCTAATATATCGGTTAATAAAGGCTTCATGAAGATTCTTGAATAGTGGTACAAATAGGGCTACCTATATAATTCTAGAGCTCTTTATTTTGTTATCAATTATATTAAAAATCTCTAGAGCTAGAGAGGCGGTGATGATGTTTAACATCTTTCATCTTCTCAATCCTCGCTCCTCTCACCCTTACCTCTTTTTATTTGCTTTTCTTATAAGTTAGTTAATCTCTCCGACTCCAATCCTTGCCAGTGAACCAAAGCTCTTGCATTAACCAATTTACCATGTTTTGCAATTGTACTTGAAGATTGTAGAAAAAAGGTGGTTTGATTAGAATCCAAAGCTAATAGCTAATCTTATTATTTTTCTTGATAATTATTCTAAATCAACAACTCTAATTTCTGATTCTATTTCTATATTACAACTTAAAATGACATACATTATTCTTTTTTATTACAATTTAGTCGAGCCTTAATCTAAACATAACTCAATCCAAGGCTTTGATGATTATTATACTTGTTTAATGAAACTATTCTGCAATTCCAACTCTGTTTATATAAAAAGGCAAGGCTACAAGTCAATGATTAATGGGTTATGTGAAATGGGTAGGCCTAGAGAAGCATAAGTTTTGATTGAAGAGATGAGAGGGGAAGGAGTAAAGCCATCACTGTTTGAGTTTAGGTGTGTCATGTATGCATATGGAAAATTAGGATTATTTAAAGAAATGAAGAAGTTGCTTAACCAAATGGAAAAAGGAGGGTTTAAGGTTGATATAGTTTGTTCAAAATGATTCTTGTATCATTTGGAGCTCACAGTGCACTTTCTAAAATGGTATTATGGCTTTAAAAGATAAAGGCTTTAGGTATTCCATTTTCATTGAGAACTTGCAATTCAGTATTGAATTCTTGTCCTACAATCATGTCAATTGTGCGAAACTCAAATGATTATCCCACTTCATTCCCTGAGTTGATGACATTTTTAAGTGAAAATGAGACTTTGTTGGTTGCAGAAATTACTGGATTTTTAATTTTAAATAAGGCAATGAAGTAGGATGCATTAAAGACTAAGTTGGATTTGCATCGCATGCACTTGTGTTCAACTTATTTGATAATGTTAATAGTGTTGTTAAAGGATTCTAGTAGAAATTACATTTGTTTATGGTTCAGGAAAGCATAACGTTGTTAAAGGAGAATCACCTGTTAAGTGTATGGTCAAAATTGACATATTTTGGCACAATTAAATCACCATCCATATGGGTTCTATACAACATGAAAAATGCTTGGAATTTAGCAGAAAGTTCAAAGGGTGAAACATTTTATTATAGTGCTTTTGCAAGGCTGGACCAGAAACTTATCCACTACGGACAATACAATGTTTTCCCGAATTGGACAATTGAAGAATTTGAGCTTCTACTTAACTATATTTTCTAAATCTAATGACTTTGTGCTTGGATTTCCTGGTCTTGTATATAGTACTATTTGGTTACAAAAACAAAGGCAGAGATAGTTGTATGGGCATTTGCTAAATAAAATGGCTTAAATCTCATAACTGTTCATCCATCAATTGTTGAGTTATTCCATGGAAGACTCCGGAGCAACCCCGATTGCATGTGATGTGCCTATAGTGGCGACTGCTATTATTGATGATAAACAATGGTGCTTGAGGTGGAGATGGGCAGTGGTGCTTGAGGCGGTGTTGGACGGTGATAATGATTTTGTTAAAGAAAATGAATAGCTATACTTTTTGTTTTTGGTCAAAAGTTGTTATGTTTGTGTGGGAGTATATATATATTGTCGAAAGTTGTTACTCTATCCTTTAGTTCCTCACGCTCTACAACAATGGTGAGGAAGTTCTTTATAGACGGTAATTGGAAATGCAATGGGTGATAGCTTGTGTGGATAAGACTCTCGAGTAGCATGAAGTAGGATCTACCATGGATGTTGTCGTTGTCCAAACCTTGAAACAAGAAGTCATTGAAGGAAAGGACACCACAACCTTTTTTTTTTTTCAAAGAAGACATTGAAAAGATGCTAACGTGGCACATCAACCTTTCAAAGAAGACACGTTGACTTCTGACTTTAAGTGGGCAGACAATTTTGCCATTCACCACGTCAACCTTTTAAACAATGTCAGCTGAATTTGCATTCTTCACTAACGGACCATTACATAGGGTACTATTTTGTTAGAGTTCAAACCATATCTCAGAAAGTTATTAGGATTGAAACTACAGGATAATTTTTTATAATTTTTCCTAAAATTATTTAAAAAAAAAAAAGAACTGCATTTGTTGATTGCTTCTTGCGAGCCATTGCCACCACCAGGGGCACTATTGTCAATATCAGAAAAAACATGAAATATTTTTTTCAATTTTTTTGTTTTTATTTGGTACAATGCATAAGCTATAGCTGTTCAAAAATATATCTGTACGAATCAATTTCCTTAACAAGAGTACATAAAAATTATTGCTTATATATACGAATCAATTTCCACTAATATATATATATATTACTTCAAGGAGCGGATATACCCTTAACGTTCATTTTTTGGGACCATTTAAGCACAAAATTATATTTTTTTTTTATATTTTTGGCCCCTCACTTAACATATGTTAAAGTCTTTGTTTGCTTCATGTATTAAATTGTAATTTTTTAATAAAAAAAATATCAGTTCAAACTCTAAAAGTTCCTTTTTCTTTCATCCTTACCCTCTTCCTCCCTTACCCACACACATAACCACTTGCTACAACAACGTTCAGGATAATGCCATAGCTGGAAAGCAAGGACTGGGCATTAAAAGTAAACCAAAGAAAATAGCTGGTTCAGGATGACACCAGCAAGAAAGCACCATGTATTCCACGAGACCCATTCCTATGCTTCCAAACTTGAAGGTGCATAGTATTGCTAATCCAGTAGGGTTCTTGCATATTTATTAATATTAAATAAAAATTTGTATTAAAAAAGATAAATAAAAAAATGAATTTCATGTTATAAATAAACTTGCATGCACAGTTTCGAATAATGGTATTGGAAGTCCTACATATACATAATGCATTAATGCTATTGTATCGTCTGCTTGTCAAAGATTTTTTTTCATCTACGAGTACAACTTCTTCATCGGCCGTAAGCTTTTGGTTTCTTTATAGTTGACTGGTGACTTAACTCAGCTGGGAGTTGGTCCCTGGCGTTCTGGAACACCAATATTCCGATATTTGAAACCACTGAATTAACAAGATTTCAATCTCAACCATCCCTTTGATAAAGTGCTTTTACTATTTTCAAAGGGCATGGTAGAAGTACTAAATAAGAAGAGTGGAATGGCAGAAGAAAAAATTAGTTTATATGTGATTGGAACTTTGGGACCTTTTTTCTATGTGTGATTTATTTATTTTGAACAACAATCAATGGCAGAAACTGAACTTTTTATGTAACTTATTCAACTTCACCATCAGAAAGTGTTGAGTTAAGGCGCATATGTTCGGAGCAAGTAAATCATTAGTCCTGCAATTAGTACTTGTATCACCTTCACAACTTACTACGGATGGCAAGGACTCTGCAAAAATTATGAAACTGATGAAGAAGATTTTATTTGATATGAGAGGGGATTCTTAAAGCCTGAACGCTCAAAAAGCTACTATTCGGACAAGGAAAGGATCAATAAAAGCCTGTAGCTCAAAAACAGAAACCCAATTCAGGCATGGATAGATTATGATGAAGCAGAGATGGTACTCAATGTAACACTAGCTCCTATAACAAGCATCAAACCCCAAAAGCCTCTCTTGTCAACAAGAATCGATCTTTCTCTAGTTCTGCTAGATAATATGTATGTTGGCTTTTCTTCATCTACTGGATCCATGGCAAGCTACGATTATATTCTTGGATGGAGCTTCAACAAAACTGGTCGGGCTCAAGCTCTTGATGTCTCAAAGCTTCCCCCACTTCCGCCTAGAAGAGAATCAGGTAAGAGATCAAATTTGGCCATTATATTCTCATCGGTAACAAGTGTTTTGATGATACTAAAGAAAACCCTTCAGTATTCTTTGCATTATCAGCTATATCATTTCTCTTCTCTTGTTCTCTCAAGTTCTTTTCTAATTCTGCAACTCCTAGCCCTCTCTTTTGGAACTCTTTGTCTTACGGATTTTGAAATTTAAGCTCTGTTTGATCCCACTGTGCATGTATGATGTGGTTTTTGACAAGTGCTCTGTTGGTGGTGGAGGCAGAGTCGGTTAAATTAGAGAATTGTTGATTTCTTTCATGGCTTCTCTGAGGTCTCTTAAATCAAAACATGAAGAAGCAGCAACAGCAATGGCAGCATACTTTTTTTTTTACTCTGCTCTCATGTTAAAATCTGATTAAATCAAATCAAAGAAAATAAGTGGGTGGTTGTTGTCATGGCGATGTTGTTTTTGGTGGTAGTGGTGAACAGATTGACTCAAGTTGTAGATGAAAGTTGAACAAATTTATTTAGAGTTTACGATGGTTGGATGTGTGGGTGAGGGAGAGAGAAAGGGTAGGAATGATTAAAAAAAAAAAAAATTAGGTTTCAGCTGTTATTTTTATCTTGGCTAAATGCTCAAATTGTCCCTCAATATTTTATCTTAATTACAGAGTAGACATGGAAAAAAATTTTGAGCCAAATTGGAACCTCACATGTGTAAATTTTTTTTTTCATATTAGACCTTTACCAATACAATTAAGTCTTATAATTTTTTTTTATTACAATTAAGTCCTATAAATTAATAAAAAAATTAATTTTAGGAGTTACTAACAAACAAAAATGATCAATTTTTTAAAAATATATATATAACATAATTATAAAGTTTTTAAACTTATAAAATATATTTTTTAATTTTTTCTTGAACTTTTAAAACTTTACAATTAAGTGATATATATATATTTCAAATAAATGACCAATTTTAAAAATGAATATTAAATAGTAAATTGATAAATAACCCAAAAATTTAATTTTAATAGTTGAATAAAAAATTCTTAAATTTCATTAATGTTTTTAAAATTTTTAAACCTATACAATAATTAGTCATCTCTGGGAATATTACAGTAGTGACTGAATTACTATCAATGATACTAGAAAAAACAAATGCATAAACATGTAAAATTAGTTTAATTCACTTATTGTATTTATGTACGCATTTATCTTAAAACATTACCTCTCAATATATATATATATATATATATATATATATATATATATATATATATATATATATATATATATATATATATATATATATATATATATATATATATATATATATTTTAAGTAGACTAAATATTATTTTTCAATGTTATAAATTTTTAAAATTGTCATCTCTTGTTTTGATCTAAAATTTAATTTTAACAATGTAATAAAAAAATTATTTATCAATTATTGTGTATGTTTAAAAATTTAAAAACATTAATGAAATTTAAAAATTTTTTATTCAACCATTAAAATTAAATTTTTGGGTTAATTATCAATTTTTTATTTATATTAATGAATAAAATTGGTCATTTATGTGAAATATATATCACTTAATTGTAAAGTTTTTAAAATTCAAAAAAAATTAAAAAAAAAAAATCTATATTTTGCAGGTTTAAAAACTTTTAAACTTTATAATTATGTTAAATATATTTTTAAAAAAATTGATCATTTTTGTTTGTTAGTAACCCTTAAAATTAATGTTTTATTAACCTATAGGACTTAATTGTAATAAAAAAAATTACATGATTTAACTGTACTCGTAAACATTAGGCTGTGCACAAATCGGAGAAATCTGAAAAATGTAAATTCTTTGGACCCGACCCAAACGTCGGAGATTTTGAAAATTCAATCCCCGGATTTTGGATCTGAAAATTGAAATCTCCGCTTTGAATTGCTCCGAAAATTTGGAGCAAATGGAGAATACAAATCGGTCCAGGATAAAATCAAAATTTGGAAATTAAATAATTATTTATTACCTAAAAATTCATCCTTAAACCAATAAAAATTCTAAAACTTATCATAAAACCACATAGCACATCTAATATGAAATAAAAATAAAAATAAAAACTAATGTGAAAATGAAACTATAATAAAACTCACAAGTCATAACATTAAAATTCCAATTTTAATCCATGAAATCTTGATTACATAAATATTGATTATACAAGTTAAATCTATACTCAAAAACAACAAAAGCATTAAAAGACATTCAAAAATTACATAGTTATGTAGTTATATTTAGTAGTTTCATAGTTAAATTTATTTATAATATTACAATTATATATTTCTATGATATAATAATTTAAATTTAATTATAATTTATAATTTAATAATTTATTTACTTAATAGCAATTGTAATCAATAATTTATTTATTTAATATTAAATTAATAATATACAATAGTATTAAATACTAAATGAGAATAAGTGTAGAGAGAGAGAGAGAGAGAGAGAGAAAGAGAGAGAGAGAGAGTAAATTTTTGGTTCGTTGCAATTTAGGACAGTTTGGTTCTCAGGACGGAGAACTCGTGATCTCCACCTCTGTACTAATGAAAAATTTTGAGATAGTTCAGGTTGGAAAAAAGTCAAATAGTCAACGAAGATTTTTGGTTCTGGAGATTTTCAAATTGGAGTTTCGGGACTATTTGGGTTCTCCGCGACCCGCACTCAGCCCTAGTAAAGGTCCAATATGAAAAAATTTTACACATGTGAAGTTTCATTTTGGCTCAAAAATTTTTTTTATGTCTAATCTATAATTAGGATAAAATGTTGGAGGACAATTTGAGAGTTTGACCTTTTTATCTTAATATATGATTGATATGTATAATGGTGTTAACTCCATTTCTTGGAGATGTTAAGTGAGGGGCCAAAAACATAGAAAAAAATATAATTTTACATTGAAATGGTTCAAAAAAATGTTAAGGCATATTCGCTCTTCCGGGTAAACATTAAAGGCTTAAATGGACCTTTACCATATATATATATATATATATACAAGTCATAAATTAATATTATTATATTTATCGTTTCTGTTGATTATAATTTTTTTGGAAAGATGATTATAAAATATTTTCATATAATAAAAATAGTAACAAATTATATTTTTTATTTTATATATATTTTAAAATTCTATGTAAATTTAGATTAAATTTTGATTGTTTATATTTTATTTCTAAAATTTTAATACAATAAATCTAAACAATTGAACATATACTGACATAATTGCAATTAAAAATTAAAGTAAATACTCATGTTTACAAAAAATATATACATAAAGATACAAATATAACAAAATTATATATGAAAATTAAACTTTATGTGCAAAAAAATTATAATTATAAAATCAAAAAAAAAAATGTAACTCCAAATTTTGCATAACTCATAAATCTTAAAATAAAGTTGAAAACTATAAAGAGAAAAAAAAAAGTTAAAATAGAGGAAAATAAGAGGCATATACTATAAGTATAACTGAAGATGTTTGTGCTATAATTGAATTTTTTTTTCCTAATTAATTGTATTAAGACTATTAAACTAATGGTCATTTGATTTAATCAAATTTCTAAAGCCCAATTAAGTGATAAAACTCAATTTACAAGGCTTGGAGGGTAAGTAAGAAAGAAAATTTTATAATAGAACTGTTCACATTCATAGGAGGCTTGGGGAAAAATGTGTCACTCTGAAGTTTCAGGAATTTACTACACTAATTTATTTCTTTAAAAGTTACTTGGAGAAGTAAATTAAGATGAAGGTTATAGACATCTAGTTCTCAAAATGCTTCAAGAAAAGAAAATACAAGAAAATTTTAGAATTATATGTACATTGATGAGGAAGAAGATTTTGGATGAACATGCCATGGTGAAAAAGATCAAGCTTGAAGAAAAAAGAGTCCGAGGAGTTACGCGAATTTATTCCTATAGAAAACAAAAGAAACTCTTGAGTTGTAAGGAAGAATACCTATAAAAGTAAAGGGAAAAGCAGTCATAGAGAACATCTATAAATATCTACATCAATCTATAAATCTACAATCATTTTCAATTATCCTTAGCCAATCATTTTTACTGTCATTTTCTTTAGTTTACCAATAGCACTGTATTTATTCTACCTTCATTTTTGTATTAAACTCTAAAATCAATACAATTTCCTTTTCAATTGCTCAAATAGTTTCTTTTATTGTCAAATTTACTTTCATATGTGAAATCCAAGCAAATTGTGGTAAAAGAGTTTGGGGATCCACAAATCATTTGAAAGAAATCAGTTTATTTTTTAGGATTTAGCTCGTCTGACTCGCTTGCACTACACTTAAAAAAACCCAAAAATTAGCCAACAGAAGAATATTAATCTTGAAAAATGAATTCAAATACTATTACTTTTAAATAATGTACATAACTAATTGAAATTTTATTTAAAAAATGTAATACCTTTATTATGTTAATTAATTTTAGTATCATATAATTAATTAGTTACTTACTATCCAATTAATTTTTATTTTTAATTAATAATCAATTCAATATTATAGGTTACATTTATATTGTTTTAATTTATAATTAATTTGTCACTTATTATTGCAATTGATTTGAATCTTATATTAATTATTCATGTATTATCTAATTGATTTTTTATTATTAAACAAAAATTATTTAAATTTGTTAGGTTATTTTTATATTATTTTAATTTATGATTAATTAAAGGGTTTCTATATATATCTACCACCAACTTATGCCCTTTTCGTAAATCTATCCAATTTTTAAAATTGTTACGAATTGACATATGAACTTTGCGATCTATTGCAAATCTACCAACGGTCAAAATTACTTGTGTCAGTCATGATGTGGAATAGGTGACTGTGCAGCTAATGATGATGCAGAATTAATGACTGTACAACTAATTACTCATGTGGAAATTAAAAGAAAAAAAGAGAAATTTAAAAGAAAAAAAAACTAAACTCATCTTTTTGGTATAAAAGAAAACGTATATCATTCAATTTTTTTTCCGTTGTTTTCCCTTAGCTAAAAAAAAATCTTTTCGATGAGTTTTTTTTTTTTTAAGGGAAAACAACTTCATATTAAAGAAATCAAACAAATTTTACATCATTAAGCACTTCAAAAGGGAGTGAATGGTTCCAAATAAAATCATCCTGACTAATAGAAAAATCCATTTGAGCAAAGTATGAGCTGTAAAATTATCATTCCTAGGAATAAAAGAAAAGAAGAATGACTAAGCTATAAGCAAATGGAAACAATGTCTACAATAAGTTCTCCAAGCTTTGTGCATTCCTAGAATGATGACTTCAACTTTTGAATAAATGACAAGCAATCAGAGCAAATTCTAACATGGGACAAGTTTAAAGACAATGCCATTTGAGCCCCTATTCGATAAGCAAGAGCTTTAGCAATTTCTGGAGAAATCACTATCTTAGACCTATGGACTCTTATTACAATAACACGACCTTGATTATCCCAAATAATAACATCAAAACCACTTCCCCTATCAACTCTACATATTTTGCTCCCTAATCAAATCTATCACAACCACTCTTCAATCTCACAACCATAGAAATAAAAGGCATAATTAGGAAGGTGGTAAATAATCAATCAAAATCTTGTAATTAGGGAGGTGAGAAAGCTTAATCCAATCAAAATCTTTGAGACCTAAATGCACACGAAAATCAACAGTGCCTACAGTAAAAGGAAACAACAGAATATACCCAATACAGGAGGAAATTTTCTAGGCTATAGAATAGAAGTACTTAACAAATAACTAATGTTGATAAAGAATAAATATCCAAAGTAACAAAGGAAATAAAAAAAAGTAATCAAATTGATGCAAACTTGTATAGTATTTGCATCTCGAGAACACCTCAATACCATACAAAGAAAGGGAAGAAAACACAAATGGAAATAACTTTCAATTAAATCAAGAAAAGTAAAGGATATAGAGAAATTTGATTGAGCTATGTGCTATTGATAACTAAATTGATAGAAGGTATAACTAGGGGCTTCCGCCATAGCTGTAGAGGAATTTGATTATTGCCATTGTGGATGTGGTGGTGGCGAAGGTAGAGGATGGTGGCTTTAGGTAGTGGTTGCGATGGTCAGTTGTTGCATCAAGAGAAGCTCCAACAATGCTTTTGTGTTTTTGGTGGTGGTGGTGGTGAAGAGAGGATGAATCAAAGAGGAAGTGAAGGGTGCTTTAAAAGATGCTTTGCCTCTTCAATTTTAAGCATAGTAGGGAGAAGAGTTTCAGTCGAAGGGAGAAGAAGGAGAATGGTTTTAGTTGAAGGGAAGAGAACGGAAAAAAATTGAATGATATACGGTGCCCGTTTTTATGGACCAAAACAGTGAGTTTTGATTTTTTCCTTTTAATTTCTCTTTTTTTTTTCTTTTAATTTCTACGTATATAATTAGCTAAACAGTCACCCATTCCACATCATCATTGGCACAAGCAATTTTGATTGTTGGTAGATTTGCAAAAGATCGCAAATTTCATATGTTAATTCGCAACAATTTTAAAAATTGGATAGATTTATGAAAAAGGCATAAGTTGGTGGTAGATATATATATAAACCCTTAATTAAACATACAATTGTATTAATTTTAATTTTACATAATAATTACTCACTTATCATATCTAAATAATTTTTTAATTATTAATTAATGACCATTCTAATTTTATAAGTTACTTTCATATTAATAATATAAAGAAATTATTAATTAAAAAATAATAGAAATATGTAACTCAAATATCACCACCTATATAAGATGGAAAAATATATATATATCCCCGATTTTACTATTAATAAAGTAGAAAATCTATGTTTTCATATCTTTGTATTAATTATAAATGAAACTAATAAATGTGTCTAATAATTTTTCCATTCTTTTTTTTTTCATTGAAACCTCAAATTGGTCATCAACTTTTGGTCAATGATTAGGAGTTTATGATTTTTTGGTTTGATTAAGATATTTTTGTCTAATTTTAAAATTTAAAATTATTTAAATATGTCTATATAAATTTATATTTTTAGTTTAAAATATGAAAATTATTTCTTATAAATCTTATATTTATATTTCTATTTTAAAATATTACAAATTAAAATAGCTAAATTTATTTATTTTCAATGAAAAAATTTAAAAGTGATATAAGTTCTAAAAAAGTAAACAAAAAAAATTCATGACTATTAAAAATATAAACTTCAAGGATTAAAAGGAAATAATTTCTTAAAAAAATTGACAGAAAGACTTTAAATTTTCAATTCGTGAAGTATGAGGATCTAAATATACAAAATAAAACTTGAGGGTTCTAAAGCTAAAAATGTAGAAAATTTAGGGGGTTAAACATGAGTTTTATTTAAACTAAATTATGATATTTTTTTCACTTTCACATGGATATCTGATACAATTTTTGAAATATTTTTAAATTGTTTGTGCTTTTAAACATGTTACAAATTTTATTAAAATTCCTTAAAAGGGAGTGAATATGGCTAATTAAGGTTAAAAAGGAACTTCAAAGTAAATTGAAAAATTGAATGATCAAAGAGAGAAAGAAAAGGAAATTTAACAAGAAAATTTAAGGAGTTCAAATTATAATCAATTCTACGTCTCCACTAAACTTATCTCTAAGTTAGGGTTTTTTAAACCATCACCAATCTATTAATCTTAGACTGATTATAATTTGAGTTTTTGAGGCACAACTCAAACCTATAATAATCAAGCTTTTCTTGGCTAAAACTTAACCAATTACCAAATCCTCAAGTGTTTATAGTTCACACTTAAGTCAATTCCACTAGAATTAGTTCCTCACTTCCCTTTAACAACCTAAGAAAAAGTGATGAAAGAAGATTCTAACTCTAAACACAACCCTCACTCAAAAGTGTTGATAATAGGAAGAATAAGAAGAGAACTTGTAAATGCACAATTAATTTCTAAGAATGAATTTTTGCTCAACCAACTTCTTTAACTTCTTAAATGATCTTCCAATGATGTATTTTATAGTTGGTAATCAAACAATGACTATTGGAGTGTATTTAATTCATCTTCAACCTCCTTTAACTTTATTAAATGAGAAAATAACTTTTTGCAAAGAGATGCATGCTCATGGTCGTGAGCATTAAAAAACTAGCCATTAAAGATCATAAGTATCTATTGAGGCTGAGCCAGACTGGTCTCACGATCGTGATGTACGACTTACAATCGTGATGGGGTACCTTACAATTATGAGTGTGGATCATAAGGGGCCTAGAGTCCTTAGTGTTTTAAGCTTGCCTTATTTTATTATTGTGGTGGAGCACCTCATAATCGTGAGGGAAACTTATGAGTAGCATATAAAGATTTAAAATTCTAAATTTTTAACCTCCATGAAGTCCTCTTTTGATTCATAATTCTTTGTCTGACTATAAGAAACATTAATTGTGACATGAATGAGCTTCAAATGACCTTTATTAAATCATGATCTTTAAGCTCAAGTTTGAGGACTTTAAGTTGATTTTCAAGGCTCAGCAACTTTCACTTTCATTTAATAAACACACTTTGAAGCAAACATTAGTACCTTTAAATCCTTTATTAAAATTCAAAACTAAAGATTGATCAATAATTTATATAAGTGGAAAAAAATGTATATTAAAAAATATGTTAATGGGCATTAAAAGGATCATTACACTTTCAAATCCTTCCTTTAAACTTATCAAAACTCTTTAAATTAAAAATATTATTGTTATTAATTATTTCTTTAGCTTTTTAGAAACTACAAGCACTAGTGCCCAAGACTGTTTGGCTTCTCTTTAGGTAACCACTGTGGGTTGCTAGTGTGACATTTTAGGCAACTGATCCAACCTCCTTATCCTATCAATTCAATCCTTTTCTCTAACTAACTTAATTCTAATAACTTTTCAAGGGGAAATAAAGGAACTTATCCAAGACTTATATCACCAATATTAAATAATCAATGATGACACCAACCTGTAAAAATTGCTGAGAGACCCATTAGGCATCTACCCCAAGAAACAGTCACATGATTTCTTTGGTAAACAAGCATACCCTAGCCAAGTCCATACATAAATATAACATGAAAGAAAAAAGAAGGTAAATAGAATTTTCCACTCCAATAGCCTCAATTATTTGCACTACTAATCTCTTATTAAATTAAACGTTAGAAAGGGCCTACCTATGAATTGTCAGCACCCTTTTAACACCTCTTTCTAGCCTTACATGACTAGCTCATCTAACAACAGATCTACATGTCAATAGTGATGTAGTGAGCTTGACATGGCAAAAGATATAAATATTGAGCAATCTAAAGACACAAACACTATAACACTAATGTCAACTACATCAACCATTTAAAATTCCAAGCAAACCACACTATTAAACCTTCTTAACCTTTTAAATGAAATAGTTCATGAAAATCCATAAGAGTCAGCATAACTAAATAACTTTAATGCCACTACTATATTGATAACCCTTTAAAAACTTAATTCATCGTAAAGGACATTCAAAAAGACTACTAAGCCCCTAATTGATAAGCTAGTAAAATCAAATGGCAAAGAGTCAAACAAGTACACCAATAACCCTAATACTTTATTACAAAATAAAAATCTAGAAAGAACTAGTAGGATAAAGGCAAAGAGAAGTTGACTCTGAGCAAAAGAAAATTAAGGGGTAGAAGTGAAGAAGAATAAAAAGAAGTTAACTCCTCCACTAAATCTACTCTCTTGAGCAAATATATGGAATCAATAGATCTAGATAAAAAGATCAAGGAAATTGTGCAAAATATGACCATATGAGCACCTAAGACTAACTTTAGTCTTTGAGATGCTTGACCACTAGTGGACTACCTAATCTACGGGCCCTTTCTAACAAGATTCAAAATGTCCCTACTTAAGTCCTCGAATAGGATTACCAACCCACTCAGCCATGTTTAGAACTTTCACATGACCATGCACCTATAGACCATCTAAGATTGAATTTTATGTAAGGTCTTTCCCACTAGGCGCAAGGGAGTCACGTAAGATTAATTTATAAAGGTTGATGCTAGGCTCTATCAACTCCTTCATAGAGTTGACCAAGCTATTTAACACCGAGCTTTTCATTAATATACCAATTAGGAAGGACTTTACAGACCTATGAAAGTTGTACTAAAGGGAGGATAAGCTCCTTTAAGACTATATGGAGCAATTTAACATAAAGGTAATATAGATTAAGGATCTAAACCATAAATCCCTTTACATTAGGTACCACATCCAAGTTCTTATACAATGATATCAATATAATCTCATTAAGCAACATCACCAAGCTAATGGTAAGAGTGCATCGCCACATCTATTTAAAGGAGGCGTAGGGATCTCAAAACCTAAAAAGATATAAAAGACTAACTAGTATGACAATGTAGATAGAGAGAAGGAGGCATCATAACAATTAATAATAAAAGATGTCATAAAAATATCAAAACCTAATAGGCATTACACAGATCAGCACCTTAGACATAAAGATGTCCCCTAGTCAGCACTTTATAAAAATAGGTATTATATGCCAATTAACTCATCTAAAGGAAAAATCTTAATATGGGTAAAGATGACTAAAGAGCACATCCTATAGTCAAGGAAGATGGATGAGCGAAATGCCAACTAAAGAGACTAAAAGAAGTACCATAACTTTCATAGGGATGTCAATCATGATATGAAAGACTATTGGCAACTAAAAGAAGCAATAAAGTGCCTTATTTAGCAAGGTTTCTTATGGATATTCATTAACTAACATATGGTGGATTAAAAAGGCTAACCCTATGAAGAAATAATGAAACCAAGAATAATCATAGGCCAAAAGGTGCTTTAACTGCCATCATAAACATGATAATTAGTAGGGAATCATCAAGAGATAGGCTAGTGAAGCAAAGAAACTAATATAAAGTTGTTTACACAAGCATGTCATTAATAGAAAGCACCAATATGGGACCAGTAACCTTTTTAGAGAGTGACAAGGACTACATGTCCTACATAAAGAATGATACATTAGTCATCAAAGGTAGAATAAAAAATGTATTCCTTTAAAGAATACTATTTAAAGTGGTAGCACCACCAATCTCATCATGATGGAAAAGTTCAAAGCCCTTGGAAGCTCTATCACTAACTTAAGACCAGTCTATATAGCCTCGATAGGCTTAGGCAGTTCACTAGTAATGGTAAAGTGTTCCTCTATATTGATAATACAAATAGGACTGATTAATAGTATTAAAATTTTGCAATCAACATCATGGTTGTGGATCTCCCCTTTATATATAAATCATCGAACCTCTAAAATGCCCAAAACATAAAAGTGTAAAAGTTACTTTAAGGAAAATATAACCCATACGCATAAGTAAGCCACACATAAGTGTCACGACACATATGCGTGGGTTGCTAACTTGCACACTCAAGAGTGTTGGCTACCTATGTGTGCATGTAGCTGCACACACCTAAATAAGAGGTATTTATAAATTTCTATCCTTGTCTCAAGATTTGTACCATATGTACTAGTGGTTTACCCATATGTGCAAGTAGCTATAGGTATAAGAACATATAATTAACCAAGTAATTGAAAAGAAAACACTCTAGTTTTCCATTATTCATCCATGGCACCAAGCTTTTTTACAATGATAAAATGGTCTTATTTATATAGACTTCAAGATCAAGTATACAATACTATCCTAGAAACTAAGATATAGGATTACATATTTTAATTATAGCTTTTAATTATAAACATTTTGCTGAATGCTTTAATTTTCCATTAACACACATTTTTTATATATATGTAACTCCAATGGGCATTGATACATAAAGATTCATAAGACTATATTTTTAGACTATAAAATTGTTAGTGATATGCCCTAGGCCAATTATGTAATTGTCATACTTTGACTTTGTCATATTTTTATTTTATTAATAAGAAGGCATTTTTATTATCATTGGCTAATTCTAATCAATTCCTTCAATAGTAAATTCTAACTAAGATCATATAGTATATGAATTAATAGTAAAACTCTTATGTGATACTTGAATTCTATTTTAAATTATCCTTAATCAATCATTATTGTGGGGGAGCAATAATGAATAAAGGCTAGTATGAGGTTGACTGATGATTATATTTTATTAATCATATATATAAGATATTGAGTCTAACTCATAGGTACATATTTAGAGAATACTATATGGATTGACCTAGTATGAAAATACTATATAAATAATTGTCATAAGTAATTTTCATCAAAGTAGTATTATTTGAGTCCTCTAACCTGAAATTACCATGGTTTCCTACATAATGAGTTCTGTATTTTGACACATCCCTATAACATCTTTAACTGGATGGTAAAACAAGTTATGATTGCATATAGAATGAGTTATGTGAGGAATGTAAGTGATTAAAATGGAATTTGTCCCTTAGTTATTTTAAGAAGATATTTATAGGCCCCTCGATAAGTTAGACTGAAGAGAAATACATAGCCATGTTAAAATGTATTGATGAAGAGTTATCAATATCATAGAAAGAGTTATCAGTATCAATCTACTTGGAAATCGAGAAATAATATGACTGAACTATATAAGGATGACATAAACCATGCCTTATGTTTAGTTAAGATATCACGTGACAAAAGGACTGTAATACACACTGTGGATTAAGTTATGTCAGATTATCGACCTTTACACAACTTGGGTAATCATAATATCTTGCTAGAGGGCACTTATGAATTGTGAGCTAAAATGAAAATTTTAGGCTTATTGCCAACGTTGTGTGAACCTATAAGATCGCACACTTAGAATAGGCCCAAAGCAGACTTAGGTTAATTAACCCAATAATAATCTCTCTGAAAGAATAAATAAATAAATGAATAAATATATGTGTGTATATATTTATATTTATTTCCTAATTTATTAAGGTAAGAGTTTTCTAAATAAATAGGAAACAATTTTAATTTGGAATTAGAATTAAAATAGAAAAAGAAGTTTAAACTTACCAAAATTTGTTTAGCATGTAAGTGGTTTGAGAAACCCTAGATGTGATGTTTATATATACATCTCTTTCTCTAGGGTTTCATAAGGCTATTATTCTCCTTCTTCTTCTTCTTCTTCTTCTTCTTCTTCTACAACTACTTATTTTATGAAATGAAAAACACATAGAGAGAAAAATAAAAGTGAAACTACAAAAAGATGCTAGCACACCTATATTGTTTTGGAATACCCTATTCGTGTGGATACCAGTAGAGGGTGTGGCTTTATTGGCGACGTCTTGATCTAATAAAGTCTATATGAAAATCTTAAGATAGGGTGTACTAGTGTGAACCCCCTTCTTCATTCCAACCTTCTTGCCTTGAAATCATCTTGGTAAGTTTTGGAATCTCTCTCTTAATTGATTTATTCAAATTTCATAGATCATATGAGAGTTTTATGATTAAAATTTTTATTTTTCACTACATATATGAATAATGAAAACCAACAAAAATGGTCTAAATACAGGTCCTAAGTGGTGTTAAAGTGCATCCCCATGCATTTACATAAAATGTAACTACCCTATCCTTTATTTAAGGCTATTTTTATTGGCTCATAAGGCTACTGCAATTACAGGGGTTACTATGGTCACAATAATGGTTCTTGACTCTTTTTCACCTTGTTTTAATTAATTTATCTCGTTCATTTAAGCCTCCTTTTATCCGTTATTGAATTGGATTTTATTTTGATATTTTTGGGTCTTCTAAATGGCTTGAATCACTCCTAATAAAAACCTCTTAAAGCTCTTTAGATTGTAACCTTATCACTAATATTCTTAAACTTTTAATGCTTCATGAAACTTGTTAAGTTTGGTGATTGGATTCACATCAAATTATGTATGTTTATTTTTTGATTTGAGGTTGTTTATACATTTATTTCCTCTTTTAATGCTACTTTTATTTATTATGCACTTGTTTAGCTATTTTTAGATTGTTCAATTACTTTGCATGCTTTAAGTTTGTCTCTTATTATAATGTTTTATTTTGTCCCCATTAACATAATTTAGCAAGCTTTGATGTATATCATATGATCATTTCTTACTTTAGTTCATTTTATTATCTTCACATGCTTAGTTAATGTATATATTATATAGATGATGTATGGATGTAAGTATTACTATGCTAATCTTTATTTTGCAAGATTATATTAGATATATAACTAGATTTTCTTTTTTATATTTTTCTATTTATGATATGTTTACAAGCGAAGCCATGTAAATAATTCTTTTTCCTAATTGATTATCTCTATTGTAGATGGATGTGTCCTTGTATATATTATTATCATACCAAAACTATTTTGATTGAAAATGTGTAATGGGTTTTACCTAATGAGAAGTGACTAAGTAGAAATAATTTTTTGAACTTCAAATCTTTGTCTTTAGGGTCAAACTTCACATAGTCTCGAGATTGTCTCTTAATTTTTGAGTAATTAGGTGACAACTCCTTTACATGAGAATTTCTTTAGGTTACTGAAAGATTCTTACCTCACATTTGGCTCCCTTTAGTGTTGCGGTTGCAATCCCTACTTGTGACACTTGAACCTCCTTATCTAGCTAGCTTACATATGGCTTACCACCAATTTTGAAAATAGAGGTATAGTTAGCTTAAGGATCTAGGAGTGTTAATGTTTATATTATTTTGTAGAATGGCCACATTGATCACATAATTAACAAATGACTAGTGACTGGTCAAATTAGCGCCACTTTCTAATTTTATTATTATTAAGAGATAGTTGGTTGAATAATGTCGATTTCCTCCTTGTTAAAATCCATAATTGTTATTACTATGTAGGTTAGCTTAAAAATTTCTTTGATTGGTGAAATTTATGGTAATTTATGCTCTTCAAACACTTAAGGTAATTCTCATGCATGATCAATATGTATATTTAGGAATGCGAGAGATCTTTTTTGATATCTAATATATGTGTAATAAGGACCAAAAAGGAAAGTACTAATACGGGCAAGTTTATCAACCATAAGTTGGATAGAGTAAACATATTATGCCATTGTTTAATTTCCTTTAAGAGTCATTGTAAAACTTTCTCGTAATTGCATTATATGAGTATTTGTACCTAATTCAGAATTTTTGCTAACCCATGATTAATTCAAGCCCAACCTATAGGTAGTCTTAAGGTGAAGGAATTGAAAGCTTCTGTAATTTTACATAATTAATGTTGCAATTGAGGAGATGATTAAGGGATGAGATACTAAGATAGAATATGCATAAAGATTCTAGAATTATGTTATAGGGCTAAAAGGTTGAGGAAGATTAATGCACAAGTTGAAAAGTTAATGACAAGCAAGTACAATATTTAATTAAGGAAAACTGATGAAAAACTTAGACATAAAAGCAAGAAATAGCAACATATAGAAACATAACCAATCATCATTAATACATAAATAATCAAGTTCAAACAATTCTTTACAAAAAGCTTTTTTTAATATTTCCAAAGTTCTTATATTAGTTTTCCTATTTTGTTTAAGCTTAGAAACACTTTCTTTCTACAATTTTTTAAGCTTTTTAATACAACTAAACTTTCACAAATTTTCCTATTTATATTAAATTGTCAAATTTACAAAATTTATCATTGGGATTCAAGCAAATTGTGGTAAAAGCACTTGAGAATGCACTTTATCTAAAAGAAGTCAAGTTCCACTTTAAGAAAGTAACCTTCTAGCATGCTTATATTAAACCAAACATAGTTCACCAAAAAATAACATCAATAATCTTCTGGCACACTCTATAGAATCTATTCCAACAAAATGACAATATTAAAGAGTCAAAAAATATTATTGAAGTTGGTGATTCAACCAAAAATTCACTTGTTAAAACAAGTGATAATTTTGAGAAACAAATAAAAGAAATCTTAGTGCCTCATGTTCAAAATAAGAGTAAGGTAGGCCAAATTTTGGGGATCATTAATACTACTATAATTGTTGCCAATGAGGGCACTGATGCTCAAGTTATTTTTGCAAAAGTACTAAAGAAGTATTGGAATTCAATGATAAAGTTATGGGTAAGTAAATTTGTAGGAGAATTAAAATTTAAAAATGAGCTTTATAAATAATTAGAAGAAGAAGATTTAGAGAAATGGTAATTTGAAATTAAAAAAAAAAGATGAAAAATGAAGAAGAGCTTTTTTTTTATTGACATATATCTATATAATTAGCTATGGGCTTGACCCAAATTAATTATATGTGGTGGCACTACATGTATTCAAATTCAAAATGTTTGCTAGCCCATGACTAATTTTAAAGTTCAACACATAGACAATTTTAAGGATGAAGGAATTGAAAGTTTCTAAAATTTTTTGGAATTAACATTACAAATAAGGAGATAAGGACTGAGATTTTGAAGTAAAATATGCATAAAGATTCTATAATTATGTTACAAAGCTAAAAGGTTCAAGAAGAGTGATGCATAAGTTGAAGAGTTATTGACAAGTACTATTGGATTTAATTGAGAAAAACTAAAGGAAAATTTAGATGTAAAAGCATAAAATAATAGCACAAAGAAACACAGCCAGTAATCATCAATACACAAACATTTAACTTCAAACATATTTTTACATTAAGCTTTTTTAATATGTTCAAAATTCATATTTTTAGTTCACTTGTTTTGTTTAAGCTTAGAAACACTTCTTTGTTACAAAATTTTATGCTCTTTCATACAAGAAAGTTCTTAAAAAAATTTCTACATACACTAAATTGTCAAATTTATAAAATTTCTCTTTGGGATTTAAACAAGTTATGGTAAAGACACTTAAGAATTCACTTGTATGAAAGAGATCATATTTTATTTTGATGAAATAATTCTCTAGTATGCTCCTATTAAACAAAACCTGATTCACTAAAAAATAACAGCAATAATGAGACCATGATTTGGTTGTAAACAACTATTGCAAAATGTTTCACTCTTTTTGGGAGGTTAGAGCATTTGAAACAAGAGGGACTACGAATTTAATATAGGAGGCTAAAATAGCATGGAGTATTAATCTTGTCATACCCAAATAGTATAGCTTGAAATGGAGGAAGGGTCTTTATCACAAGGACATGGATTTGTGCTACTATATATCCTAATAATTTGTAGTCAATCAATAGAGATTCAAAGGAGGTTTTCCATAAGGAATAATTTTTAGTAGTCATTTTTAAATGAAGTTAGGCAACAACATTTAAGGTGATAAGTTGTGGTGTATTTGGCATGCTTGTGGTTTAATAAATAATGGAAGTCGAAGAGCTAAAATTTGTTGGAGCAACTATAAAAAAAATAATAAGACTTCATGTGAGAATTATGGCTTTGATGCCATTACAAAGGTTAATGGAGCAAGAATTTATATGTATTTTCATATATTCAAATGAATGTATACGCGGTTGCTTTATTTATAGGGAAAAGTATAATAAAATATCATGTTATTAGACACTTTTTCACTTAAAAAAGTATTGTATTTTTCGTAACATTTAAGAGTTTGTACTTTATTTCTATTTGCATTTTAATATCCTACTCAATAATATTATTAAAAATATATAATGTAATGTTAACATAATATGAATCTTCAATAGTGAAATAATTCACCAAGTAGTATAACATTCAACTAATTAAAATAAGTTTACATTAAATAAAATTAAGATGTATTTTTAATTTTATTAGGAATAAAATGAAATAATTTTTCAAATAAATTCTTAATACTTTAAAAGTATTTAAGTAGTTATATTGATGGTAAATTACATGCAAATATGTTTATTATTGAAAGGTAGTGTTATATTAAAAATTTTATCATAAAATAATGAAGATATTAGTTGTCAGAGTATTAATATGCTAGAAAATAAAATTATATACACCTAAATGTCATGAAAAAACCATAAACATTTAAGTGAAAATATATCTAACCACAAATTATTTTTTTCTACTCATCCCTTATTTATAAGAATACAAGTATAACAAAATTAGAAACATGAGAAAATCATTATTAGTACAACTCATAATGTGCTTGATATATGAAGAATCTTGGCCAAATAAAATCATGAAATTAGGGAACAAATTTTTTAATATTTGGCCTTGAACTATTGTCCTTGATAGCACAATCTTTGATATCTCAAAAAGCTAATAATGCATTATATTGATATTTAACCATTATTCATTAAACTATTAAATAAATTTAAAATATTAAAACATATCATACTAAAATATACAATTATATGATTGAAAAAATGACAAAAATATTTTGATTAATAATTTTTTGAATTTTTTAAAATATATATAAATTTAAGTTTCGAGTATGACTAAAAATATGTATATCTAATATAAAAATAAATTTGTATACTAGCATAATATATTATTAGATATACGTAAACTCAAGTTCTACATACAATTTTAAAAATAAAATTATTTTAATTTTTTGAACTAGAAACCAATTTTCTTTTTTATTCAAAGATTTATAATAATAAACAAAAGTTATAACTAAACTTATAATATCAAAATATTTCTATGTTATAAATAGTAAGAACCAATTTATTTATTTGTTAAATATTTTATACTTCATTAGGGAAGTTTTGTTGAAATTTTTAAGAATATAATTTTTAAGGTGTGTTTGGATCATAGTTAAAGAAATGAGATGCAACAATTACATGTGTAACTATTAAGGGAATAATAATTACAGGTGTAATAATTTTATTGTTAAACCTATTTGATAAATAAAGGGTAATGCATAAACTGTGTAATTAATTTTTTTTAAAAGAACTGTTAATATATATAAAATAATTTAAATAGCATAATAAATAATTAAATTTTCATAAACAATAAAATTAATTTTTAAAATATCAAATAATTAAAAAAGTACTAGAATTTTTTTCATAAAGATAAAGTTATATGATAATTTTATACATTTGTACTCATAAAAAAGTAAATAATTTATAGAATACAATTAATAGAGAATAAAACTAAAAAATTTTAAAAAAATACTTGTAACAATTAGTTTATGCTTCATAGCTACTCATTATGAAAACATATATACTAGTTATTTGACAAGATTTCTCATGTATTAAATTCAAAATAATGCAAATAATATTTAATTAATATTAATATGATTAATTCATTAACATTCTCATAAGCATTGACATAAAATATTGAAAATAAAAACTATAAATTCGTGACAATAACATAATTAAAATAAAAATAATAAAACCACATAAAAAAATAATTCAATTTATATATTTTTTTTGTAAATTTGATTTATGTTTTATTAATGTAAAAAATTGAGAAAATGTTGACTTTAATGAGAAAATAGGATTGCAAGATCCATAACTTTGCAAGGGGATAGGGTTTAAAAGTGTAGATATTTTTAGGAAAGCATTACAAGAATGGGTTGTTAATAGAGGTTTTAGTTATACTTGAAACGAAAACAACAAAGAGAGGGTTTCTGCCATATGTAAAGATAAGTGTGGCTTCCGGATACATGCTTTAAAGCTAAGGGATTGTAATACATTCCAACTCAAGACTTTTTAAGCTAAAGCATTCAAGCCTTTGGAATAATAACATTATTACTTCCAAATATCTTGCTGAAAAGTATAAAGAAGATTTGTTAGGTAATCATGATTGGGAAGTAAATGCAATGTAGAAGAAGATTCAAAGATAGCTTGGGCATGAGATATCAATTTCAAAATGCTATAAAGCTAAACTAAGGGCAAAGAATCTAATTTTTGGAGTTGTTATTAAGCAATATAAGAGGCTAGGGGACTATGCAGAAACAATAAAGGAGATAAATCTTGGAAGTTGTGTCAAATTAAAAACCAATATTGAGATAGTAATAGAGAAGCAAGACCACACTGAAGAAATTGCCCCTTTACCAAAAGAGATTATGGTCTTTTATTATATGTATATCATATTTGGTCAACAAAAGTAAGGATATTTTTCAAGTTTAAGACCTATTGTTGGATTGGATGGCTACCATCTTAAAACAACAATGGGTGTATTACTATTATGTATTGTTAGTAGTGATGGAAATAAAAACATGTTTCCTTTAACAATGGCTGTTATTGACAATGAATAAAAAATTTCTTGGAAATGGTTTTTAAATCTATTATTTTAAGATTTTGGAAGTCTTAATGAAACAAGGCAGGTTTTTATGTTAGATCAGCAAAAGGTAAATTCATGTTATTTCTTTTAAATTCAATTATGATCTTATCTATAATTAAAAGTTAATTGCTGACTTGTGAATGTGTTTATTGTTTTAATAGGGAATTGTAGAGGCTTTTAAGGAAATCATGTCTGGTGTTGAACATAGAGATTGTATGAAGTATATTGATGAGAATTTTATGTTTAAAAATTTAATTTATAAAAAGTTATTGTGGGTAGCTGTAAGCGTAGGGACCAAAAAGACACGGCAGTTTCATATGGAAAAACTAAAAGAATTGGATGTTAAAGCTCATGATTAGTTTATACAAAAGGATCCTACAAAGGAGGCATAAGTTTTTTTCTTTACTTATACCAAAAGTGATGCAATTCATAACAATATATGTGAGTCTTTCGACTCATATATAAAAGCTGTAAGAGATATGCCAATATTAAATATACTAGAATGGATTAGGAGCAGGTTGATAAAGAGGATATATGTGAAGGCAAATGTAATGAAAAATTATAGAGGTGAACTTTGTCCAAATGCCCAAGAAATTTTATAAAAGTATAAGGTTGATAGCATGGATTATTTTTGCACTCCAGTTGGTGAATTAAGATATAAAGTTGACTTTGGTAACATAGAAAATATGGTTGATCTATCTAAGAAAACATGCAATTAAAGGTACTGGGACTTTATGGGAATACCCTACAAGCATGTTATGAGTGTAATTTGGACAAATAGGGAGCAACCTAAAAATTACATCCATTAATATTACTCAAAATAAAAATACTTATCAATATACAAGCACATGATATACCTTATTCTAAGCAAAGAAGAATGGGAAAGGACTGTTTTTCCTTATGTCCATCCCAATGTAGTAAGGAAACCGGTAGGTAAAACTAAAAAGAAAAGGATTAGAAATTTATATGAGCCTAGGAACCCATATAAGACTTTGAGATGTGGTGGTTATGTGGTTTGTGGTAATTATAAACAAAAAGGTCACGATGTTAGAGGGTGTAAAACATGTATCACTTGTGAAATAGCTTGGTAAAAAAGAAACAAACTATAAAATCATAAAGCAAATGCAACTGGCATATTCTTGGTATTTTTTTATGATAGAATTACTTATGTTGGAAAAATACATTAATAATTAAGTGTTTGCATAAGATCTAGAAGAAGAAGGCAACCAACTGTTACAAAATCTAGTGCTCATCAATAGATAGGACAATATGGTGTTATAAAATCAATAAGTCAACTTGAAAATATATCTCACCCATTAACTACAGTTTCTGGAAAGCCTGTTGGAATCAATGATGGCCTTGTTAGATCAACAAGTCAACCTATGCCATCTAAGGTAATAATATAGTTAATGGGTTATGTTGGAACTTATACTCTAATTTTAACCATTTTTTTCTTAATTACAAACTAATATAGGTCAATTCAAGCCTCTAAGGCCTTAAGCAACTAATGCAACTCCTAATGCAATATCATCAGCCGCAAAGATTACACAAAGTGTGAAAAGCTTCATTGTTGTTTCAGTCAACATACTCCCTTTATTTTACTAAAACTTCAAGAGGGCAACTGAGCTCACATCTTTTGCACCTACACTTGCTAAGAAAGAAAGAAGGCAGCAGATACAAGGCTATCGACATAATAGATTGCTTATGTTATTTCTAATATGATGTCTAATGTGTTTTGATTTTATGTTTAATTATGAGGGTGTAAACTATTATGAACACCTTTACTTTTGTTATTTTGAAGTCTATTTGGTTAATCAGAACATCACTGATTTTGTATTCTGAATAGTTCTCTATCAAAACATCAATATGATGGAGCTTTGGAAATTTTTTTATTCTTATTTAATATTTCTATTAGTATTGGACGTTTCAATATGCTACTTTTGGAAATCTTTTGGTTCTTATTTAATACTTAACAAACACTTTCGTTACATATTCACAAAATAGTTAACTTTCATTAAATAGTCACAAAATAGTTAACAAACAACTTAATCATTTCATTGATGCATTTTAACACATAATACACTACTTTCATTCTAAGAAAAATACAACATCCCTTTCCCACAGTTGTTCCCTTTTTCACTACCACTAATAGCATATGACACAATAACAACTAATACAAACAAGACTACAAATTTCTTATAACTACATTTGAATGTAAAGCTCTCTTTTACTTTATATTTTTTCAACTCCAATTTTAGCTTAATTATCTCATTCTTGTATGCACTCAATTCCATCTCATTCATATTCAATAGCTTTTTTAATTTATTCAATTCATTACTCATCTTTGCTTCTCTTGCTCTCCGTAGAATCATTTCGTCCTCCCATTCATTCAAATCACCATAATTCTCTATTCTTATATATGGACTATCAACCCATTCAAAAAGTTGCTTTTAGTATTTCAATTTATATTTTTTCAAAGGAAGATTTAGATTTTTTTTAAAGGAAGAGACTTAAGGATTTGTAGGGATTTTAGGATTTCAATTGATCAATATAATGTGTTATGTCATGTGTATTGATAATTTTAGGGATTTTAGGCTCCAAACACAAACCTTTCCCCCCTTTTTTTGTTTACACATTGGACATTGTATTAAGTAGAGAGATGATATTGCCCTTTGCCACGTCAGCATTAGTAATGGTGTTAGCATGTTTTTTGTTTTTTGTTAACAGGTTAAAACACAGATTACCAATTTGTTATGGTTAAAACCACAGGTTAGGAAGTGATTAGGGCTTAAGCCACAGGATATTTGTCTGTACTTTTCCCAAAAAAATTTATAGACCTTTACCTTACCCCTAACTAGGTCAACAAAAATACACATAAATGGGATTAACTGTTAAGGGGAACTAACAGTTAACTTTAACACTATGTATGTATTAATGAAAATATAAAGGGAAGGGAACGGAATATGAAAGGGAATTCAATTTTATGTTATTTGGCTATTAAAAGTTACACTCTGCATGGCAACTATAAAGGGAAGGGAACGGAAGGGAACGGAAGGGAAATGAAGATTTTTTAAAGGGAAGGGAAAGGAGGGGAAGGAAAGAGAACAAAAATTATAGGTTTTGTTGTTTTTGGTAACTTAAAATTAATTAATAAAAGAAAAGGAAGAGAAAATGTTTAAAAGAAAATTTTAAATTTAAATTATAATGTATTTCATAGTTAAAATAATTTACACCCCAATTTGGAGAATGAAGGGGAAAAATTCTCTTTCAATTCCCTTCCCCCTCTACTAACTTTTAATAGTCAAATAACACAAAATTTATTCCCCTTCTATTCTCTTCCCTTTCCTTTATATTCCCCTCAATCAATGCATAGTATTAATAGAGGGGGAGAGGGAATTGAAGGAGACTTATTCCCCTTATTTTTCCTTATAAAATGTGAAATTGGTTACACCCCAAATTGGGGTGTAAAATATTTGAACTCTAAAATATATTATAATTTAAATTTTTATTTTCTTTTTAAATATTTCGTGTTTTTTTCCATTTATTAATTAATTTTAAGTTACCAAATACAATAAAACCAATAATTTTTATTCTCTCCCTTTCCCCTCCCCTTCCTTCTTTTTAAAAAACTTTCCCTTCCCTTTTTTTCTCTTTATAATCGCCATTCATAGTGTAACTGCCTAAAATTTGTCAAATAAAGTTAAAAGGGAGTAAATGTATTATAGAAGTAACATTTACCCTTTTTTAATCATTATCCAAATGCACACTTACTTATAAGTTAGCCTTTACCACAAATTTAGGGCCAAATCGGCCAAAAAAGGTTCAAAGAGGGACAATTTGGTCCTAATCGGAAAGTTTAGGAGCCAAATTGGCCTTTTATGAGCACTAAAATTTTCCACCCTTCAGCAGTTATACCCACGATGGGGGAACAAAATTTTGAAACTCGTGTATATATTTTCTTAAATCAACGGCTGGAGTTACATTTACCCTTAAAAGTTTAACTGTTGACCTGTTGCGTTGGATAGAAAAGGATATCCTAAAGCTTTTCCAGCTATTCAAGTGATCCTTTCCCAAATAAAATAATATTCGGCTCTCCAATCGATACGTGTTGAATCAATACAAAAAATTTTGAAAGAAAATGTGCACCTAAGGCAGTCTTAGACCACAAAAAATTTCCATTTTTGGCTTCTATATTTCACAAGTGCCTTCTAAATTGATCTTGCGTAACCTATATCTGAGCTGCAAGGATTTCATTCCATGTATCAGGAATACCAGGTAAACACCAATGCAAGCAATCATTTACCACCTGCGTTGACTTGACACTGTATCGTGAAATGTGAGCCTCATCTCGTAGCTCAGATAAAGCAGTAACGTCCAAAAGTTTCACTTTTGTCCCCTCAACAGCACCCCAGACAACTGCATCACTTGATTCATCCTGTGTAACTTCACTTCCTCCAGTCAATGGTGTGGTATTGTCACAGTTACCCCCACTATTCCAGTCCCCATTACGAAAATGCCTTGGTGAGATTGTCGTGAAGAATGCTACAAGTCGAGGATGAGAAGGAAGTTGTGAATCAAGCCACCTGACAACACTATGTACTGTAAAATTCTTGGCATTCCCAATTTCTGCAAGTTTTCTGTCTTCAACGGGCTTCCCATCTACATACATTACCCAACGGTTTCCTCTAAGCTTCCCTCTGTTCCAGTGATGTCCTGTGTTAAGAACCAACACATCGAAACGATGGAGGAATCGTCTCACGAAAGCTGGTGCACGGTCCAAATGCATGGCAACATCAGTGGTTGGGTCCGTGATGTTCAAGGGCTCTAAATCTGCCAGGCTTGCTGACCAGTAGTATAAAATGGTGGTATTGGTGTTTGAGAATCGGTATGCCCACCCATCAGGACGAATAGCTCCACGTGGCTTGACAAGACCATATTCTGATCCCACATCCTCAACATCCAGCCTCCATTCCCCACCTGTTGCCATGCACATCAAAGATTGAAATTGTTGCCTGCCCAGTGAATCTCCTACAAATGCAATTGTTTTGTCCTGCATCCTGCAATGCAACAAGGAAAATGTTATTTATAAAAGAATTGTACAAAAGCCACAGTTTTCTCTTCTAAAAGAGTTTGCTCTAATTAAAATCAATACCCCTCCAAAGTGATAGGTCAAACTCCCCTATTTTCTCTATGCCAACACGTTTGAAACTCAATCCATATAAACAAGTCATGTTGCATAGCACTGCTAAGGTAACAGTAAGTGGGTGAACAAAAAAAAAAGGTAACTATAACTAAGGATTGTGGAAACAACTAACAGCGCATATCCAGTTGAATGACAGATGCAATTGGAAATATTATTTCTTTTTTTTTTTTTTTTTTTTTGGTTGTAAGTTTTTACTGTGTGTTTCTAATCAGAGATTAAATACTTTCATAAAATGAATAAACAGGAAATGCCAACCTTGTTAAAAATTGAGTTGGTTCAAACTCTGTCATTTTACAATTTTCAGGCTGCCACCTATACCCCTCATAGGAAAAATCAGTCCGTTGTGTCAGTCTACATGCCCACATTTCTGATAACCATTGTTTACATCCAAATCCAGAATACAAGCGCCGCCTACTGTCTGCCACCCATCTACCCTTGGCATAATTGCAGGCTGCAAACATGACAGATATACATCCTTAAAAGTTAAATAGACTTAAGAAATCATTTTGATACACACACACACATGATAAATATGCTAAAACATTTTCAAAATTTATATGAACTGTATCATAAAATATGATTTTATTACCTCCGGCATTTCAGTTTTAGAAATCAAAATTAAACCACATTTAACTGAATCAACTAAAACTTGGCAGCTTAAATTCACTACTTTAGTACAAACCTAATGATGCTGCCCCTACTTGCATCAGTGAAAGGAATTAATATTTAATTACATAAAAGAAGGGACAAATTATGTTATTAGACATGCAATTGCTATGATGAAAAAGGATAAATAGTGTCTACCTCTCATCTCAGCAGACAATGACCTATCTCCATTATCTTCCCTTTCAGAAGCAAATGAGAGGGTAAAATTCATTGATGATGCACCAAAGCTTTTCTTTGGGCTTTCTGTCTCTTCTGAAAATAAAGAATGAGAAATATTTTCTTCAACATGCTCCTTTGTGTTCAAAGACAAGGAGAAAGAGGAATCTTTTGGGGAGTCAACAACAAAATCTAAGCCAGAAAGAAAAGATGGAGAAGCCTATTAGCAATCTGATGAATCTTTTGTCTGTGTTATGCAGAGAATGCAAGAAACATCCTTATTACATATTACATGAAAAATTCAACCAATTCATTGGTAATTAAAATCAAACAAGCTTGCTTAACGAATAGATTTTAAACTTGGTATAATGCTTACTCTTCTTATACTTCCAAGAACAGATATTCGAAGAAAAAGAATAAAAGAACATATAAACAAATGAAATTGATTCTTCTCATACTTTACTTTTTACATGAATTCAAAGCTATAAAAGGGTTTGGTAGGTGCCAGGTGGTATTTGAAGAATGCTACAGACAATGAATAAAATACACCCAACTGTTGATATCAAATCTAACATCTTATAGCCATATACACATCAGACATGATTTGGTAATTCAAACAATCATGCTTATTCTTTAGGAAGCAGCCATTGTTAGAATTCAGATTTTTCTTTTATGCTGGTAAACAATTTATTTATCTAGTTTTAACATACTTTAATTTCTTTTTTATAATTGAATAGATATTGATAAAACAAGTGACAATAATATCAAGAATATGCCCTTAGCGAAATACCCAATAATGTAGTACAATAGAAAAAAGGTATAATGGGCGACATGTAGTAGTAATGAAATTTAACTACAAATGAACCACAAATTCCTCCATCTCATAAAACATAACATGGAGACCATAACACAAAAGCAAACACCCATGTACAATAGTGTGAATCCTAACACCATACGTTCTCAAATAGAATTCAGCATCAGGAAGAAGTAATGCAACCAAGGTCTGATGTAGCATAGTGAAACATTAACCAAAAAAAAATGTAGCAAACAATTAATGAACAAACAATTTCTCATGCAAACCATCATTCCTGCACAATCTGTTTTCCAGCGGCTTCTTTTTTTGTCATTCTATCTATCTTTTCACTATGAGTACCCCTGCCCCCTCAAATTGTATCTTTTAAGTTGATAACAAAAACAGTTGGCCTTCTCATTAATTTTTCACATTTAAGCTGTTAAATATCCTGTGCACTTCAGTCAATTTTATTGCAAACAATCTCCTTCATATGTTCTTATAGATGACTAATTTTAGACACGTAGGAAATTTTGTGATGTAATATGATACTTAGTGCTCATTTCTAGATTGGTTTAAGAACAGAACATGAAACAAATTTTGTGGACAAGTAGGTATCACTAAAGGGAAATGGTTAGAAATCACAATTAACAAGAAAAGAGAGGAATATGGACTATTTGCAGTGGGGTTTTGGCACTTTGAAAATATTAAAAACAATAAACTCAAGGTAGTTAAAAGCATTAGGCACACTTGAGACAATAGTCTTCCCATTGCCAAAAGTGCAAACCCAAAAAAAAAAGCACTTGTATGATCAAAGTAAGGCACAGAATTTCTAAAAGAAAATAACAATAAAATAATAGGATAAGGAATAAATATTGCAACTAACACAAACATACTTGAATAAAATGCACCTATAACATTGATTTGCAATGTTCTAAATTACGAAGTGAAACTCTAAAACTAATAAAAAACCAATTCTAAAGGTGTTATGCATTTGAAAGTACATTAAAAGATGTAAGGAATTAATAATGGACTAATGGTTAAATACATAAATGAAAATAAATTTAATTGATTTGAGGTTATTTTTGTCTTTGTATGTACTGTACTTTGTCATGGTTAGTTTGACTTTACAAAAAAAAAAAAAGGACAACAGCAAAAAAAACATTAACAGATGTTTTAGAAAAAAAATAAGAAAGAAGAGAAGTAGTCTATTGAATAATAATATTTTTTAATACCTGAGAAAACCCCAGGCCAAAAAAAGAAAAGAAATCTCCACAGATAGATGAAAGAAAAAAAATTTAAATAAAATACAAGTCTATTGGCTGTAGAAAGAGGTGTAGTTTTAAATATTTTTACTTTTAGTTTACTTTTTTAATCCTGCAAACTAATAAAATCAGGCCTAAAATTAAGTAAGAAGACAAAAATATGCTCCAAGATAACAAAAAGCCAGAAATTTTGACAAAGCGTACGCTTTTACTGCCTTGTGCTGCCAATAAAGCGCAGGCTTAAGCGCAAAAGGTACACATCTGACTACACGCTTGGCTTTATTGAGGTTGAAGCGTTGTTCCTAGTGGAACTAGACTTTTGCGCCTAGGCAAGCGCTTTTTATGCTTTTAATAACAATGAATAAACTTGAAAGGATTTTGGTTTCTTAACGGCAATCCAGCATCAATGCATCACACAATCCAAAAAGAAATTACACAAAAAAAAAATCTTTATGAAATAAGATTTGTAGCTTTAAACTTACCTTAACATCACCCAAGATCACACAATCCAAAAAAAATAATTCTTAAGCTTATCCCTTATAGGTAATTGATTAATAGTATGATCATTTTAAAGTCAGTGATCCCAAAGCTTTTAGACTTCTAATTTTAATGAGATTTAGACTCCAATTAACAAGGTTTTGCTTGACTAATAAGAATGTTATACTAATGGTAAATAAATAAACAACTCAATTTCGAAACCAAGCCTAGAGATAACATCACAAAATGATACTACCAATTAATTAATAGGAACACAATTCTTTATAATGACTAGAAAACAACTCAATAATGCTCTTCCAAGTAAACATGTATGAAACAATCATAGAGTGCATTCAAATCTCGAAGGCCAACTCCAACCCAAACTAAAAATGGGGGAGAATTTGCGTTTTTTGCCTCCAATCTAGACCCATTCTTTGCACTATTTTTGTGCAAGTGAACGTGGCAAACGAAAATATACACTGGCCATGTTCACTTGACGCATTTTGGGCTGATTTTTTTTTTAAATTATATCATTAACTTTAAAATTATTCATTGTTAAAATTTCTTTTAAATTATATCATTAACTTGATGCATGTTCATTAACCTGATGCACTTGATGCATTTTGGGCTGATTTCTGTAATTTTTATTTTTAATTATGTATTAAATATGGCATTATATAATTAAAAAATTATTAATTTATTATTATTTGATAAATACCGAAATATATTATTAGAGGATGCATTTGTTAAAAAAATACAACTATAGGTGTAATGTGGTAAATGTTTAAATATTATAATATGGGATATAAAAAGAATATACAAAGAATTTTTTTTTTAGTATGAAAAATGGCGTAATGGATTATAGAAAAATTACCGTAGAAACCCCATTTTAGTGTTGAGGGTTGGAGATGCTCTATATGCTTGGTTTTTTATAGTTCCTTGTCACTTTCATATAAAACATAATGAAAAAAAGCAATTTCAAGAATTTACTAACAACCAAAGCCTGTGAATAGCTGAAGTTTACCCTTGCTAAACTAAAATGAACAGACATTCTTTACAAGGACTATAAAACAACTCAACAATGTTCCAGATACACCTATTAAGAAGCATAGATTGCAGATCTAATTCTCCAAAGGCTTCAAACTTGAGCATACTGTCATTTCCAACCTATAGTTTCACATTACTAAAGAAACATAAACTTATCTGGGGCTAATTTTCTAAACCAAACAAGCTATTAACCAAATATGATCCAAGAAAATTTAGATATTTTTTGCAGTATCGTTATTGTCCTTGTCCTTCGCTACATTACTACCTCTTTCCGACAAAACCTAACATATTACACTCTTTCTATATATTCCTCCCTCTCTCGAACAAGCTATAAACGCAATCATGATATACTTCAATTTTATTCAAGTATCTGTCTACCAATGTGCATCCAGCAAGAATTGGGGTTAAATAAAGAACACATATGACAAAGAAGGAACAAAAAAAAAAAAGTTCTGTAGGGAGATGTGAATGGGAAAGCAAACCTGATGAGTGAAAGGCAAACTGGTCTTGTGCAGAGTGAAGAGTAGAGACAAAAGGATTCTTCTCCCAGGCCCAAAGAAATATGGTTGTAAAAGTAAGAGTTAGCAGAGTAACAGAAAGATGTCTCCCTCTCATTCTAAAATAATTCGTTCCTTTCATCTCTTCCTATACAAACATAACCAGAGATCTCTCCTTCAAATCTTTACTAGCACTTTTTTTTTTCTTTTTCTAATCTTTGTTTTAGTAACTTTTGCTGCAAGGAGGCATCAACCTGTTTAGACCCAAAAAAAAAAAAAAAACCTGAGAAAGCACATTTACTCGAATAATGTAAGCTACAAGATATGAATATATCTCCATCAAACCAACAGTTTCATGATTCAGTTAAATTCAAGAAAATTATGCATAATTCTCAGTTGGATCTATTACACATTTTGCAGGAAATACAATTGAGCTAAAATAAAAATTAATGAAAATTCAAGAGAAAATAAATATGAAAGATAACAAAAATCTGTGGAAATATATCAATGAATAAATAATTGAGAATGAAGTACCTCATTTCTTCATCTCTTTTTCAGATTCGTCTGTTGGTAACAGTTTGATGCTGCTACTGATGATGATGAAGCAGATGGATGTGGTTTAACCCAATTTGATGCTGATGGATTATTGGATCCCACTCCAACAATACTCTTAAACGTGCATCGCACTTGAGGAGTTTTATGTCATTTTATGAATTGATGGCGATTGTTTAGGTAGCGCGCCATTACTTTCTGGCTAAAACGACTACATTTTCTTGTATTCCCATTCAAAATATTGTATCCAAGTTGTTTAAAAACGGTCCATTCCCGTGTTTTTTTTAAAAAAAATTAAAGGGATTAAAGGGATACATAAAATAAAATTTAAAAAATTGTGTGTATATATATATACAGATTTCTACAATTTTTTTTTCTCATTTTAAGGTGGTTTTAATTGTGTACAAAATGTCAATTTTTTTATTTTTTTATAAATTTAATTTATTATTCTAATTTTAATATAAATATTTGCATTAAACAATTTATTGATAATAATAGTTTACTATTAACTATGGTCAAAATTGTGCTTTGAAAATATTAACCCGGCTTTTTTAATATCGTCCCTATTGTAATGTCAATTGTTTATTTATATAAAAATCAAATATTGCAAATTTATGATAAATAGTCATGCTTATGCACAGTATGTGGAATGTGAAATAAAATTATTAAATAAATAATTTAAATGAAATAATAACTAAATAAATTAAAAATAAAATAAATTATTATAGACACACGATTTGGTCGATCCGTGATAGGGGGACAAATTAGGTATGTTCAATTTGATCAGCTCACTATCAAGCCCAATGATGAGAATGTGAAACTTGGACACAAGTATAAAACCCCAATCTTCGATCGAAAATGGACTTAAGAGCTCAAAAGCAAAATTTAGTCCAAATTGACCAAAATAGACCGGAGTCATTTAGCCCAATACAAGGCCAAGGTAGAGAGGCGTCGCCTCTGTGCCATGAGGCGATCGCCTCTTTGACAGTCACTGTAGAGGCGATCACCTCATCGTAGTGGCGCTGCCTTTGTGGCAGGTCACTTGTAGCTGCATTTAATACAACTGCAAACATAATGGCAAAGTGGTGTAGGCCCTACACCCCCCAAGTCTGATTTTGCTTGAGGAAGAGATTTTTTAGGGGAAGAAAAAGGCTATGGAGGCTCATCATGATCAAAGGAACCTAGTGTTAGTGATATGCACTAGGTCAATCATTTGCGATTATGCATTGACTTTCTTATTTTATTAATAAAGAGGTATTTCATTATCATTTAATTCTATGATAATTATATGAATGGTTAATTCTTACTAAGGCCATCAAGTATGTGACTTGATAGTAAAACCCTTAAATTAAAATAAGAGTTCTATTCTAATTATCCTTAGCCATTTATTTATTATATATAAATATTAAAGTATTAAAGTATTAAGGCTAGTATGAAGTTGACTGATGGTTATGTTTTACTAATCATGAATATGAGATATTAAGTCAACTCATAGGTACACGATGAGAGATAATGTACTGGATTGACCCACTATGAAAATACTACATAGATTATTGTCATAAGTATTTCTCATCACAATAATTTTATTTTGGTCCTTTGACCTTGAAATCATCATGGATTTCTACATAGCTATTTTATGTTTTGACACATTCTAACATTGTCTTTAACCGGATGATTAAATAGGATGTTATTGGATATAAAATTAGTTATGTGAGGAATGTGAGTGATATAGAAGGGATTTATTCCTCATTAATATGAGAAAGATATCTATGGGCCCCTTAATGAGATAGACTGAAAGAAAATGCATGGTCATGCTGAAATGAATTGATAAAGAGTTATCATTTTCAGTCTACTTGAAATCAAGTCATAATATTGAACTATATAAGGATGACATTATATGGCTTATGTTCAATTAAGATATCATGTGATAAAGGGACGATAAAATTCATTGTAATTAGGTTATGTCGGATTATTGACTTCACATGACTTGGGTAGTCATAATGTCTTGCTAGAGGCCACTTATGACTTATAGGCCTAAATAAAGATTTAGGCCCACTATCAATGTTATGTGAACCTATAGGGTCACACACTTAGAACAAGCCCAAAACGAATACGGGTTTAATAAGCCCAAAATAAACTCTATGAAAATAAATAATTAAAGTGTTTTATTTATTTATTTATTTCTTTATTTAAGATAAATGTTATTTTAAATAAATAAATAAGATATTATTTTTGATTTTTTTTAAACAAAATCATAATATAATAAATTACTAAAAGGTCATTGGTAGGTGAAACCCTAATTTGGAGTCTATAAATATATTATATTCTCTAGGGTTTCACACACTTGTTTTTCCTGCCTCCAAATTTGTTTTCTTTCTTCTTAGAAAAAAAGACAGAGTTTTCTTTTGTTCTTGATTTGTGAGACAATCAAGGAGGTTGCTAGCACACACACTCCAATTCGTTTTGTGAAGGGCTGTTCGTGTGGATACCTATAGAGGACGCATCCTTTTGGAGACGTCTTGATCCTAATAACCAATTACCAAAAGGCTCGAGGTAAGGTGTCACCGGTGTGAACCTCCTCTCATCCTTTCAGAAAATCTTACCTCTTCTGCGTTTTGGTGAGTTTTTTAAAATCCTAGATTTAATCAAGTAGTTAAATTACATGGATTCAGGTTTTGGGAACATGATAAATTTTTAATTTTTCCCCTGCATTTGTATCACGAAACCCAACACCTAGGGGCATAGGCAAGGTAGTGAATAAAAGGAAGAAAAAGAGAAAAGAAAAAAAAAGAGGGAGGTCCATTGTGAGAAGGTTGGCTATTGTGAAGAGAGAAAAAAGGAAGAAGAGAAGCTCTGGAAAAAGACTAGAGGAACGTTTTGGAAGAAGGAAGAGGGGAAATCCAAGCTCACCAAGTCCATTTTCCTTGAAAAAAGGAAGGAAGGGAACTTGTTTTCAAGTAGAATTTACATCCTAGTGAAGATCATAATCCAAGAGGCATCTCTGAGGGTTAACTATTTTGATAAAAGTTCACATTCAAGTAAAATGTCTTAATCTTCTTGTCATTTTGACATTTATTTTGCATGTGATTCAATTTATTAGTTTATTTTAGGTATACTCTAGGTTTATTACGCTTATTACACCACTTGATAGGTTTGATCTCTTAAGTTTACATGTAGTTGTAATATAGTATACTTTTATGGATATTTGTGTATACATTTGCTTACTTAAAATAGAAGTTTAATCATTTTGAGTGTCGAGAGAGTCTATTGACCAAGGCGATGCCTCTTCATAGAGGCATCGCCCCTGTCAATGAGGCGATTGCCACAATGATAAGCTTCCAAGCAATCTGACCCTTCTTCTTTTATGGAATCTTACATGATCTTATCTCGTATATTTTCTCTTGTCATTACATATAATTACCATGTTTGGGTAATGTAACATGTATGATAATATATTGATCATTTGATAATTTTTCTTAGTTTGTATTGCAAAATCTCTTATGAAGGTTATTTGTAAATTATCATTATAGAGAATGTCGTGTTTTGCAAGAGGAAACTAACTATATGTTTATTGCAGGAATTACTTGATGATTCTCATCATTGAGTAGTCACTTTAATCAATTAACTCTTTAGAGCATTTTGCTTGCGTAGATGGTTTATTATTAGTTTACTTTTGGTATATGTATGGTTTATTTTCCGTATATTCCCCTTTTATTTTATTTAAAAGCATTGTAATCCTTCATCTATTTCCCCTTTTTGATTTGAATGAATGGTTGTAAATATCGATTATTTTATTTTGCTTATGATAAATGATGGGGCTAAGTGCATAAAAAAGCAATTAATGTGCAAATCCATATTCAATTCTAAAACTTAACAATTCTCTGAAAGTAATAATAATTGGCGTGTTAATAAGGAAATAATCAAATAATTGAAAGTAATAAAACGCAAAACACAAACGGAGGCCAACCACAAAGTTGGGTGAGCATTCAAACGCTCATACCCAATTTTCGAACCCATTCTCTAATGACGACTTTTGGGAACCTCTGTGGAATCCAGTTGTCGTATAAGTGTGTCCTGGCTTTCATCCATGTGGCAATTCCATCTCCGATTAAGCCCAAGACCTATTTTGTATTTTCAAGTAGGCCTCGAGCCCACACAGTGCCATGGTCGCCAAATATTTGGGCACGCGCTAAACTTCGCTGCCTACAATCTTATTAATTATATTTTATTTAATTATTGTTGCCATAAATTTTTAGTTATAATAAGATTTGTTTTTAGAATTATTAGATTAGTATTGGAATATGTATAATAGTGTTTTAATTAAAAAATAATATTAAGTAATTACTGTAATTTTTTAATAGTTTATAAAAAAATATTTTGAAAATGATTTAAAGTAAAAAATATGTAATATATAAATAATTTTAGAATTTCAGTAGTTTTAAAATATGTATAATAGTGCTTTAGTTAAAAAATAATACTAAATATCTATTAAAAAAATAGGATTTTTAATAGTCTAACACATTTGCTTTTCAAGTGAATACTGAAATATGAAGGTAGACACTTGTCAAATTTTTTGCTTAATAACTTTAGAACTCAACATTTAATATATATATATATATATATATATATATATATATATATATATATATATATATATATATATATATATATATATATATATATATATATATATATATATATATTAGTCCAAATTTTTTACTTTGACATATATTTTAATATTTTTCTAAATATACTATACTATATTATTAAATCTATAAAATTTAGTAATTAATTCTAGTATATTAACTTATTTATTGTTTAAATATGAAATTTTTAAATATATATTATAATAAGAACCCTAAAAGGGATCAAAAAGTGCCTAAATATGAAGAATTCAAGCTAACTAGTTTAATTTACTATTTTGAAATTAATTAGCTTTATATGGAAGAATTTGGGAGTTATTTCTATTTTGGAGTCAATAAGGAAGATTCAAGAAGATTTTAGAAAATGTGAGAAGATTCAAGAATATTACAAGTCAAAGTCAAATAGTCAACAAGTCAAAGTCAATAGTCAATGGTCAACATATGACATAACATATTTCAATGCTTAGTTGTCATTTTGTTTAGTTGTCATAAGTTGTAATGAGTTGTCAATTTTGACTTTTCAAAGATGAGTTGTTATGAGTTGTCATTAGTTGTCCTATTTTGAAGGAAATCTCATTAATTAAGAATTTTCCTATATAGGTATCTTTGAGAATAAGAAAGAAAATATTTTCCTTTAAGAGTTAGGTTGTTTACATGCCTATATAAGGGTTACACATATTATGGACGAATTTAGGATGTATTATTTGCCAATTTTAATCAATCAAGTGAGGTTTTCCATTAACTTTGTTCTTTTGAAACTTTACAAGTTTACTTGAATTGTTTCACATCTACCTTTTATTACAATTGCTAGGTTAGACTTAGAATTGTGTGATTGTTCATATTTTAATAGCTAAGTATCTTGCTTCAATTTAATAAGCAAGGGGTTTAACTTCATCAACACAACCTATCTTTGATGATTTTTAGGCTAATATTCAAAGTTGGATACACATTCTATTTCTATTATAGGTAGGGTTCGTATCATATTAGTCATTTAATACTAAAATAAATTGCTTCAAAAATAAAATATATTCAAATAATTAACAACGGATAATATTATTAAAATGTCCACACATATATTAGATTGAAAAGTATTAATATATGTATTAGATTTAAATTCATGTATTTAAATTTTAGTAAGTAATATATCACTAACATATTTTCTAACATGTTTATTGATGTATATATTTAATTTTAATAATATATTTAATTATTAATTATGAAAATATTTTTCATTTCAAAATAATTTAATAATTAGATTGTTGCATTTTAATGTTGAATAAATGATACATATTTAAAATTATTAGAAACAATAAAATATTATAATTAACAACTAAATATACATAACTAATGGCAAAATTTTATGTATATATATATATATATGTATATATGGGGCAAAATTACTAACATCCCATGAGATTTATCCAAACTAACTAATTGGTCCTTGTTGTTTTAAAAGACAATTAAATACCTCATAAAATTTAATTTTGTTGACTATTTGCCCCTCTTGTTAGAATTGTGTATTATAAATCGTCAATTTTAGTATCCAAAAAATCAAATAAATCGATAGAATTGTGCATTATACATCATGTGAACTATGTAAGCACTTAATGCACAATTCTATTGTATTTTTGGGTGCTAAAATTGATGGTTTTTAATTCACAATTATAAGAGAATGGGTAAATAGTTTACGGAAGTAAATTTCATAGGATATTTAAATTGACTTTTAAAACAGTACAAATAAAATAGTTAGTGTAGACAAACCTCAGGGGTATTAGTAATTTTTCATATATATATATATATATATATATAGACAAGTATTTAATTTCAATAAAATTATTATTTATTAATCAGATGGATATATTTTATTTTCAAAATAATTTATTAATTAGATTGATTTATTTTAATATTAAATAAATGGTATATGTTTAAAATTTTATATCTAAATAATAAATCACGAGTTCTCCCGACTGGCACTTATTCCTAATGTATAGATAGAAGTGAAATTAAAGGAAATGGAATATAAAGAGAATTAGATCTTTAGTTATTTAGGTCATTAAAACTTTTAGATGGAAAAAAAAAATAAAAGAGAATAATTCTTATTTCCTTGTATATAGAAATGACTATTTCAAATTACAATATAAAATAATTCAACTTTTAAAACATATTAAAATTTAAAATTTAGTTTTCTTTTCAGACATTTTTCCTTATCTTTTATTAATTATTTTTAAATTTAACATTCTTGAACTGGTGTTGCAACTAGCCTAATCTAGGATAAATTTTTTGCTTGTGGTGAGGCTCTTAAAGGATGGGAACAAGCGACCATTAGTCACTTTAACATGCATCTTCGAAAGTGCAAGCATCAGATGCAACAACTTAAAGTCAGACGAGATGGTGAAGGGGTACACCAGTTTGAGGAGGTTCATAATGAATATAGTAGAACTCTTAGCCAGCAAACCACCTATAAGCGTCAAAGAGCTAAGATCCATTGGCTTCGAAATGGAGATTCAAACTCCAAATTTGTCCATCGTCTAACTTCAGGCTAGCATAAGAAGAATGCTATTAAGAGCCTTATGAGAAAATATGATAAGCAGTACTCTTAGAGTGATGGAATTAATATGGTAATGAAAGAACATTTCACAGATCTTTGCTCCTCTTTTGAGTTGGATGATGTTGGTATTCTGAATCTTGTTAATAAAAGCCTTATAAATGACATAATCGTTTACTGTTGGAGCCCCTGTTTGATCAAGAAGTCAAAGATGCCATTTTTAGCATGCATCCGAATACAGCTCTAGTCCAGATGCCATTTTTATCAATCAAAACCATCGTTGGACAATTTTCAAGGTTATTGAGATTTAGGGTCTGACGTCGAACTATTATAAATTTCTTCAAAAATTTGTCTTAATTTCTATGATATTCAATCATTAGAATATGTTGAAAGAAAAAAATTATTTGAGGATATTAAAATAAGAAAAATAAATTCTTAAGTTTTATAGTTTCTCTACATAGATGACTTTAATGTTAATAATGCAAATTAAAGGTAAACTTCCTATCTTCAGTTAATTCTCTAAAGTCATACTCAAGCAAATAGGTGAACAAAAATTTAATTTTGACAAGTCAATACTATTTTATTATTTAGTAAAGATACTTATCTATTTATCATATAATAAAAAACTTCAAATTTGAAAAGTTTCATATATGGTATTAGAGATAAGTTAGTATTTGAATATTTGTTATATTTGTTATAGAGTTTTTAACTTATGTGAAACTTTACTTGTATATATTCTCAATACACATTAACATATAATTGTGATTTTACCATTCAATATTAATATTGATTCGGTATCAGAGCATGACCAATGACAACAGATTCTTCAGTATCGTCTTCTTCTTCTTCTTCATCCTCCAGTTCCACCACTCAACTACTAGCCCTTATTCCCTTTTCTTCTTCAACATCAACGACACCTTCTCACATTCAACAAACCTTTTCCATCAAGCTTAACTCCAAAAACTATATTCCTTGGAAACTTCAATTTCAACCTCTTCTTAACTTTTATAATGTTCATAATATTCATAATGGCATTAAACTTCCACCACCAAAAGAGACTCTCAATCCCTCTTCCTTGGCTTTTCAACCCAATCTCGTATATCTTTAGTGGTACAACAAGGATCAATTGTTGTTTTCTTGGTTACTATCAATTATTATTTTCTTGGCCGCTATCCTCTATTTAAAAAAAAGTCTATCCGTATCTTATTAGGCTCAACTCTTCTTCTTTTATTTAGAAAACTCTTGAAATCACTTATGGCATTGTGAATAATGCTTAACTCACTCAACTTTACATTGAACTCCATAACCTAAAAAAATGACAAATCCATTTTAGACTATCTATTTTAAGTTAAGCAAAATAGCTAATTCCTTTACCTTGGTCGGTCGACCTTTATCTCTTGCTAAGTTTGACGCCATTGTCTTATAACAATTGGGTTTTAATTACAATGGTGTCATTGGTGCTCTCCAACAATGGTATCATTGTTGAGTCGAACCTCCTCAATTTCATGAGCTTCATGGGCAACTTATTACTTATGAATTATTGCTCAAATCTCAGCAAGCTAATTTACCCACTATTCATCTTACTCATCAATCCGTTACACCCACCTCTTCTTACCGCCATCAGAATTCTCTTTCTAAATTAAATCATGGTCGTAGTGGTTGATAGGGATCATTACCCTCATCTTGCACTCACACCATTTCTTATCAAATATGCGAGTACACTAACCATTCTACCTTTGATTGTCAACGTTGCTTTGATCATAATTTTTCTCCTCATATGTTTAATCACCTAGATGATTTTCAGTCCAGTCATCAACGACCTAAACACCATTTTCAATTTCACCATAAGCTCAGTTGTCATTACTCATACCACCACCAAATTCTAATGTTAGTTATGAATGGTATTCGAACAGTAGTGCTAGTTATCATATCACACTAGATTTAGCTTCCCTTCACAGTGCTAAGGAATACAAAGGTAATAATTAGGTAATTATTGGCAATGGTAAAGGTCTATTTATTGATCATATTGGTCATAGTACAATGTCTACTTTCAATAATAAATCTTTTGCACTTACCAATGTTTTACATGTTCCATATATTACCAAGCCCTTGCTTTCCATTAATCGTTTATGTATTGATAATAATTGTTTTGTTTGAATTCCATCCTCACCATTATCTTGTTAAGGATCGATAAACCAAGAACATTATGCTATGAAGAATGAGTGATTTAGGGTTTTATAGGCTGAACTCTACACTTGCTAATTTTTCTTTTCTAACAGTTGCTTATTTCTCAACTTTGGAAACTTGGCATCAATGTCTGGGTCATCTTAATTCTACAGTTGTTCATCATCTTATCAATCAATTTCAACTTCCTTACAAAATAAATTTATTGTCCTTCATAATATCATGCATGTTGTTTAGGCAAATTGCATTGTATTAGTTTATCTCTTACTCATCATCGAAGCTCTCATCCATTAGAATTAATTGATTCAGATGTATGGGGACCAGCTCCTCTTTAATCATATAATGAAGATAAATATTTTCTTATTTTTATTGATGCTTATTCATTATTTACCTGGTTTTTTCCACTTAAAAATAAAAGTGATGTTCTATAAATTTTTCTTCAATTTCAAGTCTTTATTGAGAATCAATTTAATTCCAAAATCAGGGCCTTTATTGTAGACTGGGGAGACAAACTTTGTCCCCTTTTCAATCATTTCAAAACCTAAGTATTCTTCATAGAATAACTTGTCCCCATACACATGAAAAAAATGGTACAAAAAAAAGAAAAATAAGACATATTGTGGATATTGGCCTTACTTTATTAGGTCATTCTAGTGTGCTATTTAAGTATCGGCAATTTGCCTTTGAAACAACTATTTTTCTAATAAATAGAATGCCTAATCAGTCACTTTCCAATAAAATCCCATTCCAAATACTCTATAATAAACCCCTAAATTATTATTTTTTATGAGTTTTTGGTTGCACTGTCATCCTTTTTGTGTCCATTTAATAAAAATAAATTTTCTTTTTGTACTAAAAGTTGTGTTTTTCTTGGTTATTCTCTATACTATTATGGATATCATTGTTTTGATAAAGACATTGACCAAATATATATGGCTCGACATCTCAAATTTAAAAAATCCAATTTTCTTTTCAAGTATAATGTTTCCAACTTAAATTCAACCTCTACACAACCTTCAGTTCTCTCTCACCAATCTTTCTTGCAGGTTGAGCTACTGATTCTCAAATCCCCAGTTCCATAGGTTCTTTAACAGGTACAAACTCTATTTCTATCTCTAATTCTTCTTCCCATTCAAATTCAAACACTTCTACTCCTAATCCATATATCTCTACCCCAACCTAAACAAAATAATCTTCCATCTCCCCATATACTTTAACAAAATAAACTTCCATCTCCACGTACTTTAACAAAATAAACTTCTACTCCTAACAAAATTCAAACACTCTCCCCATATATTTTAATAAAATAAACTTTCATCTCCACCTTCAATTCTAAACACCATTCACCTCATGTTTTATCCAAATCTCCTATAACAAAACTTCAAACACGTTCTACTCATATTGATAATTAAGATGGTTTGAAACTTTTTACTAACTTATCATCCTCAACTTCATTAACTACCTTATACCCATCTCATCTACAATACCCTGAACCCATTCACTAAGATCCCATGTACCTTTGACCATCCATCATGTCATGTAAAAAAAAATGCATTGATGGCAAATGCTATTCCAACAATTGAGCCTACTTGTTTTTCAAAAGCTTAGCAATTCTCTCAATGGTGAATTTCCATGGATACCAAAATGGCAGCTTTAATAAGAACACATATTTAAGATCTTGTACCACCACCCCCACATACTAATGTGGTAGGTAATCGATGGGTCTATAAAATCAAAAGACATTAATGGTGATATTGAACAGTTTAAAGCTCGTTTAGTGATCAAAGGATATACTTAGGAGCATAGATTGGATTATACAGATACATTCAGCCATATTGTCAAGCTTATAACTATTTGAGTAATTATTTTTATTGTTGTTTCAAATAATTAAGATATTCAATAGCTGGATGTTAGTAATGCCTTTCTTCATGTTGATTTTATAAAAATTAGTGTACATGTGATACCTATATGGCTATATTGACAGGCAACATACTAACTATGTTTGTAAACTTTGCAAATCATTATATGACCTCAAGCAAGTTCCGTTAGCATGGTTTTATAAATTGGGTGGTTTTTTTTCAATCCATTGGCTTTCATGGTTCTCATTTTGATTATTCTTTATTCATTTACGACTGTGACAAGATACAATATTTTCTTTTTGTATACTTTAATGACATTGTTCTCACTAGCAACAATACAATAATGCCTTTCTTAATTTTATCATGCAATAATTATCATCATGTTTTTCGCTATGGGATATTGGACCATTGCATTACTTTTTTGGTATTCAAGCTTCTATATGGATTGATTGCCTCCTCTTGTCCTAATAAAAATATATTTATAGTATACTTGAATTCGTGGGCATGTCTTCTTGTAAGCCAATTTCTACATCAATGACATTAGGTTCCTCATTATTTAAAGACACCTCTCCATCCTTGTCGTTGGATGAAGCAATGGAATTTTAAAAATGTTGTGGTTCTTTCTAATATGTTACTTTCACCCGACCAGATATAATGTTTATTGTGTATAAACTCACTTAGTTTATGCATTTTCTAACTTAAGTTCATTTTTAAGCACTTAAAAGGGTCCTTCACTATCTACAAGGCACTAAGGCACATGGTGGGTTTGAAGATTTCTAAAACACCAAGCTTTGATCTCACAATATTTGTTAATGTTGATTGGGGTTGGCAGTATCAACACAGGAAATCTACTATTGGCTATCTTGTCTATATGGGCAACAATTGATTGGTTAACATTCCAAAAAATAACAAACAATTGCTCAAAGTTCCCTAATTATGAGTTTAAAGCAATTATCAATGTCATTATCGAATTGTACTGGCTTTTTCATCTTTTGCATGAACTTCGATTGTGCATAACAAAGGTGCCTTAAGTTTGGTATGATAATTTGGGTGTTATGTTTATCTCTTTTAATGCAACCTTCCATGCACATATAGGAATTTGGAAGTTAATTTTCATTTTATTCAAGAACAAGTCACTTCTCAATCCTCATGTGTTCATTCAATTTCAACCAAAGATCAATTGGCTGACATCACGATAAAATCTTTGTCTAAACCTGCCTTTTAATTCATTGTATCTAAGCTCAATCTTACAACTTACTAGTTTAAGCTTATTAGGGGGGGTATTAAAGATAAGTTAGTATTTGAATATTTTTTATATTTATTACAAAGTCTTTTACTTATATAAAACTCTACTTGTATATATTCTCAATATGCAATTGTGATTTTCCCATTCAATATCAATATTGAATTTTGATATTAGATTAATATTTAGGACTAACAACTAAGATTTTATAAATAAAAAATTTTAAATGTTTAAGAAAATTAAATGCCATGATAAAATAGTTCGTTATTATGTGCTTTAAATTTATATTCTTTCTATGTAAAATAAAAAATGGCATGATTAGTAGGTTTTAGTAAAGGCAGAAAGGAGAAAAAATGAATGCATAAATAGACATTGAAAGAGTTATGCAAAAATTAATGGATGGTGGCATCTTCCTTTCCTCACATATCTCATTTAGCAAGATCCTTACCCTTTCAGTCATAGAGTCATCATGCCACTTAAAACACTCATATCTTATCCCTTATCAAAGATCTCCTCTACAAATGCTCAACAAATTTCACAAATTAACATTTTTTTTAATTTTTCAAATTAAACACAGAAAAACTTAAAAATAAAATCACATGTACTACTTATGCTATATTAATAATAATTGAAGAACCTCTTGTTGGGATTCATATCAAAGTCTTTACCGTAAGCTTTTAGTACATATCCTTTTTTAATAATCTTAGTAAACCATTGTACAGTGTTTCTATTAATATTTGTTGTTGATATTGTCAACGATGATATCGAGTTGATTATAATGGATTTTTAATTTAGCACAGGTAATAATTTGTAATTTAAGGTTATAGGTTTTACTTTACAATTTTTATTTTGAAGGAGAAAAAATATGAGGACAACAATTTAGAAAACTTTTACTTGCTAGAAAACTTTTCCATGTGTTTTTTTTTTTTTTATGTTTTCTTGTTTTTGATTCCACGTCTCTATGTGGAGAAATTTTTGGATGAACTAAGTTTGTCAAGTAGGATTATGAACTCTCTATTACAAACTTCAAATGTAGCATAATTAGTTTACATTTTTTTAGGCTAAAACGAAAGATTTTATTAAACATCAATATTCAAAACAAGAACAATGAAAGAGGGAGGACTGTTCTCCCAAACATGATAAATCTTAAAAAGCATATGTTAATTGGTTTTTGCAAAGTTTATAAACTTATATAGATGCATTCAGCCCTGTTGTCAAGCCTATAAATCTTATACAGATACATTTGTTGTCAAGCAGGAATAATTAGTTTACATTTATTATACTTTTAACTTCAAAAATTAAACATCTAACTATGATCACTTTTAACATATTTTATGAATTTTGTTTTAAAATTACTTTTAAAAATAATTATAATTGTTAATAATTTATTCATTATTAAATTAAATTAAATTAAATTAAATTAAATTGTTTAATTTAATTTAAATTAAATTGTTTAATTTAACTTAAATTAAATTGTTTAATTTAACTTAAATTAAATTGTTTAATTTAATTTAAATTAAATTGTTTTTAATTTAATTATGGGAGCTTAATATGGATGAGCTTTTTTTTTTTTAATACAAATGAGTAGCTTTTTTCAAGATTTAAAAATCATAAAAAATGTATTAAAAATCATTCAATTGAATATATTTAATAATTAATATGTCAAAAGTAAGCTTCATATGCGTCCATAATAATGAAAGTATTGTTTAATTAGGTTTACTTTCAAAATTAGAATTTGGTTTGAAAGGGAGTTAATGTTCCTTGGTATATTTTTTTTATAAATGGTATTATTTTTCAATAGTTAAAATTATTAGAAAATTTTATAACTAAAAATAGTGTAATTAGATATATTTAATACTTAATATGTTTAAAATAAGATTTATCAAAATGTGTCAAAAGTAAATAGTTTAATTAAATCTAATTTTAAAATTAAAAAATTAAATCACTTGTCATTATTTTGAAAAATAACCCATACTCTTATGGTTTGTTTGGTTCAAATGAATTTCATAAAATTTTGTGGAATTCATTTGCAAATCTAAGTAAATATATTTGGTTTAAATGAACACTTCATAAAATTCATTTGGAATTCCAACTTTTTAATGTTGTGGAATTGTTTGAAATTAAATTAATTTTTATTAATGAAGTATGTTTGGTTCAAATGAATTTGGAATTCATTTGGAAATAAAATGAATTCCTTGTTAAAATTGAACCAAACAAGTGGTTATATAAAAAAGTAACGTTTTGAAAAACATTTAAAGGAAAAAAAAGTTTATAAATGTTTTAAAATACTCACAAAATTATAATAAATGTTAAGGAAAAATTACAAATTTGGTATATAAACTTTTGTGATTTTTTTTATCAAAGTGTCTGAACTTTGAAAAAACATATCAATCAAGTGTATTTAGCATATTTTAAGCTGATCGTATACTTAGTTAGCTCAAATATGGACCACTTTTTTTCAACTATTTTTACCTTTTTTTTTTTGTAAGTAGACGATGAGCTAAACAAAAAAGACATGTAAATTGAAAAAAAAAATATTTTTTAGCCAATTAAATACACAATCAACTTAAAATAGGCCATCTATTTATATAGTTTTTCAAAATTTAGACATTCAAATAAAAAAAAAAAATTTAGATACTCAAATAGAAAAATAAAAAAAAATTTAGATACTAAATTTGTAATTTTTCTTAAATGATAACAAATTATGATATATGATAATCCTTCTACCATGTAAATATGTGTATCTAAACAAATAAAATTAAAACTACTACATTAATTTTTATATAAAAATAATCAATAATTATAATTATATAAAAATTAATTTAACGATTTTAATTGCATTTAATTCGCTATAAATTTTTCCTTTCATTTTTTTTTTTAAAAAAAGCAATTTCTCCTGTGCGTGGGTAAGATTTAACGCAAAAGAAGCAAATGTCTATCGGAGCGTCTAAATGATTACTATTTCGAAGCGTTGAGGGATATATTCGTCTCATAAAAAAACATAAGTCTCGAGATGATCTGGGGACATGAGGGGCGTGTTTGGCCCTTTCTCCTTATTTCAATCCCCTTCAGCAGTGCAATGACTTGACAACACTCAGTCGGGTGATCACTTCAGACTCCGTTGGCAACGATAGGTTCTTTGCTTGTTTTTATGAGTTTTAATGGCTTTCACCCAAAATTTGCAAGATCATCAGAATTGATTTGCAATTTCGGAAGTAAATTGCAATTGTAACGACAAAATTTCTTTCGTATTTGCAATTGAAACTGAGCAGTAGGAGGCGGATGGGTTTTGAAGAGTTCGAACCAATCTATGGAGAACCAAAAGCCGAATGGGCGAAGAATTCAGATAAGGGTTCGGTTCCATTACGTCGGTTCTTGATGCATGTTTTCGCTCCTGATTACTTTCACCTACAAATTTATGCTACTGATTTTCACTCCAATACTTTCCACTCTGTTAAATCGGTTATGCAACTTGAAGACATGGTTAGTTAGTTCCTCCCTGTTTATTTTTCAGTCGAAATTTTTGGAAATTAGAAGATATGGCTTTGTCTATGTTGTTTTCCTTCAACATTTTGTTGCTTTATTTGTTAATAAATTTTCACAATCCAATATACAGAGGGACAGCATTGGAATTGGGGGCTCCTGGTCTGACTTTGTTGACTACATTGTAGCTTCAGTTAAATCTGAGGACCTAAAGCTTGTTCTTGAGAAACACCCAGACTCAGACGGTGATTAATTATCTGCTGCTCTTATGTTTTATAATTGCTTTGGAAATTATTAGTGCAATAGTTTTCACTGTGAATGTAATCTCCCATTGAGAATTGTGCTATTTTATGAAAATGTAATTCAAATATAGAGTTCTGATTTGAGAGTTTGAAGTCTTATCTGACTATGAAAGTTTAATGAGGCTGTATAGTGTGAACTAGATGCACTGACTATCAGAACAACATTTACAGCTTAATTTGCTCGGTGATCATAGATATTTTTATTTCCTTATGACCCATAAAGCTAAATCTACATTATAGTGATTAGATTCTAATAAAAGGAGATGTGAAGCCTCAAATAAATTTTTGTCTTCATATGTGGTTCCATAAAAAGATTTTGCTCAGATACACACACACACACACACCATATATGTATACCATATATATATGGTATCTGTATACCATCCTGTGTTGTTGTTTATATACATACATATATGTGTGTGTGTGTATATATGTGTGTGCGTGCGTGCGTGCGTGCGCGCACCTTAAAATCTTGCTAAATACATACCTGACATTTAAACAACAATATAGAAACAACAAAGATACTTGGATATGTGTGTGTGTGTGTGTGTACACATACATATTTGTGTATGTACGCTTTGAAATCTTGCTAAATGTATACCCAATATCTAAACAACATTATAGGAACAACAGAGATGCTTGGATGTCTATTTGTTATTGATTTTTGTTTTTTTGGATGACTGTTAGAATTGATTAGTACTCTTGATTTTGAAGACAATCTATGGGAATAGGGTTCAAGACTCTTCTGTATATTTAGTACTGTGCCCTTGCAGAAACTAGGTATCTCATTTCAGAAATTGTAGTAAAATAAAATGATATTGAATTCATGTGTTATTTTTTGAGTTCTAGGTCCCGCCTATGCAAAGTTAGTTGCTCAGAAATCAAAAGGAATGCCTGTGATTTCTATTCCCCTCACAAAACTTGTGGATTCTGCTGCAAATGATGCTATTGAAACTTTGTCTTTTGGGCTCTTCAACGCATTGAAATGTGTGCAGAATTTAGTAGAACAAGGTTGTCTTTACTTTTTCTCATTGCACTTGTTTTTTCTTTTTGTGTACACATTTATAATAGGAAATTAAAATTTGGCAATTTGTGAAAACTGTGAATATTTTAACTCTCTTTAATTTCTTAGCACCAGCTAGATGTTGGTGTAATGCCTAACAATTTGTTAATGCGAGCTATAGATATTAAAAGAAACCAATTTTGATTTAGTGGTGAAAGGCTTAAGTAAATTATACTTCATTAACAGAAACATTAAATAAAACTACAATATTAGCTTCTAAAGTCTATTCAAGTGCCTAAGTTTAGCTTCTTAGCATTGGATATGTCCTCCTGGTTAAGGCTTTGACGCTAAGCTAACATTAGCATGCATTTTTTCTTTGAGGCAATGAAGTAGCAGCATTTGTGATCTTAGCTACTTCATTCATAGTTTTTAAAGAACTAGTCCTTGATTACTACCATTTTTCCTTACTGATCAGGTAGGGGCTAAAAATCTCCAGCTTACTGAACATTTTTTTGAGATAATTACATATGTTGCTGAGATTGTTGTCTTTATCCACTTTTGAGTGATTAGCTGAACAACTGTTTGTAATATACATTAGCATCTTTCAGTGCTTTCCAAGTAAAAAATTTGCTCTTCTATACTTTGCTTCTTTTTTATGACTACTTTCTGATTTGTTTCTTTTATCAGATACTTAAGAGCTTTGGCATGCAGGTTATTCAGTTCTGCCTTCTATACACTTTGTTGTGTCTTGTCTTGTGTTTGCTCTTTAGGTTTTTGGTTGCTGTGCCAAGCCTGGTAAAAATAGACATTATCCTATATTCAAATGTGCAACAAGTCCATTAATTATTTTTTGGTCTAAATTTTCCTACCAATTTCTTTTTCCTTTTGAACAAATGATCAATAGAAGCTCAAGCTATGAGTAATTATGTTTATGCCCTATCATTATTAAATATGACTGAATGAATTGAGTTCAGTGACTAAATTACCAAATTTGATTATGAAGTGCTTGTGTTACTATTAATTGACTTAGCAAGCTAGAGCCTAATTATCTCTTCCACCCATAGCATGTTGAGATTGCAAGAAAAGTTAAAAGTAAAAGAAAATAATTAAAAAATAGAGATGAAAAATTAGATAATGTTTTTATGTTGATATCTAAAATGATGATAACTTTCATTTTGGTTTCACTTTTCTGTTTTTTCTTTGTCTCTTCGGTTTTCCTTTTCAGGTTCTCTTTCTTTTTTGTGTTTTCATCTCTAGGTCTTAGTTTTTTCTAATCCTCTTTTTTGATCATCTGTTGGTCAAACTCATGAAAACCATTCTACTAGTCTTGGTTGAATTTTCAAAGCCTGAAAGAGAACTTTCTGTAGGATTGGCTAAGCTTGTATATTGATGGATCATACTTGCTGGCACATGGCAGCTTCTTGTTTGTTAGCAAAAGATGGTGGTGCTTTAAATATTCACTTTCCTTCACTTTTCCATCCATCAAAAAAGAATTGCCATAAAACCTTTGAATTTCTTGATATTTTCATCTGAAAAAATTGGATATTCTGTAACATTTCCCATTAAAGTCAAAATAGAGTTTCCATCAAAAGTTTGAATTTCTTGATAGTTTCATCTGAAAAAATGGGATCCTCTATAGTTTTTCCCATTAAAGTTAGCCTATGACTACACCCGTTAAATAATCTGTTTACCATTACTTGACTTGCAACTTTACAATTTCAAACTCAATCACATTTGCTATAGGAATAGACATCTTTTCAATGTCAAGCACGCTCCTTTCGAAAACTGATACTCTTGTGACATTTTCAAGTTAGACGTATCAGAAAAGAGGGAATCTTTCTATATCTTGGCAAAGACATGGGGAAGAGATTCCCTACAATATGTTTTGGAGTTTATTTTTTGTGGTTAAGTTTAGATTAGTTCTAGTTTTCTTTTATGGTGATGAATTTAAAACAAATATCATGGATGAAAAGGTATGTGTGCAAATTTGTCCATTCACTATTATTGGAACCTTGAGCAAGGAGCAAGCTAGTGTAATGTTTGAGTAGAATTTTACTTGAATTGCATCAATTACTTGCACTATTAAGTCAACATTGAGTGACTGTTTGAAGAGTAGAATTAGATGCCTATGAGAGATGAAGTCATTATTTTGTTAGTGGCCTAAAATATCCATGGTCCCTTGAACTTGGCATGTTTTGTTAGGTTTCCTCCATAACTTATAAATTGACTATTTTAACATATCAACTTGCTAAAAACATGACTTAAAAACTCTTTTTAAGTGTTTAGATATTTAAATAGTTTTGTTTCAAATAATAAAATTACTATTTAGAAAACTCTAATAGTGCTAAAATTATTGCTAAGTCTTGTTTTTAGTAACTTAAGATGTCTAAATAATTAGTTTTTGAGTTGAGGGGACACACTGACAAAGGTGCCAAGTGCAGGGGGCAGCTGATGTATTAGGCATTTATCAATAGTTGTATGCTTATTATGGTAAGTTTTCTTCAAAATTTCTATAGCTTCTAAGTGGAACTGGGGCTTACTTTTCGGCCTTTTAATAGCAGAGGTAGATAAACATATATTCTTCTGGCATTAATTGTCAGTCATAGATAAAAGAAATTACAGAACCACACCCATACGCATACATACATACAATATTTTACTGGTGTTAATTGTTAATTTTTTCTTTGACATTGTCTACAGAGAAAGGGCGTCCACCAACAAATCCTATGTTGGTTGAAAAGGTATGCTTGCTTTTTGCTAATAATAAACTTATGTTGTATTATCTATTTATTATGGATCTTTACTGTGTGTAAAAGTTTGTCCAGTGTTAATGGAGCCTTGGGCAACCTGGTGTATCATTTAGTAGGATTCTTTTTAAATTGTATTGTTTGTTTGCCACTATCAGTCACCATTAAGTGACCTGTGAGGGTAGAACTAAGCTGGATGCTTATGAGAGATGAGTTCATTATGTTGTCAATAGGTGAACGCTTGTAATTATAAATCTATAGATGGTTTCTTTTTGACATCTGTAGCTGCAGATTGGACCTCATTGAAGTATGGCTTTTTCATACAGCAATGATAAAACCTAAGTGCAAAATACACCAATATAATATTTAAGAAAATAGAAAAATCAGTAGCAGCAACTCTGTAATCTCTGATAGCATTGGCCAAGTGTTTTAAATATGACTGTAGCATCTCCTCTCTTTTAGTGGATAAATCATTTAATTTCACTTTGTTCTTTCATCTGTGATACTGACTTTTTTCTTTTTTTTTTTGTCTCTCATTCTCTTCAATGATAAATAATTTCAGCTTGTATCAGGTTGTGCATAACTTTATTTTTCATTGTTACCTGTGTTTTTGATACTCTCATTGGTCTTGTCAACTTCATCAATCTTAACATCTTTTGCATCATTCTCTCTTATTTCCAGAATAGGTACTTTGATTCTTGAAATCCTTGTTTTTTTCTCTTTATTAGTTCTTGGCATGGAATTTATATTTGATCTCAACATCCTGTGCATCAGTTGATCTTTCATAGCCCAATTTGCGCATTGATTCTTGGACTTCTTGCTTCTCTTTGTCCTGATGCTTTTGCAGTTGATCTTCTTGGATTGGGCTTTCACCAATTATAGCTTGAAAAATTTTCAGCATTTCTTTCATATCCTTGATAGGTCCTTTGCTAGATTTTGGCTTTTGATCCTCAGTATACATTTGCATTAGTATATTTTCCATGTGACAAAAGATTAGCATAGGCATTACAATCACAAATAGTCAATCATTCAGCACAACTCCCTGAGTCAAGTTTAAATAAAAATTTCTATTAGCCGTAGTCCTTAGCTAATTGAGGATAAATCTGGAAGGGCTTGCCTCTGTGATCTTTGTGATGCAGTGGACTTTGAAATTTAGGAATTAGTGACTAATTTTCTGAATCACTACCTATATCTTTGATTCTGAACAGTAAAAAAGGTACAGAGTAAGATGCTTTAGTTTCCTTGAGATGAGAGAGAAAAACAAGAGAGGAGAGAAAACCGCTAACTGGGTAAACATGTCATTCACGAGTGAATAACTCCTAAAAAACATATTAGTAATATTCACATATAAAAGAAAATAATTAGATTTCACAAATATTTTGGATACTGCTGGATTCTTTTCTTGTCCTATTATTGTTAAAAATCCTTAAAAAAGAATTTTCTGATAAACTCCTGACAGGAAGCAAACAGTAATTTATCCTAAACAAGACAATCTTCTAATATCCTAAACAAGACAATCTTCTAATAGATATAAGAAAACAAATCTAATTTCATAAAATGGGAAGGGTAATGAATAGGAAAACTTACCAGCGAAGGTTCCATTTTTTGAAATCATCACTAGTTTGGAAATATCTATTTCCTTGTCCAAATAATCAGTCATGTCTAGGATTGGTTTCCCCCAATAAGAGTTAGAAACCTTCCACCTGATTTAATCAATGATTATGTCTAAGTGCAAAATTTCAATGCTTTTGTATTTTGATTGCATGAGATTCTGTTACTTGACCATGTGGGCAATTTTAACTTTTGAAATGGTACTGATAAAAAGCCTTACTGATGGTTACTTTCTACATCTGGCTGATTGTTTAGCTGACAAGCTGTGTGGACATGTCCTGATTATCAAGGTCTTGATTTTATTAAAGTCAGTGCATAAAGATATCAAATGATGCTAGCTAATAATGGTCATTTTAGTCAAAATACCTGTCTTATGACCTAAAACATCCTTTCTCCTTAGGAGGGGAGTGGAAGTTTCCAGAGCCAACTGGAAAAGAGGCAGAAGTTGGAAATGATGAAATCTTCAGATAAGACAAGTGCTTCTGCTCTTTTAAGTAGTAATGGTTCACAAAATTCCCCGGGTTCGTATCCATTCTATTTTATTTTGTTTTTGTTTTACCGTACATCTTGATATATCCAGATTTTTTGTAAGCAAAACTAATTATTTTTTCCATTGTGCACATGAATTCATTTTATTGAAGTGTTTCAATAAAAAAGGAAATCATAGTGCATGGAACTGATATATGATTGGGGTTGTAAATTTTTTGAAAGCTTGCTTGCATATAAAGCAGTATATATAAATGGAATATAACAAATAATTAAAAAAAAAAAATGAACTAGGACCAGGATGTTTCTGTAACATAGTAAAAGTGCAACTTGTAGAGAGTATATTTATTGCAATCGGAGTTTTATCTCGAAATGTTGTCATCTTAATATAATGAAGTAGGCCCTGTTCTCATTATTTTAGAAACTTTCTAGCTTTGAGGCTTGCCTCTCAGTATTTTGTTGGCATTTTTACTTTTGTGCAGATTTTGTTCTGTTTGGAATTTTTGGTTTTTTATTATGACAATCTTTTAATGGAAAATATATAAGAGTATGCTTGCCTCTTTACAGAGAAGCAATCCGCTCAAGATCCAACGTTAAAGAAAGTTATTAATCGTGTTGTGCCCACATATCGCAGGTATTTCTGTATTTCAGCATAGTGTACCATAGCAATATTTCTTCTATTTTCAAAGAAAGTTATTAGTTCTTTTGGCTTTAGTATGTGTTGGATCCAAATTCTTTTCAACTGCTAAACAAAAATGCAATATCTGACGTCTACATTTTCTTCCAATTCCATTCTTGACTACGCTTCAATTACTATTTCTTCTTAACTGCTCCAATTTTCTTCTAGTGTTTCTTTCTTCACTTCAGAAAATAACTCTACTATACTAACTAAAGCCAAAACGGCAATCATTAAAACCTGATTGTGAGCATCTTCCTAAAATCCAACCTTGTAGAGCATGGATATACTGTTAACATCATCGACTGTACTTGAAGAAAATGAGGAAAGATTTGTATAACTTCAATTTCAAAAACCTTTTTGTTGAAACCCCATAATTTGATCTGAGTTCATCTCAAAATTAAACCATTTCAACCACTCTGAATTTGATGTTAGCCTTGGGATAGCAATATGACAATAATTTGAGGGGTATTTGTGTGATGGCAGGTGAACTCTCCTGAAAAGTTATCTATTAAGTAGAGGAGCTAGATTTGTCTTATTTTGCTTTATTAAATAAATAATAGGGAATATAGAAAAACGGGAAATAAGAAAAAAAAAGTCAGTTTGATGCTAGTTGGCAGTTAAAGTAGTTCTATCTAATATGTGTTGGGCGGGCCTGTTGGCAGCATAAATCCTATTTAAGTACTTGTTGGCGGGACATATCCATATTTTATGTTAGTCTTAATAATTTTGGAATTAATTGATTGACTCCTTATTTAATGTTTGGGCAGGGCAAAAGTTAGGGGCGCCTTTCTGCAGGATACTGAAGATGACTAAGACAACTAGCGGTTAAGCTGACATTTTCCTTAAACATTCTTTTTTAAAAATTGTAATTTTCATATGGAATACACTTGAAGAAATGAGCCATATTTAAAGAAAATGAATTGGGCATAAAACTTCAGGGTTGCTAGTTAGGGCACAAAGGTACATTTCATTTTCTAGCTTTCACAGGAAAAGCAATTCAGGGATTTGTAAATATTTCTTGCATCAGGTGCTTTGACTTTGATGTTTGGACGAACAAGTTTGTATTGTAAGCAAAAACCCATCTTCACGCTCTATACTCAATTTTTTGGAATAATTACTATTATATCTAAGGTTGGGCACAACTTTTTCATATTTACAGTGCTTTGGTTCTCTTTTAAGTGTTTTTTTTTTTTTGGCCAGTTTTACATGATTCTTCGTTTCTTTTCTTGTTTTCCCTTATTTTCTTCCATAACTTATTTCCCCTTCTTTCGGTTTCTTTTTTATTTTCTATCTATTTCTCTCTCTCTCTCTCTCTCTTTCTCAATATATATATATATCTTCTTTCTGTTTCTTTTTTTTTTTATTTTCTATCTATTTTTTTTCTCTATTTATTTTTTACTTTTATTTAATTAATTTATTTTTTTCTTGTTGTTATTATTAGTACTATTATTGTTCCATAATTATTTTATTTTGATATTATTATTCATTCTTTTATTTTTATTTTTTCTTTCTCCTTTATTTTATTGTTACTTTGGTTTTTGAAAATTTGTACAGTATTTTTTTTTTGTTGTTTTAGCTATTTTTTTATTTTTGTTTTTATTTTTTGTTAAATTTAACTTTATATTTTATGAGGTTGTCTTGTTGTGACTATTTTTTAATTGTTTTTATGGTTTTTTTTTTCAAAACAACCATAAAACCATTAGAAAAATAACCAAAAAAAACTCAAAAAATTAAAAATTAATCAAGAAAAAAAAAAATAAAAAAACAAAAATAACCATTATTTTAGGTTTTTTTTGTTGTTTTTGGTTTCTGATTGTTTTTTCGTTTGTTTTTCTATTGGTCTTTTTGCTTTTTTTTGGAACAACCATAAAAATAATCATAAAAACAATTAGAAAAATAACTAGAAAGTTACTACAAAACAAGATCAAAAAACGAAAATAAATCAAGAAAAAAATAACAAAAAAAAAACCATTAAAACAACCAGCTCAAAAAACTAGAAATAAACCAAAAAAATATTAAAAAAACAAAAAAAAAACCATAAAACAATAAAAAAAAATAAAAATAACAACAAAAATAAGTTCAAAAAACTAAAAATAAATCAAGAAAAACAAAAAATATTAAAAAAAATCAACAGAAAAAAGGAAAAGAGATAAAAAAAAAATTAGAAAGAAAGAAGAAAAAAAAAAGACATATGTTTGAAAACATTTTTCTGTAATTTTGAAAATTTTTCTTTCGTGTTTTGTATTTGTGAAAAGTTTTTTATTTTTGTATACATTTCAGTAAATGTCCCAAATTTTTTTCACATTGTACTTTTCTACTAAATTCTTGACAGATTACACTTTTTTACTTTCAATTTTAGGCATAGTAAGCCCTTATTGCAGGATTAATGGTTGAAAATATTCAAAGTAATCCTTGTAATTTTAAAATTTTCTATTTAATTTGTATAATTTTTATTATAAATAATTAAGTTCAGGCAATGACTAAAAGTAATTCAATTAAATTTATTAAAAATTTTAAAAATAATATACTTTTTATATGATTAAGATGTCAATAATCTTTACAATAGTAAAAGTGTATATAGTTATAAAAATTATGGCATCTTTACTTATGCTTTAAATATTTATACAATTAATACAAAATATGAAAAAAATTAATATAAAATAAAATTTTTAATCAATAAAAAATACATGAGTTATTTAATAAATAAAATACTAGTGAAAAATTTTAATATTTGACAAATAAAAAATAAAATATTAATTCATATAATAATCTCTCTTACAATTAATATTTAATAAATTAATAATTCTGTTAATTAAGTTTTTTAAATAAATAAAATATTAATTTACAGGAGATTCTTAGGTGACTTTATTTTATAGCTACATCACTTTTATTTTATTTTTATCACCATATAATGAGAGTATATGTTATCATTTATGGTGATTATTAATAAAGTGTACTTTACTTCATAAAAAAGAAAATAATTATATAAGACATCTTAATTGACTATAATATTATTTTTAGAGTTATGAAATTTAAATTTTTAATTTTCATCACTAGTATTTTATTTATTAAAAATCTCATATTTTTATTGATTAAAAAATTATTATGCATAAATTTTGCCATATTTTTATATTAATTATATAACTATTTAATGCACTATTAAGATACATCATTGTGGACACCGTCAGTTTGATCAACCTGCAACAAAAGTCTGATAATGAGAAAGTTCAAGTTTTGAATGCAAGGGGAGCACGAGACTTCTTTAAAATCGACTCAGAAAGTCCAAAACACTAAGCCAAGCCTAAAACATTGAGCCAAGCCCAAGCCTATCGCCTCTTGGCCCAAAGGCCCTGACGCCTTTTTACCCTAAACATCGGTGAGCTGACGCCTCATCAAAGAGGCGTCTCCTCTTTACACCCACTCTCTACAACATTAAATGTCATTAATGACAGTGGTTGGAGGCTCACCTGCTTAAGAGTTAGTCATTTTTTACATAAAAAGAAAGGAAAAAGTAGGGAAAAGAGCCTAGGGAATGAAAAAAGCAAAGGGAGTAGGTAAGAATGAGCTTTTGGGAAATTGAAAAAAGGGAGAGGGTAAGAGGCTTTAAAGAAGGATGAGGTTGGCAACTTGAGGTGTGAACTAAAAAAAAATGTCTGGGAAAAAAAAAGAAAGAAAAAAAAGAAAGAAAAGAAAAAGAGAAAAGAAGAAGGGAAAGAAGAAAAAGAAGAAGGAAGAGACTTGAAAGCTTAAAAGACTTGACTCTCTTGGGAAGATGGAGGAATCTTCTTGCATTTAAAGCTACTAACCCATCAATCAAGCCCTGAGGGTTTAGTTAGGAGTATCAACTCATCTAAGTCAGTGAGTCTCCCTATTTTTAAGTTTTAAATTCTTCATCTTTATTAAAAGTTTTGATCTGTTGCTAGTTTGTGTGTTTTCTTGAGCTATATTACTTATCTAAGTTCATAGAGAAGCATGATTGCATGAGACACTGAATATTGATTGTTGATATTTGTATATTTGTGTCTGTTTCTTATTTATTTGTATGATCATTGAGTTTCTTAGGATTTAAGAAATGTAGATTGTTCCTGCCTCTGTTGAGAAGGCGATGTCTCTTCATAAAGGCGTCACCTCTTCATGATGAGGCGAGGAGATGTCTCCTTCTAGTAAGGAGCCCTTTGACCAGAATTCTGCATGTTTCTGTCTCAAATTTTAATTCTTATCTTGTATATTTGGTATGATTTCCTTGTTTAATTTGTTATATCTCCTGATTTTATGCATGATTATTGTGTTGTTTGGTATTATTTTAATGTTATATTATTGTGTTATTTTATGGACTATTTTGTGAATTTATTTTTATTTTTTTGTGAATATTATTTGTATATGATTTGAAGATATTGTTGTTGTTTGTGAGATGGGACTAACTTGTATTTGTTGCAGGAATTATTTGGTGATTTTAATTACTAGATGATTATTGTATTAATTAGTTTTTGAGAGTTTTGGTTTATATAATTAATTAGTTTATTTTTGATTTATTTTTTGTTTATGTATGGTTTATTTTCAGTATCTTTTACGTTTATTTACACCAAAAGTTGTAAATCCTTAATCCCTCTCCCATTTTATTTGGAATGAATGGTTGTAAATTATTATTATTTATTTTATTTATGATTGAATGTTGGGACACAAGCAATGAAATGAGACTAATATGAAAACTTAGAATAAAATCTAAAATTGGAAACCAATCACGATTAACATGTTAATAAAGAAATAATTTAATAATCAAATGTAATAAAATACGAAACACACACGGAGGCCAATTGCAAAGTTGGGTGAGCACTCCAAAAGCCCATAGTCAGTTTCCAAACCCGATCTTTGATGACGGCTTCTAAAAATCTCTATGGAATTCAGTTGATGTACAGTGTGTCCCGACTTTTATCGAGGTAGTGACTCCATCTCCATTTTAGGCTCCAAGCCCATTATGTATTTCGTAGTGAGCCCTAAACTCGCACAATGTCGTAGTTATCAACACTAGAGCATGCGATTAACCCTGCCGCCTACAATCATAATTTTTCCAACCATATATATTTTCTTACTATTAATATATAGTAAAAAGTATACAATTTTTATAACTACAATGATATTTTTACTATTAATGATATTTTATAACTATATATAGATGATGGACATTTTAATGATAGGGGTAAGTACAGTTTGGATAAATTTGGAGATTTAAAATTTCCGAAATGGTATAATATTTTAGAAATTTTAAAAATAAAATCTCAAGTATCAATATCTAAATTAAAATTTTTTATACCGGTGCCATCCCATTTTTTGGGATGATTCTGTATGAAAAATCAATTTTATTGGAATGAATCAGTATGATATGATCTAAAATGGAAAATCCAAAATTTATGTAATCGATAAATTTATATTATTAATTACAATTATATTTATTATTCAACACTTTTTATTTAAAAAATTTAGAAAAAAATATAAATAAGTACCTTGATATATGATTTTAACCTTAACAAAATGGTATTCTCTATTACATTCCGTTATCAAAAAATCAAAATCCTACTGACTCTGTTAATAAAGCTGATGTGGCAAAGGTGAATTTCATCTCACCACTACTGAATGTCCAAAGTGTAAAAAAAAAAAAGAGAAAAGCTTTATGTTTTGGAGCCTAAAATCCCTCTGCACATTTTCATTTTTCCTTTCTTTAATCTATAAAAAAAAAAAAAATCTAATCAGAGCTGTTGGTGCTACTGCTCATTTTCAGCCTTTTGGTAAGAGAATTTAAACATGTGGGAGAACAAGGCGCTGAGTATGACATCATCGGCTAAGGAGACGACGATGGCGATGGCAATCAACAAGGTGAGGGTGACGAGGGAAAAAATAAAGAAGATGGTGATGGTGAAGGTGAAGGAGGTAATGATGACAAAGATAATGATTACCTCTTGTTTATATTACGAGTGGCATTAATGTTGGTGTTGGGGTGTATTTGTTGATTCTTCATTTTGAGCTCTCTTGTCGCCATGTAATCTCTTAACCTTTTCACATTTGATAGTTTCACCGGTTTCACTAAGAAGTCCTCTACTCCTTCCTTTAATCATCTATTTTGAAAAATCCAATCGGTCGTGTTCATGCTTACATGGCATGTGACATGGCATGCTTTAATGCTTAGTTGTCATTTTGCTTAATTGTAATGAGTTGTCATTAATTGTTAATTTTGATTTTTCAAAGATGAGTTGTCATTAGCTGTCGTATTTTAGAAGGAAACCTCCTCAATTAAGGATTTTCCTATATAAAAATCTTTGGTAATAAGGAAGAAAACCTTTTCCTTCAAGGGTTAAGTTGTTTACATGCCTATATAAGGGCTAAACATATGTAGAATGAATTTGGATGTATTATTTGATAATTTTAATTAATTAAGTGAGGTTTTCCCTTAACTTTATTTTTTTAAAACTTTACAAGTTTAATTGAATTTTTTTACATCTACTTTTCATTACAATTGCTAAGTTAGACTTAAAATTATATGATTATTGATCTTTTAATAGCTAAGTATAATGCTTCAAATTAATAAGCAAGGGGCTTAACTCCATCGACACAACCTATCCTTGATGATCCTTGGGCTAATATTCAAAGTTGGATGTGCATTCTATATTCGTTATAGGTAGGTTCATTTCAATATGGTATCAAAATAATATGAACCCTAAAAGGGATTAAAAGTGCAAGCATGAAGATGAATATGAAGAATTCAAGCTAATTAGCTTAGTTTCCTATTTTGAAATTAATTAGCTTGATATGGACTAATTTTGAATTATTTTTCTATTTTAGATTCAATAAAAAAAATTCAAGAAGATGTGAGGAGAGTCAAGGATATTCCAAGTTAAAGTCAATAAGTTAATAAGTCAAAGTCAAGGGTCAATGGTCAATATCCTACATGACATGTGACATGGCATGCTTTAATGCTTAGTTGTCATCAGTTGTCATTTTACTTAATTGTAATGAGTTGTCATTAGTTGTCAATTTTGACTTTTTAAATATGAGTTGTCATTAGTTGTCTTATTTTAGAAGAAAATCTCCTTAATTAAGAATTTTCGTATATAGGTATCTTTGGTAACAAGGAAGAAAACCTGTTCCTTCAAGGGTTAGATTATTTATATGCCTATGTAAGGGCTAAATATATGTAGAATGAATTTGGATGTATCATTTGACAATTTTAATTAATTAAGTGAGGTTTTCCCTTAACTTTATTCTTTTGAAACTTTGCAAATTTACTTGAATTATTTCACATCTACCTTTTATTACAATTGCTAGGTTAGACTTAGAATTGTATGATTATTTATCTTTTAATAGCTTAGTATCTTGCTTTAAATTAATAAGTAAGGGGTTTAGCTCCATCAACACAACCTATCCTTAATGATCCTTGGGATAATATTCAAAGTTGGATGCATGCTTTATCTCTGTTATAGGTAGAGTTGGTATTAGTTTGGTATCAGAGCCAAACTTCAAGGTTTGGTTATGTATTCTTTAATTTTCATGTATTATCTATTCTTTTCTTCTTCTCAATTCTTCATATATTAAATTTTTTTAAAGTGAAACATGAGAGCATTTACATCTTTAAATGTAAATATGTAAGGGAGTGTTTTATGAGGATTTTTTTCTATATCTTTTCAAACGTGATTTTTTTTTAGTACGGAAATACCTTATTTTCTTGGTGGGGATGATCCTTATGTTTATTTGAAATGGGTGCAACAAATGGAGGAGATATTTGATTCTCTTAAGATAAGTGATTTTAAAAATGCAAACTTGCTTCCAATAAATTTTTGGGTCATGCTGCTATATGGTGGGAAGATTTGATGGTAAATGAGGTTAGAAATTGGGAGTTAATGAAAAGGTTAATGACTAGATAATTCATTCCTCATGATGTTAGGAATAAATTCTATCTTAAATTGCAAAGATTTAAACAAAGGGATGAAATTAAGTGTTGATGATTATGCTAAAAAGTTTAAGTTTTTTGTAATTGCAAGTGATTTAGGCGAATCTGAAGGGCAGAAAATTGCAAGATTCATAAGTGGGCTTAAGAGTGAAATTAGACAAGATCTTATATTTATAGTACAATTGTAACTTTCTTTGTCTTTGAAGGATATAATTACACTTGCTTTGGATAGAGAGAGTTGGGGTAATAAGGTTGATAATCAAAGTGGTGCTAATATTGAAGTGGTGTTAAGTGATCTTGAGAAGAAACAGGAGCATCAATTTTATGATCAAACTAATAACGTGGAGGAGAGCATTAATTATAAAGGGAAGTGTGAAAAAGAAGATGTTGTATGTAAGGAGACAAAAATAGAGTGTGAATCCAAGAATAATGAAATTGTTAAAGCCATTGAAGATAATAAGGAGTATTTGCAAAGTTTTGAGCAATCTAGTGAAGTTGTGCAAGGATTAACTCATGAAGAGGCAAACGTAGAAGTTTGTGCACAAAATAAAGAGGAGCATAACAAGCTGGTTATTTATCATGATTATTTACTAACAACTTTAATCTTTCTTTTTCTAGTGTTTTGAAAGTTATTTTACGAACTTCTATGCCATACAAAGATCCATTTGCTGATGTTATTGAAGTCCTTATATCCACAATGCAATCTATGGAGTCTTCGCTTGTACTAATAAGAACTTAAGATATTCATGTTTCAAGTTTAGAAGGAAGCAACAAGAATACAATTCTTATAAGTTCATCGATAAGAGTTCTACATTCCAAATGTTCAATCACGTTCAAGTTATGTTGAAGCTACTTTTATGGATCATTACTTCAAACGAGAAGTTTTCAACAAAGAAGTTTGTGTTTGACCCTAGAGGATTTATAAATTTATCAACTTTAGAAGATGGCTATGATTCGAGGGTGAACAATCTTCAGTAAGGAGGGAATAATATGAATCCTAAAAGGGAATAAAAGTGCAAGCATGGAGCTAAATATGAAAAATTCAAGCTAATTAGTTTAAAATCCTATTTTGAAATTAATTAGCTTGATATGGATAAATTTTGAGTTATTTTTCGATTTTAGAGTCAATAAGGAAGATTCAAGAAGATTTAAAAAGATGTGAGAAGAGTCAAGGATATTCCATGTCAAAGTCAATAAGTCAACAATTCAAATTCAAGGATCAATGGTCAATATCCTACATGGCATGTGACATGCATGCTTCAATGCTTAGTTGTCATGAGTTGTCATTTTGCTTAATTGCAATGAGTTATCATTAGTTGTCAATTTTGACTTTTCAAAGATGAGTTGTCATTAATTATCTTATTTTAGAAGGAAACTTCCTTAATTAAGAATTCTCCTACATAGGTATCTTCAGGAATAAGGAAGTAAACCTTTTCCTTCAAGGATTAGGTTGTTTACATGCCTATATAAGGGCTAAACATATATAGAACGAATTTGGATGTATTATTTAACAATTTTAATAAATTAAGTGAGGTTTTCCTTTAATTTTGTTCTTTTGAATCTTTGCAAGTTTACTTAAATTGTTTCACATCTACCTTTCATTACAATTGCTAGGTTAGACTTAAAATTGTGTGATTGTTCATCTTTTAATAGCTAAGTATCTTGCTTTAAATTAATAAGTAAAGGGTTTAGCTCCATCAACATAACCTATCCTTAATGATTGTTGGGCTAATATTCAAAGTTGGATACGCATTCTATCTCCATTATAGGTAGGGTTCGTATCATTTATCTAATAAATTTACTATATAGTTTTATTAAATATAGTTATTATATGTCTAGATATATTAATAAAGATAATGATTCTAATAATACTATTTACCTCATTACTTTTAAATAATATCAGTAAGATTAAATTACATATTAACAATAATAATCAATAAGTTATTAAATAAGAAAAATGACTTCTCTCTTGTTTTTATTTGTACGATCCCTATTTGATCGAGTTGACCAAGGAGATAAAGTTAAGATTGGTCAGGCAAGGAGCTATGCCTGATTACTATCAGCTGGGAGGTGTTCACTCAAGAGGATTTCAGAGGACATTGTTCTAGATATTTCAGATTATTTTTAGCAGTTAGCAGAGAGGCTCAGTATAGTAGAGTCAGAGGTAACATTTGAGATATCATGGTAGTAAGAGGCATGACCATGGTGGACAACGTAGGCTAATTAGATTTGGTTCTAGTGCTTCCACTAGTAGTAGTGGTCGAAGTTCTGGTTATGGCAGTTTAAGATCAACAGCCAGTGCATATCACACTTATGGTAGAGTCCGTCAGGGACCCTATTATATGGCGTCATTAATATGTTTTCGATGCAGATAGACAGGGCATTTTGCCAGATCATTCCTATATTATGGTTTTCAGCTACAATAGTTTCTGCAATAATCTATTACCATTGTAGTTCTAGCACCTTTTCAGTTATCGTCGGCTCAGTATCCGAGTTTGACTCAGATTGTTGCCCAATAGGGGTGAGACAGAGGTACTAGAGGGGGTGCCAGGGGTTTTGGCCAGGCTTCCACCAGTCAGTAGGGAGGTCAAGGTCAAGCCAGAGTTTTCCACCTCACTCAGCAGGATGCTCAGACATATAATGTCATTGTTGCAGGTATTATTCCAGTCTGTTACTTGGATGCTTGGGTTTTGATTGATCCGAGTGCTACACACTCTTTTATGTTCCCTGTTTTTGCTTCAAAGTCGTGTTGGCCAGCTTCGAGGATGGCTTTTCCTTTGTCTGTCACCACTCCTCTAAGCGATTCGTTGGACACCGATGTTGTTTTTTCTGGATGTTCGGTGTTAGTCAGGGGTAGAGAATTGCTAGCAGAGTTGGTGTTATTAGATGTGATGAAATTCGATATGATCCTTGGTATAAATTGGTTGTCTCAGCACTATATCATTATGGATTATCGAAGTAAAGAGGTGATGTTCAAAATTTCGGATGCAGAAGAATTTAAGTTTATGGGTGATAAAAGTTTTGCACCTCAAAATCTCATCTCCATTATTACGGCTAGGAAGATGCTGAGGAAAGGTTGTCAGGGATACTTGGTACTTATTAGAGATACTTCTACGGAGAAGTTGTCACTCATTAATGTTCCTATTGCCTGTGAGTTTCCTAACATTTTTCCTAAGGAGTTGCTAGGTTTACCACCTCATAGGCAAATTGAGTTATATATAGATGTGGTTCTAGACACCACTCCTATTTCGATGGCACCTTACAGAATGGCTCCTGTAGAGTTGAAAGAGTTGAAGGAGCAATTGCAGGATTTGTTTGATAAGGTTTTCATTAGACCCAATATTTTTTCTTTGGGTGCATTAGTCTTATTTATAAAAAAGAAAAATGGTACCCTGAGACAGTGCATTGATTATAGAGAGCTGAACAAGGTAATAGTGAAGAACAAGTATCTTCTTCTGAGGATAGATGATCTGTTTGATCAACTTTAGGGTGCACAGCTCTTTTTTAAGATTGACTTGAGGTCGAGTTATCATCAGTTACGAATCAATGAGGCCGATGTTCCTAAGCATTCCACACTCGATATGGCCACTATGAGTTTCTAGTGATGTTGTTTTGATTGACTAATGCACCAGTTGCATTTATGGATCTGATGAACAAGATATTTAGACTGTTTGTGGTAGTCTTCATTGATGATATACTGGTGTATTCGAAGAGTATGGAGGAGCACGTATATCACTTGAGGATTGTACTGCGGACATTGAGAGAATATCAACTTTATGCTAAATTCTCGAAGTGTGATCTCTGGTTGGACAGTGTTGCATTCCTTGGACACGTAGTGTCTAAAGATCATATTTAGGTTGATCCACAGATGATAAAGGCAGTGACTGAGTGGCCCAGATCTACGATAGTCACAGAGATTCTGAGTTTTCTAGGTTTAACTGGGTATTATAGGAGGTTTGTGCAGGATTTCTCTAGAATTGCAACTCCTATGACTCACCTAACTCAGAAGAATATGAAGTTTGTGTGGTCAGATGCTTGTGAGAATAGTTTCCAATTACTGAAGGAGAAGTTGACCACAGCTCTAGTTTTGGCTTTGCCTAATGGAGTAGATAAGTTCACTATGTATTATAATGCCTCTAGAGTTGGCTTAGGTTGTGTATTGATATAGAATGGTAGGGTGATAGCTTATGCTTCGAGGCAGTTGAAGAAGCATGAACTGAATTATCCTACTCACGACCTAGAGATGGCTGCAGTGATCTTTGATCTCAAGATTTGGAGACATTATTTGTATGGGGTGACTTATGAGATTTTCACTGATCATAAGAGCCTTAAGTACATTTTCTAGTAGAGAGATATGAACTTGAGGTAGAGGAGATGAGTGGAACTCCTAAAGGATTATGACTGGGAGATTTTTTATCATCCAGGTAAGGCTAATGTGGTAGCGGATGCCTTGAGTAGGAAGTCCTCGAGTAGTCTTGCTCACATTAGTGTGGAGAGGAGACCTTTGATCCATGAGTTACACTAGTTAGTGGATTAAAGTTTGATGATGAAGATTAGTAGATCATGAGGGCTGTTAGCTCAGTTTAGAGTTTAATCAATATTGAGAGATAGGATTAAGGCAGCTCAGGGCCAAGATCCTATTCTAGCAGATCTTGAGGAGAATGATCGTGCAGGGAAGTTCACTAATTTCACTCTTGATGATGAAGGTGTTTTATAGATCAGTGGTAGATTATGCATTCTTGATGTGGATAATTTGAGAGAAGAGATCATTGAGGAAGCGCATTCTACAACCTATAGCGTACATTTAGGTGTCATTAAGATGTACTATAACATTATAGACTTGTGTTGGTGGGATGGATTGAAGAAGGATATAGCTGATTATGTTTCTAAGTGCTTGACTTGTCAGTAAGTGAAAGTTGAACATCATAAGCCTTCTGGGAAGCTTTAGCAACTTCTTATTCTTGAGTGGAAATGAGAGAGAGTTGCTATGAATTTTATGGTTGGATTATCTCGTTCTAAGGATGGATACAATTCCATCTGGATAATTGTGGATAGGGATGGCACCATATGAGGCTTTGTACGGAAGGAAGTGTAATTCCCCTCTAAGTTGGGATGAGATTGGAGAGAGAGCGTTGATTGGACCTAAGATGGTTCAGGATGCCGTTGAGAAAGTTATTGTTATCAGAAGGAGGTTAGAGACCGCAGCTAGTAGAGAAAAGAGTTATGCGGATTCAAGACGTAGAGATGTAGAGTTTCAAATTGGAGACTATATGTTTTTGAAAGTGCCTTCAATGAAAGGTGTGATGAGATTTGGTAGAAAAGGAAAATTAGCACCAAGATTTATTGAACCGTTTAAGATTTTGGAGAGAGTGGGCATGGTTGCATATGGTTGGCTTTGCCTTCGAATTTGTCCCAAGTGTATCCAGTGTTCTATATCTCAATGTTGAGGAAGTATATTTCAAACCCTTTGCACGTATTGCAGCCTGATAGTGTGGAAGTGAATGAAGACTTGACGTACGAGGAGGAACTAATCGCGATAGTTGATTTTCAAGTTCGTTAGTTACAATCCAAGTAGATTCCGATGGTCAAGGTGTTGTGGTGGAGTAACAATGTGGAGGAGCACACTTGGGAAACAGAAGCCGAGATGTGGGTTGCCTATCCCTACCTTTTTCCTCGATGATTTCTTATTTATGTTCTTTTATTTGAATTCAAGGAAGAATTCTTATAAGGGGGGAAGATTGTAATGATCATTTATTTAAAATTATTAAAATATATTTTGAGGTATGTAGTGTTAATAAAATTGTAAATTTTATTTATATATTATCATTATTTGTGCATAATATTTATTTATTTTATTCTAAATGTTTTATTTACGTAAAATATTTATTTTGGAAATTTTATTATTTAAGAATATTAAAGTCATTATTATTATTATTATTATTATTATTATTATTATTATTATTATCATATTTATTATTATTATTTGCTGTTATTCTTGTTATTATGTGCATGTGTTATGTGGTATTATATAAATGTGACATTTTTTTTAATTAAGTTAATGTGTGTGTGTGTGTGTGTATATATATATATATATATAAATTTGGTCAAAGCTCAAAACGGGTCATTCTCTTCTTCACCATTTTTCTTTTTCTTTCCTTTATTTTCTTCTTCCTCATCTTGCAAGTCACAGATTGCCACCCACCTCTCCGGACCGCCACCTGTGCCACCACTCACCATCGTCATCGTCACCTTCCCTCTTCCTCTCCGTCACCTTCCGCCATTGTAGGTCACCGCCAGAAGCTGCCGAAGCGCTTGGAACAACAACAGCATTGAGAGGCTTCCATGTACACCAGTGTTGATTTTGACCACCAGAGCTCATGATCTTGAACTCTCTGGACTCCTGAAGCTGCAAGGACTCCATTTTCAAGCTTTGTTTGAGCTTAAACCAACTAGTTTGTGAGTTATCTTCAATCTAAGTTTATGTCCATTTTTAGGTTTTATTTTTTTTAAGCTTGTTCTTGTTTGATTCTTGAGAATTCCCTTAAGAAATGTTGTCATATGCAACTTAAGCTCTCTCTCTCTCTCTCTCTCTCTCTCTCTCTCTCCCTCTCTCTCTCTCTATATATATATATATATATATATATATATATATATATATATTTATTTATTTATTTATTTATTTTTTTGAATTATTTTGAATTATGGTATTTTTGAATATTTTAATAATTAAAAAATAAATTTTATTAATTATGTTATTTATTTATTTTGGATGAAAATTTGGTTAAATTAGTATTTTTAATTTAAGTTATTAATTTTGGTAGTAAGAAAATAATTTTTAGTAATTTTGTATAATTTTTGAATAATATATTGTATTATGTGATTTTTGGATTAATGATTAAATTATGTGTTTTTATTGAAATTATAGTTAAATAATATGTTTTAAATAATTTTGGATTAATAAATGATATTAAAATAATGTTTACAAATTATTTACTATTTTTAACTAAGTAATACTAATTTTTGAAAATATATTCAAATAATAATTTTATATAATATTTTTGTGATGAAATAAGTTTTTAACTATTTTTATTATGTATATAACCTATTTGAATAATTATTTGTGAATTTCACTATTTTATGTTAAATAATTGTAAAATTGGATTTTTATTAATATTATATAATTTATTTGAGATTTTATTTAGTTAATGTGAAAATAATTATATTTAGTGTTTTTGATGTTTATATATATATTTAGTGTTTTTAAATTAAATGCACGTTTTATTATTGAATTATACTTAAAATGTTTTTAAGTATATGTATAGTTTATTTCTGGTTTATTTTTTAATTAAATTGAATTTATTTGACATATATATACTCGAAATATACTTGGTTTATTTTTGATATATTTCTAGTATATATATGGTTTACATTGTTATTTTAATTAATATCATGCATCCTTTATTTTATGAATGTATGGATTTATTTTTAAATGAAGGATATCAATAGATCGTGCTACCTAGTGGGCAATACTAGGACCGAGTAGGTACCGGTATGATGATAGAATTTAGGTTAAATTACTAACTTATTTATGGATATTGATTGGATTGATTTAATTGATGTGAGATGTGATCTGAGAGTGTGATTGCTGGAGCTCGGTTGACCAAGTATCTCGGGACCAATCACATTGACAGTCAGACTGCTGGAGCTCGGTTGACTTAGTGTCTCGAGGCCAGTCTATTGTCCAAATGGAATGAGTGAATTTATTTGGAATAAGTAAGCCTGTATGGCTAGAGTGTTGTCTAACACTATTTGAGATTGCAATTATCTAGGGTTCTATTTGATCCTTCATAAACGAATATTTTTCAGAGTTATATAAAATGATTTTTGCTACATTCGTGTGTATTTGTTTGTATATATATTATTATATATACTATTGAATGTGTACATTTTTCATTTAGCTATGCACATGTATATATTATAACAATTCACTCAGTGAGGTCTGACTCTCCTCCGTTGATTTATTTTTCAGGAGAGTCTTCATCCTCAGACCTTAGTAGCAGACCCTTACGCCGGATTTCTTCCACTCCGGCTTTATTATGTAAATTGCTTACTTGATTTTATTTTGTATTCTAGACATTGCAGTAGTTAAGTTATGGGATGTATGTTTTATATATGTTTGAGATTTAAATTTTAAAAGTTGAACCGAGAATTTGTATTAAAAGATTTTATATATATGAGATTGATTTTATGCTATCAAATGAGTTGGTGGACTATTATTTTACTTATGAGATTTTAATTTCCGCTACAAGATATTTTATTTTTTTGATTATTATTGTATGCTTTTATTTTATTTTTAAGGCTTGCTATAGGTTCCGGATTCGAAAGAATTCCCGTTCCCTAGCGCTGGTCATGACCCCCTGTTTTGGGTCGTGACATTATAATAATTCACTTAGTGAGGTCTGACTCCCTTCAATATTTTATTTACAGGATCTTCATCTTCTTCAGACCTCATCAGTAATACTTTATGCCAGTATTCTTCAACCCCGGCTAGACTATGTAATTTATTTATCTGAACTTTTACTGTATTATAGAAAACTGCAGTAGTAGCGTATTGTATCAGCAATATGTTATTTTGGATTTAAGACCTATCTTTGAATATTATATGAATATTTTTATTTTATGAAATGAGATTTGAGTATTTATTTTATATCGATTAAAATTTTAATTTTACATATTTTTATATATTTATTGCTTGTGATTTTTTATTTTAAGGTTTGCTACAGGTTCTGGATTCGAAAGAATTCCCGTTTCCTTGCGCCGGTCATGACTTCCAATTTGGATCGTAACACAGAGTTACCATTGACTCTATTTATTATTATGGTAAAACAACGTTGTTTTGGGCAAAACTATGTCGTTTTGATTATCTATAATATATATCTATATATATTAATATGCAAAGAAGAATAATTATAATAATATTATTTAGCTCATTAATTTTTAATACTATCAATAATATTAGATTACTTAATAACAATACTAATTAATAAGTTATTTAATATAATAATAACAATATATTTTAATAAATAAAAATGATATTTTTATTGTTTTTATTTATAAGATTACTACTTTAATCAGAATGACGTAATTTTGGATAAATTTATATCCTTTTTGTTATCTATAATATGTCTATATATTAATATGCAATAAAATAATAATTATAATAATATTATTTAGTTCATTAGTTTTAAATAATATCAATAATTTTAGATTATTTAATAACAATAAAAATTAACAATTTATTAAATATAATAATATTATCTAGCTCATTAATTTTAAATATAATCAATGATATTAGATTACTTAATAATATATTTTAATTAATAAATTATAAATCCTGAAATCATACAATGTTAATTTTGTTATTTTCATAATTTTAGTTTAAATTGAAATATAGTGGGCATTCCACATTTTTACTTGTTGTTGATCATGATGATGAAGAAGATGATAATAATAAAAAACAAAAATATTTTGTTAGTAATTTATTTATTATATTTTAAACACAAAATATATTAACTTTTATCATATATTATTATACATATTGATACCATCTAGAATGTTTTCGCCTAATTAGGGACCCTTTACCCCCTAAATAGGGACACTTGGATTAGGAAGAAGATAGATCCGTCTGGAATGGGAACTACCCCAAAGTGGAGTCCTAAGCACAAAAGGATCACTCTCCTACTAAGATTATGATTCACTATCCCACACAGAATCCGACTCCATCCAGGTTTGAGTATTACTATATATATAGCCCTACATCCTTCACAAGGGGACATCTCATTCTCACATATTCAAGCTATCTTACATTCTCCTTACTTCTATTTTCTAACTTAGGCATCGGAGTGTTCATGGGGATCCTCCCTACCTCTTACCTTGCATTCTGTTCATGCTTTGTAAGATGTCGAGCCCAAGAGTTCCGAAAACCAGTTATCAAGTGGCGCCATCTGTGGGAACTCCTTGGGAAAAGCCATTCATTTACTTGCTAATCTAAAGACACCTTCACTATGACTTCTAGCCCACCACCAGCCCAGATTCCTAAAGTCGGCACCAACCCTTCTTCACGTATCCTTTCGACCGACCTTTCAGATCCTCTCCCAGTAATGATACTACCACCCACCTTGCAGCATGTTGGAGTCTCATCTGAAAATGTACCTTCACTTCTGGAGAACACCCCAAGATACCCGTCCTTGGGCACAGACCTCCAGTATTACGCTTCGCTATAACACCATCGATCAATACCTTCAATACCTTTTCCAAGTCTACTAGAAATGCCAGCAATAACCACTCCAAACCTAAACACTGTGATCCAAACACTCAACCTTGATCAAACTAGCAGGGAAGCCATGATAAAAAATATTCAGGCGTAGATAGCTTTGATGCAACAATAACTAAATGCTATAATACAGAGCAGGTGCGCTGAGCCGGCTCAAAATGATGATAACAGAACACCCCGACAGGCCCTAGGGACGAGCATAGGGAAGGGTAAAGTGCCATAAGGGGAGTGCAGTTCAACTATTCTGGCCCTTGATGATTCGAAATTAGCGTAGAAGGTTGAGGAACCAATGTGCAAAGCCTGGACCAAACCTAGAAAGGAAGAGGAATGGGTTATGGATAGTAGAACTCCATTTGTCAGTAGAATAATTCAAATGGAGATTCCTAGTAAGTTCAGAATCCCGCAGCTTGATTAGTATGATGGGACGGGAGACCCCATCAGTCATATATCAACGTTCCGAACAAAGATGATGCTCTAGAATGTAAATGATGGAATCATGTGTAGAGTCTTTCCAAGTAGACTCATAAAGAATGCTAAAAAATGGTTTAATTGGCTCCCAAAAAATTTAGTCACTTCTTTTGAGGACCTAGCGGAGTAGTTCTGTATTAGATTCATCACCAATATTCCCCCTGCAAAAAACATCAAAGACCTGTGGATGTGCCGACAGGAAGTTGATAAATCTTTACGAAGCTACCTTGATCGTTTTAATAAAACAACCATGTAGATTGAGCATCTTATTGATGAAGTCACCATAGAAGCTTTGAAAAATGGAACCAGACTTGGAAAGCTTAAAGACAAAATAATGACTAAAGAGTCGAGTACCTTTACAGAGGCAATGGCGATAGCAATCTGGATAATAAAAATGGATGAAGATAAGAGGATGCATCGGGAAGAAAACAGGCCATCGATTAAGGATGAACGGCCAAAACAGAGACAAGCAAGCTTCCTAAAAATGAATTTCAAAAATCTGACAGAGGGATTTGACAGGGAAGTAGATAGATATACACCCCTGAACACCTCTCGATTTAAAATCCTTATGTGGGTCAGGCAGAATGGAGTGGGGATTACACCGGCCAAGAGAATCAGCCTAAGCTGGAGATTTACTTGTGACAGAGGCCAATACTACAAGTACCACTGAGAATACATACATGATGGAAGGCTGCAGACAACAAAAGAGTGCCATAGAAAGATTGGTGCAGCAGGGAAAGCTTGATAATTTCACGGACACACCGAGGAGAAGCAAAAACTCAGAAAGTCAAGAACGGGATAAAGTCGAAGCAAAGAAAGCCAGGAAGGAGCCGATTGGGATGATTAACATGATTATTGGGGGAGAAAACACCAAAAAAAGATTAAAGCGTAGTAGAGGAGAAAAATTGGTACATGGGAGAAGCGATATTATTTCAACTCAGAAGATGATTTGCATGTACATCACCCCCATAGTGATGCTCTAGTGATAACTGTATGCATAAATAAGTATCGGGTCAAAAGGCTACTGGTGGATAATGGGAGTGCTATCAATATTTTATCTTGAAATACGTACAAAGCTATGGACGGCTCCATCACCAACCTGAAGGCCATCTAGAACCCCATCATTAGTTTTTGTGAGGGAATAGTGCAACCAATGGGGATTGTCAATCTGGACCTAGAATTTAGAAGCCAAGATGATGAGGAAACAAAAGTCATCTGGTCTCCATTCAACGTGATAGACATACCACAAGCCTACAATGGGATTATAGAATGGCCAACACTTTATGAAGCAGATGCAGTCACCAGTATCCAGCGCTTAACCATGAAAATTCCGGTCAAGAATGGGACCTTTACTATTAGGGGAGATCAACACATGGCTAGAAGGTGCTATCAGATGGCAATGAAGCCTCTAGTGGAGGCTTTTCCTTTAGAGGCATGGGAAGTTGAAAAGCAAGGTGCTGACCCACAACCGGTGGAAGACACGGAGACATTACAAATCATGGAAGGAAAGATCGTGAAAATTGGCAACGCCCTCAACCAAAACATCAGAGACAAAATAAGAGAAGTCCTCACCAGACACTTAGAGGATTTCGCTTCTCAAGCCTCTGAAATCATCAGTGTGGACCCACGGGTTTCCTGTCACTGCCTAAACATCAAACTAGGAGCCAAGCCAGTAGCATAGAAGAAAAGAACCTTTGCTTATGAAAGACAGAAGATCATTGCTGAGGAAACAATGAAGTTGTTAGCTGTTGGGTTCATTAAAGAGGTTACTCACCCGGAATGGGTAGCCAACATGGTACTCACCAAAAAAGCAAACGGGAAGTACAGAATGTGTGTAGACTACACCGACCTCAACCGAGCATGCCCTAAGGACAACTACCTGTTGCCCACGATTGATTAGGTCATCGATTCCACCGCTAGTCATGGCTTATACAGTTTTTTTGATGCTGCACAAGGTTATCACCAGATTTCGATAAAGGAAGAGGATCAGGAAAAAATGTCCTTCATCACTCATGAAGGGTTGTACTGCTACAAGGTGATGCCCTTCGGATTGAAAAATGCTGGAGCCACATACCAAAGAATGATGAACCAAGTCCTCTAATACCATATTGGAACAAGCATAGAAGTATACATGGATGACATCATCATCAAGAGCAAGCACCCAGAGCATAACCCAGCAGACGTGGATCGGGTTCTCTAGCTCTTGAGTGAATCCAGGATCAAGTTGAATCCTGATAAATGCGTCTTCGGAGTCCAGGTAGGTAAGTTCTTGGGGTTCATGATATCTTACCGGGGTATTGAAGCCAACCCAAAAAAAATGGAAGCCATACTCAATATGGAGGCATCGAAAAACATCCATAATGTACAAAAGTTAAATGGTAGGATCATCGCACTAGGGCATTTTATTTCTTGCTTGGCTAGGCAGTGTCTACCATTGTTCTGAGCTCTCAAAAATTTCAGAAAGTTTCAATGGTCCGCTGATTGCCAGACGACATTCAAAGACATTAAAAGATTCTTGTCTTCACCACCCTTACTCAGGCAGCTGATACCGAATGAGACCTTGTATTTGTACCTCTCTATTGGCCGAGAATGCATCGCTTCAGTACTAGTAAGAGAAGAAGGAAGCCAGCAAAGCCCTGTCTATTATGTCAGTAAGATGCTCCGAGGACTTGAAATTCGGTACCCATGCTGGACAAGTTAGCCATGGCCGTGGTTCATGCTTCTCGAAAGCTTCGGCATTACTTCCAAGCTCACTATATTGTGGTCCGATCCCGCTTCCCACTGCGGAAAATCTTGTAGAGATCGGAGACTTCAAGCAAGCTAGTGCAATGGTCGGTCTTACTCGGTGAATTTGATATTGACTACGAGCCCCGGTAGCAAATGAAAGCCTAGGCATTAGCAGATTTTGTGCAAGAAATAGCTGAAAAAGACATAGCCTTAACCAAAGCACTGGAATGGAAGCTCTATGTTGATGGAGCATCCTCAGCTCAGGGTTCCGGCACAGGAATAATCCTCAGAGGGCCGCATAAGGTTCACATCCGATACGCAGTCCGTATCGAGTATAACGCCACCAATAATGTAGCTGAGTACGAAGTGCTCATTACATGTTTGAAGTTGGCCATCGAAGTAAGGGCCAAACACCTTATCATACACTCGAATTCCCAACTAGTAGTCAATCAAGTCAGCGGAGCATTTCAAGTCAAAGTCACCTACATTGCCAAGTACATAGACAAAGCCAAGCAACTTTTACAGCACATCGAACGGGACGGAGGCCAATGAAAGATCATCCAGATTCCTAAGGAAGACAACGGTGAGGCTGACTACCTTGCCAAATCCACAGTCGAGAATAGTTAAGAATTTAGAGATATGAATTTCACTGAGTCGCTGACCAGTCCCAGCACAGAAGACATCGAAGTTTTGGAGACACAGGTAGTCTCAGAATGGATGCGACCCATAATCCAATATTTTAAGCATGGAACACTCCCAGAAAACAAGCTGCAAGTTCGAAAGCTCAAGACCAAAGTAGCCCACTATTCCATCCATCGAGGGGATCTCTACTGAAAATCCCTCTTGCACCCATGGACGGAGTGCTTTTCCCTAGAGGAGGGAAATTATATACTCCAAGAAATCCATGAAGGAATTTGTGGAGCATATGAATCCCATTATTCGCTCACTAGAAAGTCACTACTCCAAGGGTATTACTGGCCCACCATGTCCAAAGATGCCCAACAGCTAACGTAAGCATATCCCCAGTAACAGCACTATGCTTGACTTAGTCACAAACCTTCTCGGCCTCTGCATCCCATCGGCAACCCTTGGTCATTCGCCATGTAGGGAATGGACATCCTTGGTCCTTTCCCTCCCTCTACCTCATAGAAAAAGTTTTTAATTGTGGCCATTAACTATTTCATTAAATGGGTAGAAGCAGAAGTGATCCCAACCATCACAGAAGCCCGGATGCAACACTTCTTCTGGAAGGAGATCGTTTGCAGGTTTGGCATCCCCCATACTTTAATTACGGACAACGGCAAACAGTTCGACAACTATAAATTCAGAATTTTTTGCTCGGACCTTGGTATAAAGCTGCGCTTCACCTCAGTAGCTCACCCATAGACAAACTGACAAACTGAAGTCACAAACAAAATCCTTATGCAAGGGTTGAAGAAGAGAGTTGACGAGAAAAGGGGGAATTGGGTTGAAGAGCTCAACAATGTAATCTGGGCCTACAGAACCATACCCCAATCATCCACTGGCGAAACACCATTCAAACTGACTTATGGCATGGACACAGTAATTCCTGTGGAGTTGGGTCACCAAGTTACCGGGTAAGCCAAGATCTCGATCACACCATCAACAACGCCGATGCCCAGATATGCCTAGACCTACTAAAGGAATAAAGAGAACAAGCAGCAACCACAATTGAGGCATATTGGCAAAGAATAACTCGGTACCACCATCAGCAGCATCGAACAGAATAATTCAAGTTGGGAGATTGGGTACTCAGAAGAGCAGATATTGGCAAAGGCACCTCAAGAACTGGCAAGTTAGGTCAAAACTGGGAAGGTCCGTACTAGATCTCAGAATGCACAATGAAGGGAGCGTACAGATTAAGAGAAAGAGGAGGTAAAGAACTACCGAGGTTTTGGAACTCAGACTCTCTCAGGAAATACTATCAGTAAACTTGTACTTAAACATATGATATAATTCAATAATAAAGTCTCTCATTGATAAGAATGCCTTTACATGTGATCGGTTACAAAAAAAAGGAGGAAAAAAACCTATACATATCTACTCTACTATATGTACACCCGAACCCCCAAGCCCAGAAATGGAGGGGAAATAGCATCAGCAGTCTCTGGATGTTCTGCGGACCCAGCAGTAACAGCAGCCTCTTTAGACTCCCTCGTAGGAACAGAACTGGCCTTTCGATGGGCATCCTCCTCCGCTGCAAGCTTGGCAAGATCTGCTGGAGTTATCCGGTCTAATGCCCCTAAGTCCAGTCTTGAGTCTTGGGAGAGCAGGATCCTTTTGTACTTAGCTCAGTAAGCTTTAAGAAACCCCCATACCATGCTGTAATACGCCTTTTTATCATTTGCTCGGGATTTCTCAAGCTCCGCCAGCCTCCCATGGAGCTCAGTAATTTGAAGATCCTGCTCCTCAATCCTCCTCGTTAGTTGGGCCTGGCTATGTTCCAGCTCAGAAACCTTTTTCTAATTCTCCTCAACATTGAATTTAGCCTCAATGTATCTTGTCTAGCAGTGCTCCAGAGCTGCCTTCATACTATCTAGCTTCTTCTCAAAATCTATCGCTATTGTCCTCACCTCAGTTTCTTTTAAGTTGTACTAACTCTTCAAGTAGAAGTACTGATCCTTCTCCAGCAGCAAGGCCTGAGTCATTTGCCAAAAATAAACAAACAACTTAAACAAGAAACACATACGATAACTATATCAAGCAGCAAAAACTAGCTTACCTCTAATGATTGGCCAATTATAGAGTCCAGCAACCTGTCAGGGCCTTCCTCCGACCAACGTTGCATGTCACTAGGTAGCCGCAATGACTCGGCGTACCGGTCCCATACTTAGCTATTGGAAATGCTCGAGGGCTTCATCCTCTTCAATATCCAACCCCTTATATCCGGACACCCAGATAATCGTGGGCGCTGAATATAGATCTCTTTATCCAGACCCTCCGCATTTGACCCCGGGTCAATCAGCTGCCTCTTTCTTTGCCCAACCTGCTCTGGCCGTTCACTTTCCACTGGCACTTTGTCCTTGGGGTTGGAGGGAATAGCTTCCGGAGCCGCAGGAGCTTCAGGTTCCGAAGAAGGAGAGACTTGAACCTCCTCTACAACAGCTGGCTCATCTACTAAGGAAATTTCGCTCGTAAAATCAAAAAAATTCAGCCATCTACAGATGGAAAAATAAAGCAAGTCAGAAAGATAACTTAAAGCAAAAATAAATGTACTGGGGGAGTGATCGCGACTCGGACAGACTCTCCATAGGTACCTCCGGGACACATCCTTTTACTGATCGAGCTTCGGCAAGTCCATCGAGATGTACCCGTAAAACTAGCTCTGTATCAAGGTCAAAAAGTTTCGCTGGACGAGTTACTTTATGACACTTGTTCGACCACATCCTCCAGACGTCCAAAAAGTCTGATTGATGCTCCAAAATAAAAAAAAATGGTGTCTCCACTTCTTGTGGAGATCTGGAAGCTTAACGAAGAGTGTATGATTGGGTACAGCAGACAGGGAGAACATCAGCTCTCCCTTCTTCCTAGTTAGCCTGTACAAGTATATGAAGACATCTAGATCGAGGTCCCTACCCTCTTCGTACATCAGTTGGATGAACCCGGTCAGTATCCTATAGCTATTCGGATGAAACTGACCGGGCGCTATGTTATTCCTATTAAGAAATTCTTTTACAAAAGGATCTAAGGGAAATTTCAGACTCCCCTCTACCTGGTCAAAATATACAACTAACCTACTTAGCCCTGATATGAGGGTATGAGCCCTAAACCTCCTATCTACGGTGTAGAGGGCGTAATCAGTGAAGATACAGAACCACCGTCGGTACCACCCTAGTAACTCACTATTTACATTGGAGACAAAAAGGTCAGAACTAACTTCTTCCCTTGGAGCCATAGTAGAGAAAGGAAAAATGCAATAACAGAAAAGGGAAAAAGAGGAGGAAGAAAAGATGAAAAGAATCACTTGGTTGCCACAAGCAAGAACTACGGCAGGAAGAAATGGAAACAGTAGAGGCGATAGCAACACAACAAAGATAAAAAGACAGAAAAGCAAAAGAAGCAAAATATGCAAGTTAACAAGCGCAACAGTATTTATAGAGACACAGAAGGATTTGAAAGCATGCCATTAACTGCCCTCATTATTGCTGCGTTCCTCCCTAAGCCACCAAGGGCCTTTTGGGAATAAAATAGCCCATTAGATGAGGAGTCGTGATAACGGTGGAACAAGCGTTTTGTTTACCGACATACGAAATAATGCATCACTCACACAATTTTAATTATGAATCCCTAAGGGTTGAAGTGATACCACCATGTGTCGGCCCGCCCACATTTTGACTAGGCCACTTCATCAAGCAACTCGGAAGGCATTTTAAACATCATTTCCAACCCATTCTGAGTATCCGAGCATCTAAGTCTCACGCATCTAAGTCTAGTGACCGAAGCTGGCACCCTTATGTCGCTTCCATAGGATTAAGGTTCCGAGCATGTAAGCCTCGCGCTCCTGAGCTGAGCATCTAAGTCTCGTGCATCTAAGTCCAATAACTGAAGCTAGCACCCTCAGGTCGCTTCCGTAGTACTGAGGTTCCGAGCATGTAAGCCTTGCATCCCTAAATCGAGCATCTAAGTCTCGTGCATCTAAGTCCAGTGACTGAAGCTGGCACCCTCAAGTCGCTTTCGTAGTACTGAGGTTCCGAGCATGTAAGCCTCACACCCCTGAGTCAAGCATCTAAATCTAGTAACTGAAGTTGGCACCCTCAGGTCGCTTCTATAGTACTGAGGTTTCGAGCATGTAAGCCTTGCGTCCCTGAATTGATCATCTAAGTCTCGCACACCTAAGCCCAATGACTGAAACTGGCACCCTCAGGTCGCTTTTGTAGTATTGAGGATTTGAGCTCGAAAAGTCTCTTATCCATGCACCGAGCATCAAAAATCCAGTGACGACTAGTTCCTTCTTATTCCCAAACGGATGGGTTAATATATTGCAGTGCTCATACGCACTTGGCAGGTACCCCAGCTCTACAAATTACGATTCAATGACAACCATCCAAATACTCGACACTGAGCTCTACTCACCATGACTGAAGCTGGCCACCTCAGCTCACTAGCATCTTATATCCTTTATGAGAGTATCAGCATCCTACCTGAATGCGACGAACATAAATATCTGAATACCCCCGAGGGGGGGACTCTTGATACCATCTAGAATGTTCCCGCCTAATTAGGGGCCCTTTACCCCCTAAATAAGGACACTTGGATCAGGAAGAAGACATATCCGTTTGGAATGGGAACTACCCCAAAGTGGAGTCCTAAGCATAAAAGGAACACTCCCCTACTAAGATTATGATTCACTATCCCACATGGAATCCGACTCCATCCAGGTTTGAGTATTACTATATATAGAGACCTACATCCCTCACAAGGGGACATCTCATTCTCACATATTCAAGTTATCTTACATTCTCCTTGCTTCTATTCTCTAACTTAGGCCTCGGAGTGTTCGTGGGGATCCTCCCCACCTCTCACCTTGCCTTCTGTTCGTGCTTTGCATGACGCTAAGCCTAAGAGTTCCGGAAACCAGTTATCACATGTGTTACTTAATAATATAATGAAAATATATAATTAAGTTCACTACTATTTATTCATACATATATATATTATTATTAATATTTGGTACTATACTCGGTTTTTTGTTATGTATAGTTCTTGGTTCAATTTTTTGTAAATATCCAGTACCATACTAAATTAGTTATAAAATTTGGTTCAGGGTTAAAATTATTTAATTCGGTATGATTTTAATGTTTTTCGGTTTAGTATTTCACTTCGGTTTGGTATTTTATCCGTTTTGTACTCAGCTCTACTTAATGATATAAAAAACATATAACATTTAAAATTTTTAATAAGTTTTGAATTATTTTAGTAATTATATGGATTTAATTATTCATAATAAAAATCATTGGAATTTAATAGAAAATATTTAAAATTATAGGGACTAGTTTAAATATTTTAAATGTTAATTTTCCAATATAAGATCTCAATGTGCTTGAAAGTGAAGAGATGAATGTGCAAGAAAATTAAGAGTGAAACATTGGAATGTGTCGAAAATTTAGTAAAGAGCACAATATAAAAAAAACTTGAGAATACACAAGGATCAAGGTGCATTTTGCCTGGTATAAATGATCATTTCTATAAGCATTTCATAAGTTGCTTACAGAAATAGAATTTAGCTATGGATGCAAACACGTAGACATGGGAATGACCATTTTTTGCATTTTTTCTTGCTATCTTTTTAGCAGTAACAAATTAAACATATGATGATACATGTCCCGGATATTAACACTATAATGCGTCGTTATTTTGTGATAAATTATTATTTTAATCTTTATATTTATTTTGATTTTTTTTAAAATTTAATTTTTTTAATTTTTTTTAAAATCTAAAATTCAAATTGTATATGAGTAAATCCATAGTATAAGAATTTAAATAAAATTTAAAACTTAAATTGTATACGGATTAACTCGTCGTACAAAGATTTAAATATTTGTAGATTATAAATTTTTTTGTAATATAAAACGTAATTGTAGATAGATGAATCCTGTGTAAAAATTTAAATAATTATAGTCTGTAATTTTTTTTAAATAATCAAATGAAATTTAAAAAGTTAAACTAAAGGTTAAAATGATAATTTATGGCAAATCAGTGACGCACTATTGCGTTGCTGCCAGCAACTCCAATCTTTTTCCTAAACATAAAAAGGTAGCGCAATTGCCATCAGTACGCTAGGGACATGTTACAGTACAATCAATGTCGTGATATATACACATTTGAATGTGCACAAATTTCTGTGTGCAAAACCATTTATGTTAATCACTAGGAAGGGAACGGGACACCAAAATTCTGTTTTGGTGGGATCTTTCATGTGGACATCTTCATGTTAATTTTTCTTGCTCAAGTCATATCCTTGAAGCTTCTGGTAATCCGGTTTAGAAAGTAATCCTATGCCTATTCAGAAAATGAATCTTCTGGGTTTCCTGTTTTTGTTTTCTCCGTGCCGAAGATAGGCCAGCAACGCAGGAAAAAACTGCAAAAAAGATTAAACAAATTTGTGCGAGTGATCAGGATATGGCAATCAAATGGAATATTTAATAAAAAAATGAAGACAGTAAATTGCTTTTCCAACAGGGTTCTGAAAAAATCTAAAATACCAGCTTGAGCCACTGCTGCTGCAGCTGCTAATACTCTCGCTCCTGTTAGTGCTGCTGCTGCTGCTATTGCTTCTATTGTTCCTTCCACCATCTCCTACAGCGAGGAACTTTTTTATTCCCGAGTCGTAATTGACATGATTGTTGGATCCTTGCAACGATGGCTTTGGAGACGCCTTTGAGCCATTTCTAATTTTTACTTTCGTTTTCCAACTAAGAGAACTGGGAATAAACAGCTTGATCATGAAAGTTTCTTTTTCCATACTTCCACTTCTTGCCATCTGACGTGACCTACCAGTATTCCTTGACTTCAGTTTCTTGATTCGAGTGTCAGCAGTATTGAAATGAAAGCTTGTCCCGTCAGTTCCATCCCCTTCATGCAACTGTTGTGGATCAAGTTGCTCATCGACGATGTCCTTTAAAGAGAGTTCATAAGTAGACTCTGGCATATCATGGATCATCTCCAAGAGCTCCTTCCTTGCTTCTGTAATAGCATGTGACCGTGATCGTGGGGATATGTTACTGTAATGATGGTTGTAAGGGAGCAAACGGAGGGTTTCGTTGCTAACATTTCTTGATGTATTAGATTTCCACAGTCGTTCCGAGTAGTCATCAAATTCTTCTTCGAAATGCCCTCCAGTCTTTGTTTTGCCACCATCCTCATCAACCCAGAAATTGAATTCTTCACCTCCCTTACTGGTCATTTGGTAACTTGGATTGGTAGAAAAAAAGTTGTTGCAGTGACGATCAAGCATCGGTTTAAGAATAAGGAATAGCTCCTAATTGGAGGTTATATAAGAAATGTTAGTTTGAAATCAGCAGCTCTAGCAGCAATGTTTATTTATTTATTTTTTTTAATATTTTGGAAGAGGACAATTAGTTAATATTTAGCCTTTTATCATTTTTTTGGCACAAGACTTCATTAATGAGTAACTCAAATGTCAGTGCCGTCTTGTATGGGTTGTGAAGTAAATGGTCCAGTCTTGCCATTTTTCTCCATATGTCTTCTTCAAACGTTTCTTGAGAAATTTGATTTCTATCTGTTTTCTTGTCTTTATCGATCGACCATCAATTTCAAATGCTTGTTTGAAAATTTATGGGCTACACTGTGCGTACATGCATTCTTTTTTGTTTTATCATGAACACATGCATTCGTTTTTGTTTTATCATGAACAAGTCATATAGTGTATAAGTCTTCTCAGTCAAGTCGGTGAACAATTCAACATCCCTTTTAGGATTCTAAGCCCCGCCGTGTACCATGGGCGCAGGATTAAAGACTTTGAACGACAGTACATGAAAGGCACATTTGAATGTGCCAAATGTTTAGTTGTGCACTGTCTAGTAGGTCCCAAATCTTTGTGAATCCCATGTTACATATCAACTGTTGACTTCATTAATACTGCCATCTGTTTTCAATGATAGATTAGTACCGTTAAAAGTCGCAACCAAATTGTTGCAATGCCCCAGTCTCTGGCACCGAACATTTTGCCAACTTAAAATGACAAAAATAATCAGTATGCTCTCTTTTCCATCCGTTATAACTTCACTTCCAAGTAGGGACAAATCCAGATATCTATGTTCGTAGGGCTGTATATATACGCACGCATGTAAGTATGTGTATATATATATTATTTTGAAAAATATTTACTAAATATATTATTTTGAATATAATTTTGATAGATAATTTTAAATTATAATGGTTTTGTCATAATCGTTTTAACTTTTAATGCACTTTCTCATTAATAAATGATAACAATTTCAAAGATAAAATCTTTAAGATTAGGGTTAAAGTTGTAGTTATAAGTTAGGCCAGCAAATCTATTCTAAACCTTTGACTAATGAGTTTCTATAGGTGAAGGTACTTTTAGCTTGATTACCTTCTTATAAGCATTCTCCCACTTCTCCATTACCGTTACACTTGATCCCCATGTCTTTATTGTTAGTTAATTCTCCTAATATTACACAACCAAGTACTTCTCAACAGTGGGAGTTCCTTAATCCATAAATAAACTCTCACTCCAACTCAACAGGATAAGTCATCAAAAACACCAATAACCACATTGAATTTATCCAATCACCTTCTTTACTGACTAAAACATCAGAGTGGGATTACAAGGAACACTTCCTCTCCCCATTGTAACGTCTCTTGTTTTGTGGTTCAATCAATCCTCTATTAACAACTCAATCTCTACTCCATTGAAGGTAAAGTTTTCAGGGACAAGTTTATCATTGGCGCGGTGAGCGTAAACCTCTTCTCTTCATTTCCTTGATGTTTTGCCAACCATGGAAGATCATTCCTCTGATGATGAAAACACATATTACCCGCTATCACCCAACCACTTAGAGGATCTTCAAGTCAAATCCCTTATGAATTAGAGATGGTCACTACAAGAAATTCATTGTTTAATGGCAAAAAAATTTGTCACTAAACTATTTAGTGAATTTTTTATAGTCAATATTTTGATCATTGGTTGTCGCTAATTTTAGTGATGAACTTTTCAATCCTTCATTAATTTTAGCAACAGATTAATGATGGATTAGTGACAAATTATTTGTCATTAATTTAGAGACGGATTGATTTAATGATGAATCCACCACAAATAATAAAAATTTTTACTCTTTATCTATATAATAAAATTATAATGATTAAAAATATTATATCAACCCCTTAGTTTTCTACTTTGACAAGCAATTTGAAGTACTAATGATTTTACTTAAGTGTGTAGGTTGTTGCATTCCAAGAATAAATTATTTCTTCAAGGTTAAAAGATGTGTCATGCTCTTCAAAAAGAGCATTTCTATGTAATTTAATGAAGAATAAAAGCCTATGCAAGTTCCTAAGCAAATTAGATGCAAATAGAGTCAATATATGTCAAATTTTTAAGTTATAGTGTGTCACTCATTAGCCACCCTCTAGATTGTGAGGAGGCTCATGAGCATCACCCTAAAAGGAAGCTAACATCCTCTCCTCAGTGTTTGAATTCTGCGTTACTAACTAGCGACACTCACAATCGTGAGTCGCTCATGAGGGCACTCTGGCAAGCCTTAATGACTATTTCAGCTTCCAACAGTTGAATTTTTCATCCCTCATGATCATGAGTGGCAGTTCGTCTGTAAAAAGCTAAAAAACATTAAATGGTGAACATAAGAACTTGGGAAAGTAATTAATGGCCCCAATAGCCATATTGTTGACCATTTACATTATCAAACTCCTAATTTTGGACTTTGACAAATAATTTAAGTTGCTAATAATTTCTTTTAAGTGTGTAGGAACTTAATTCATATTATTTAAAGTCTAGAGATATGAAATACTCTCATAAAAGTGTATTTTGTTGAAGAATATAATCCCTAACATATACTTAAAGTATCTGAAGCATTGAGAAGTAAAAAATGCACATTTTTTACTTTCAAGTATCCGCTCACTAGCCAATCATGAGCTGCTTATTGTTCAAGCAAATTCGAGCGTCAAAGAATTTTTAGAGGGTGCTGCTCACAAGCTACCCTCACGATTGTGAGTAGCTCATAAGGGCTGCCTGACAACATTCAATGAATATTTTTGAATGTAACATTCCTCAAACTGATGCTCACGAGCTAGGGCTTACTCCTTATGATTGTGAGTGACGCTTTAATAGAAATAAGTCAAATTTGAGTTAACCAAAGCTTGGAGACGTTAAAGATACAATCATTGGCTTAAACAACTATAATTTGAGTTAGTCATATATATAATAATTATTGGAGCTCAATTGAAGTGTTAAGAAGTTTGTTTATTGATTATACTGTCTTAAGCATTCAATTAAGGTCTCAAAACTCTTTTCAAATCATTTTATATTTGTATAACTCTTGTGAGAGTTTTTGAGTATTAGAATAGATATTCTTACTCTTTTATTTTTTGGGATTAAGAAAATGGGAAGTAAAATTATATTTTAAAGTAATTAGTTTAAGTGTTTAGCCATTAAAAAAATTGGAAATTTGCTTTTTAAGTGAGCCTTAATCTCTTATGTAATCTCAATCTTGTGAAAAAGATTGTGGGAATTGAAAATCTTAACTTAGGGATAAGTTAAGTGGAACGTAGGATTGTTTAGAATTTGAACTTCTTAAATTCTTATGTTCATTATTCTTCCTACTATATTCTCTTTTAATTCTTGTTGATTTCTTAAAATTTTTTAATTTTAGTAAAACCGTCATTAGCCTTATTCACCCCCTCTCTAAGGTGCTTTCAATTGGTATCAGAGCTTGAATTCTAGGAACTTAACCGCTAGAATACAAGATCATGGGGAATGAATCTTAAAATATTTCTTTATTTAGACTATTCTTTGATGGTAGTGACTATCCTCATTGGAAGTTCAAAATGGAGCTATATCTAGATTGTGATTTCATTAGACTAAGTTGTTCTCAAAGGTTGGCAACCATAAAAAATTACCATTAATGGTGTACAAACTACTCTTTTAAGAAGTGATTAGAACAATAATCAAAAGGAAGAAAACTATAAAAATAAGAAAGCCATGATCACTCTAGTCTCTTCCATGACAAGAGAAGAAAGAGGCAAGCTTTAACATTAAACTTCAGCCAAGGAAATGTGGGAGACCTTGGAAAATCATTATGAAGGCAATGTGTAAGTAAGAAGCAAAAAGGTTCAACTTCATATGTATAAATATGAACTCTTCAAAATGAAGCCTCAAGAATTTATTACAAAGATGACAAACTACCTTAATACACTTCTCACCACCCTTAAGAAACTTGGAAAATATTTTTCCAAGGAAGAAGTAAATAACAAAATTATAAGAATCCTACCTAAAAAGGATTAGGAATCTCGGGTTATTTCAATTGAGGAAACTCAAGATCTATTTACTCTCTTAACTGATGTTCTTATCGGCAAGCTCTTAAGACATGAACTTATAATTAAATAAAGAGGAGAAAAGCAAGAAGAGAAGGAAGAAAAGAAAAACATCATAGCATTAAAGGCTTCATAAGAAGAAAGTAAAGATGAAAACATTGAATATTTTAATAATGAAGATGGTGATATTTCCATGCTCATTAGGACATTCAAGGAGTTTTTAAGAAAGAAAAATTTCTTAAGAATAAGAGACTTCAACAAGAAGTATGAAGGGGAATGTAAGAAGAAAACTAAAGAAGTTACTTACTATAAATGCAAGAAATTGGGTGACATCCAAAGTGAGTGCCATAAGCTCAAATTCAAGAACAAAGAAGTAAAAGAGAAAAGAAAGGCCTTCAAAACTATATGGGATGACTTCTTTGAATAAAAAATGAAAAAGGAGTAACAAGAAATGGCCAACCTTTGCTTTATGACTCTGAAAAATGAAAATGATGTACTATCTACTTCTAACACTTCTTATGATGATTATTATCAATATGATGATGATGATGAAGATGAGAGCTCTATTGTGAGAAAACTCTTGCGTAAATACAAAAGCTTACTTTATAAAAAGAAGCATTATAAGCATGAGTTAACTAGCTTAACTATGGAATTTGAAAATTTAAAAAATGAATTTTCTAATCTTATTAAATCAAATGATAAACTTGCTAGTGATTTAAAACTTCTAATTCCTTAGAAGAGCAACTTAAGAAAGCAAGTGATGAAAATCATAAGCTTTCCAATGAAGTGATATAGTTAAAGAATTTCATTTCTAAATTCAAAAGAGGAAAGGAGAGCTTAGATAGTCTACTTGACTCTCAAAAATGCCATGGAAACACTTATGGAATTGGATATAAAAATGGAATGTCATCTTCTTCATCATCATCTCATATTAAATTTATTAAAGCCTCATGTAATTATATTCCCTCTACCTAAACAAATTAAGACTCAAGCTTCCAAAGCTAAGGAGTCTCATGTGTCAAATAATAAAGGGAAGTCTCACAAGACATAACCCTCATTGACACAACGAGGTAAGTCATAAGCTAGAAAACCTTTACCTAAACAAGCTTATATGTACACTAGACACAATGTTCCTAAACATATTACACAAACCTATCAAAATACACATTTTCATTATCAATGTATGTCTCACACTATGACTTAAAATAATTTTAGGAGGCATACACAATCATAACATAAAAGGCATGCTTTATATATTAAGAAATCATATCCTATTAGAAGAAATAAATTTGCTAATGTTGAATTTTTTATTGCATAACCAAATGTCACTCTAGCAATGTATGCTTCTATCAAAAACTACAGTTTTAATTGCTACCTTCATATTATTTTGAGATTAACAAACCTAGACCAATTAAGGCTTGGATTTAAAAGAATGTTTAAATTATATTGTGTAAATGTGCTTAAAGTCTACAAAAGCAAAGAGTAACTGGTATTTTGATAGTGGATGTTCAAGACATAAGATAGGAGACAAAGAGCAATTCAATAAGCTTAACACTAAGGATGGAGGAAATGTCATATTCGAGGACAATGCAAAAGGAAAAATAGTAGGCATTGGAGAAATCAGTAATCCTCAATCCTTATCTATTCAACATGTATTGTTTATTGATGGTCTTAAACATAATTTACTAAGTATAAATCAATTATGTGACATGGGAAATAAGGTAACTTTATATCCTAGGTTTTGCTTTATTTATAGTCTTAATGAAGACCAAGTGATTTTTAGTGGTGAAAGAGTAAATAATGTCTATATTATTGACTTGAATAAGATTGATAGCAAGGATATCAAATGCTTAATGTCTATTTCCCATGACTCATGGACATGGCATAAAAGGTTAGGACATGCAAACTTTGAACTTTTAAATGGTCTTTTTAAACATGAACTTGTGATCGGTTTACCTAAACTTTAATTCACTAAAGATAAACCTTATGATGCTTCTCAAAAGAGAAAATAATCAAAGTCTTCATTTAAGCTTAAGAATGTGGTGTTAACCTCTATGCCACTTAAACTTATACATATAGATTTGTTTGGACCAACTAGAGTTGCTACTCTCGGTGGTATACACTATGCTTATGTTTTGGTTAGTGACTACTCTAGATATACTTGGATATATTTCCTTGCTCATAAGAATGATGCTTTTAAAGCCTTTGAAAGTTTCATAAAAAGAGTTCAAAAAGAAAAAAAAGTTTTTTGCATTTCATCTATGAGAAGTGATCATTAAACCAAATTTGAAAATGAATTATTCAAAACCTTTTGCAATGAAAATGGTATTTCATATACTTTGTCTTGTCATAGAACACTTCAAAAAAAATGGGGTTGTTGAAAGGACGAATAGAACTCTAGTGGAAATGGCTAGAACAATGCCTTATGAGTATAATTTATCTCTATACTTTTAGGCGAAAGCCATTAACACATTTTGCTATATTAAAAATATAGTATTTAAAAGATCAATTTTAAATAAAACTTCTTATAAGCTTTGGAACAATAGAAAACCCAAAATATCACATCTTAGAGTATTTGGATATAAATACTTTATATTGAACACTAAGGATAATCTTAGAAAATTTGACTCTAAAGCTGATGAAGGAATTTTCCTAGACTATACCACTTTTAGTAAAGCATATAGAGTCTTTAATAAAAGAACTATAGTAGTTAAAGAGTTAATGCATGTTGTATTTGATGAATCAAACTCACTTGATCCTAGAAAGGATGTTTGTAATGTTGATGATTTCATAGATGAGCATGTGAATGTGAACACTCAAGAAGAAAATACTAGCAAATCCTTAGAGCTAGAAGATCTTACAAAGGAGGATGATAAGGAAATACCTCAATCTACTTTGAAGGATGATCTACCAAAAGATTGGCAATTCAAAAAAGCTCACCATAAAGATCTCATTGTAGGTGAGACTACAAAAAGGGTAACTACTAGATCTCAACTTAAGTCTATTATTAATTTAGCTTTTATTTCTCAAATTGAACCCAAAATTAATAATGATGCATTGAGTGATGAATTTTGGGTCCTTGCTATGCAAGAAGAGTTCAATCAATTTAAGAGAAACAAAGTTTAAACTTTAGTTCCTAGACTAAAACATCATCATATTATAGGTACCAAATGAGTGCACCATATTGATGAAATAAACTATAAAGAAATAAAAGAAAACAAAAGACCAAAAACTAAAACAATTAGAAACAAGATAGACCAAAACTAAGAATATCTAAGAGTCATGTCCATCTTGGGAATCTTAGAATGGAGAAGGAGGCCAAGTGCATTGTATGTTGTGATGAGCATACAATTGATGAATGTCATATTCCATGTGGTCCATGGAATACTTAAATCGATCAAGTTTAATGTCCACTTGATCAAACCTTGTGTTGAAGTTGGATTCAACTATGGAGTGATCAAAGAAACCACAACCCAAGCGGGTTCATTAGCAACACTTTAAGAGGTAGAAGGTCCCTTTTACCTCTTCCTTTGAGTTTGAGAAGGAACATGCTCTTGAGGAATTTCTTCTTCAAGTTTAACACCTTCAAGACCATGAGTTCCAATGTTCTTTATGTCTTGCAAATCATGTTCTAGCTTCTCATCAACATCTTTATCTCCTATTTTTTCTTTCCAAACCCAAATATTTCTAACAAGTTTGAATTGCCTAGAGTTTCTTAAAAGGTTATCATCAAGGAAGGATAAAGGTAAGGAAGGAATATTGTGTAGATTGATCATAAAATGGTTAGCAATTCTAATGATAAACCTCCTGCATATAAAGCACCACTAACACTATCACTAAGTAACCAAAACCTCTATTGAAGCCACCTTTTTAGCTTAACATCTACATCCTTAACAAGAAATCGCATTAAAAATAAGTCATCAAAAGAAATTGACTCATTACTTAGTTCCCTAGCATGAATTGAATAGGTAATAAACCTATGTATATACCAAAGAGACTTTGAAGCAAAAAGAGATGCTTTTGTATACCCTGCTTTAAAGGGTTTTGCACTAGGCTTAGCATGTTGAATCCAAAAAGAATTAGGATGCCAACTAGAAGTAGGAGAAACAAGACCCCCTTGTCTAAATCCAAAAATGTCATTGAATTTTGAGATGTCAAGAATCTATCTGTTCCTCCTAAACTGAACATCATACTATTGAGAGGGTTCAAGCTTGTCTTGAATTGCTTAATTGATGGTTGGACATCTTCATTAAAAAATTCATGATTTTCATAGATTCGTATGTAATCATGCTCTTCACTCTTTTTTTTTTTAGTATTTGATACCATTTCATAAATTCATGCACAAACATTTTTTTTATATATATTTGGTTTATTTTTCAATAATGATTACATTTTAAGAAAAAATGTTTTTGATATTTATGATATTTATCATGTATAATTTTACTTGAAATAATTTCTATTTAATAATTAATCATTAAATTTTATTCAATTTATTGATTATCTAAATAAACAAATCTATTTCATATATATGATTTGATTTATTGTATTTCATATTTGCATGATACATATTTAAAATTATTATCATTTCAAAATTTTAAATTTAAATGGTCAATTATGGTATATTATCGTAATTTAAATTTGGTCATAATTTAATTTGACATATCTCTTAAAATTTTAATTTGCATAAAAATTAAATTTTTTTTTAATGATTTTCCATTTAATTCATTATTTTTTTTAATAAATTTATTAATCATTTAAATTTAAAAATTCAAATTTCCATTTAAATGCTTGATTATGTTGATTTATGATGTTAATTATTACTACATTTAATTTCGTTGTGATTTAATTTCATTTGGTGATTAATTTTCTACAAAAGGTACCTAATTGTCATATTTTAAGGGTGTAATTGCATATAATTTGAAAATTTAGGGACCATTTTGTAATTTTTATCATGGGCAATTAAGGTTGTTGGTGGACTATTGTAGTGTGTTAGGGGATGATACCCCTTACGAGCACTGCTCACTATCATGAACAACTTGTGAGGAGCAATCTGTCCCTCAAAAATCCTATTTTCACTAGGATTATGTCTCTTGTGTGCTATTTCCTAAGTTCAAACGATAACATACTCCTTTTTTAGTATTTTAAGGACTCTATTTGATTATTTTAAATGCTAATTCATATATATATATATATATTATATATATATATATACCTTTGTCACCATACTTCCATCCTTATATCATTATTTGCAATTAAAACTTTCTTCTCCTTCATCAAATTCCTTCATCTCTTCCTCTCTATTATTCAAGCTACAAGTGCAATCCTTCATACCTCTAAAGAAGAAGACTCAATATGTTACTTCATCATCGAGAAGAGCAATAAAGGATTAACCTAAGAAGACTCCTTTTATCTTCTACTTATCAACTCAAGTAAGGTAAATGTTAGCTCAATTTAGCAAGAGAAAAATTATCTCTTTAAAATTCATGTCTCAAGCAACCTTAGAAAAGATGGGGTGCTATAATAAAGTTAGAACTATGCTTTAGAATGTGGATATATATAACTTTGCTTTTAATCCTTATCCTACCTATCACTCTTTGGTGTATGAATTTCTCTCTACCTATTGCTTAAGAACCCACCATATTGATGAGCAAAAGCCTCTCAATAGTATGATGTTTAGATTAGGAGGAACAGATAGATTCTTGACATCTCATCAATGATTATTTTTTAGGTTTAGGCAAGGGGGTCTTGCTTCTCCTACTTCTACTTGGCATCCTAATTCTTTTTTGATTCAATATGCTAAGCCTAGTGCAAAACCCTTTAAAGCGGGGTATACAAAAGCATCTCTTTTTGCTTTAAAGGCTCTTTGGTATATACATAGATTTATTACCTATTCAATTCATGCTAGGGGACTAAGTAATGAGTCAATTTCTTTTGATGACTTATTTTTAATGCAATGTCTTGTTGAGGATGTAAATGTTGAGTTAAAAAGATGACTTTAATAGAGGTTTTGGTTACTTAGTGCTAGTGTTAGTGGTGCTTTATATGTAGGAGGTTTTATCATTAGAATTGCTAACCATTTTAAGATCAATCTACACAATGTTACTTCCTTACCTTTATCCTTCCTTGATGATAACCTTTTAAGAAACTCTAGGCAATTCAAACTTATTAGAAATATTTAGGTTTGGAAAGATAAAATAGGAGATGAAGATGTTGATGAGGAGCTAGAACATGATTTGCAAGACATAAAGAACATTGGAACTCATGGTATTGAAGGTGTTAAACTTGAAGAAGAAATTCCTCAAGAGCATGTTCCTTCTTAAACTCAATGGAACAGGCAAAAAGGACCTTCTACCTCTTAAAGTGTTGATGATGAACTTGCTTGAGTTGGTGGTTTCTTTGACCATCTCTTTATAGTTGAATCCAACTTCAACACAAGGTTTGATCAAGTGGACATTAGACTTAATCGATTTAAGTATCACATGGACCACATGGAATATAACATTCATCAATTGTATGCTCCTCACAATATACAATGCACTTGGCCTTCTTCTCCTCCTCCATTTCGAAATCCCCAAGATGGAAATGACTCTTAGATATTCTTAATTTTGGTCTATCTTGTTTCTATTGTTTTAGTTTTTGGTCTTTTGTTTCCTTTTATTTCTTTTAGTTTATTTCTCTTTTCTTTTTCTTTTTGGCAAAGGAGGAGAAATTGTTATGCTAACCGCTACATGATAATGTGTTATGTTAGTTTAAGTTTTTAAATAATAGTACTATATGTACTATGTTTACGATGTGTTAGGTGTAAAGTAGTACTATGCATTGTAAGTGCTACTAGTTTTATTTATTTAAATATGTTTGAAATTATTTCCCTTCATGTTGCCTATCATTATTTTTTAAGATCATGTTATCGTATTTTATTATTAAGTTGTTAAATTTGTTATGTTAGGCCTTGTTTTAAATTTATATTTCTTATCATGTCCTAAGGGGGAGAAAAAAAGGAATATATGATAAAGGGGGAGAAAATTTTTAAGGAAATAAATGATTACTAAAGTCATGTTATTTAAGTTGCTCTAATATACTTTTAAATTCTTATATATGCTACAATAATTCATGTTGTTTATTATGCTATGATACATGATAAATAGTATTGAATTTATACATATATTAAGGGGAAGATAATTAATTTTTCAAATATTGCATATATTTAATTTAAAAGGGGAGCTATTTTATATAGCATATATTATTTTTGACACACACACACTTTATTTATTATCTTACCAAATTGGTAGTCAAAGCCAAAAAGGGAGAGATTGTTGACCATTTGCATGATCAAACTCCTAATTTTAGACTTTGATAAACAATTTAAGTTGCTAATAATTTCTTCTAAGTGTGTAAGAACTTAATTCATATTATTTAAAGTCCAGAGATATGAAATACTCTCACAAAAGTGTATTTCACTGAAAAATGTTATCCCTAACATAAACTTAAAGTATCTATAGCATTTAGAAGTAAAAAATGCAGGTTTTTTTACCTACAGGCATCTGCTCACGAGCTAGTAATAAGATGCCTACTATTCAAGCACATTTGAGCATCTAAGAATTTTTAGATAGTGCTACTCATGAGCTGTCCCACGATCATGAGTAGCTCGTAAGGGTTGCATGACAGCATTTAACGGATATTGCAAAAGTAACAATCCTTAAATTGATGCTCACAAGCCAGGGCTTCCTCCTCATGATAGTGAGCGGTGTTTTGATAAAAATAAGTCAAATTTGAGTTAACCAAAGCTTAGAGACGTTAGGGATACAATCATTGGCTTAAACAACCATAATTTGAGTTGTTCATCTATATAAACAACTCCTAGAGCTTAATTGAAGTGTTAAGAAGTTTGTTTATTGATTATACTTTCTTAACCATTTAATTAAGCTCTTAAAACTCTTTTCAAATCATTTTATATTTGTATAACTTTTGTAAGAGTTGGTGCGTGTTAGAATACATATTCTTGCTCTTCTATTTTTTGGGATTAAGAAAATGGGAAGTGAAATTCTATTCTAAAGAAATTAGTTTAAGTCTCTAGTCATTAAAACACTTGGGAATTTGGTTTTTGAGTGAGTCTTGAAAACTCAAGTTGTAAGGTTGAAAGAGTGAGCCTCAAACTTTTGTGTAATCTCAATCTTATGAAAAAAATTATGGGAATTGAGAATCCTAACTTGAGGATAAATTAAGTGGAGACATATGATTATTGAGAATTCAAACTCCTTAAATTATTGTGTTCATTGTTCTTCTTACTCTATTTTCTTTCAATTCTTGTTGATTTCTTTTTTTTTTTTTCTCAAAACCGTCATTAGCGTTATTCACTCCCTCCCCCCCCCCCCCCTCTCTAAAGCACTTTCACATATTTTTAATGCTCAACTATAAAAACAAGATTTGAAGACTCATTTGGAAGTTACACACTTTGGTTGTTGAATAGTTTCTCCTTAGTATTCATTGAGCATTAAAATTCTCATATAATCTCTATGTTCATTTAACTCTTTTGAGAGTTGGTTGTATGTTAGAGATATGCCTTAAATTTCATTTAATTCTTGGGTTAGATTAGAAAGGAAGTGAGGTTATTCTCTAAAGGAATTGGTTTAAGTGTTTTTTGCATTAAAACACTTGGGTTTGTGGTTAGAGCTAAACCTTGTTTAAAAGTTCATTGTTGTAAAGTATAGAGTTGATCCTTAAAACTGTTATAACCTCAATTTTTGTGAATAAGATTGGTGTGGGAATTGAAAATCTTAATTTATGGATAAGTTAGGTTGAGACGTATATTCATTTATGAATCCAACTTTGTAAGCACTTAATTTATAGATGATTTGAGTTTAAATACGATATAGGATCCAATGATAAAAATTAACTGTGAAATCATATTTATTGAATCTGATTTTTTAGTTTTAAATAAAATTGTAAATTATTTTTAGGACTTATTTTAAATAATTTTTCAAAAAAAAAACAAAAAAATTGGAAAAATAAATTAAAAAAAGAAAATTAAAAGAAAAAGAAAAAAAGAAGATAAAAAAAATAAAAAGGAAAGGGTATGGGCCGAAGTTGGCCCAAGGCGAAAAAAAAATGAATTTCAAATTGTGAGTGGCCAACTTTGGCCATAAAAATTTTTTATTGGCCACCGATGGCCCAAACGACCATTTTCAATTCTTTTTGTCGGACATCAATACTTTTAGTTGGAAATACAGTTTTCCCGACTGGTCCCGTAATTTTTTGTTTTTATTTTATTATTTATTTATTTTTATTGTGATTGGTTATTTTATTTGATAAATATGTTATTTTATTATATTATTTTTATTCTGTACCCAATTTTGGGTTACACAAAGTGTTCTTTTATAATACGTACGTTTTCTTGCATAGGGGTGGTTGGCTTGTTAATTATTCTCTTTGCCTTTCTGATTTTAGTTGTAAGCTAAAAATCTTGTTCTCTTTTATTTTTATGTTCTTTTTTAATTCTTTGTCCGTGAATTATATACAAATAAATTAAAATTACAGACATTAAAAATTTAAAAATAACAAAAGTCACAGGCTTCCATCATCCTGCTGAGAGGAATGAATATTGCATCTCATTCTCATCCTTATCTATTTTCTCTTTTATTTTGATTTTAATTTTATTTATTTATTTATTTTATTTGTTTATTATTTTAAATCATTCACTAACTATTTTTTATTTGTTTGTTAGTTTTTATTTTCATGATAAATGGAATGACATGAATTTACTGTGGAGAACTCATGAAGATTCATGGAATGCTATGAATTAAATTTTGTATATGAATGTAGTTTTTAGGGTTTTTGGGTATTTTATTATTTTATTTTTTTTATTGGTTTTTAATTATTTATTTTCATTTATTTGGCTTTTTAGGCTGTACTTAATTTTATTTTTAATTTACATTAGATTATTGTAATGACCTCAGTAGTGGGAGTAGTGAAATCCTATGTATGTATTATTTGTTTTATTTTAATTAATTGATTAGTAAAATTAAAGTTTCAATTAGGTAAATTAATTAAAATCAATGACATAGAAATCAAAATTAGGGTTTTTAAAATTAATTAGAATTAAATGAATAGAATTAAGGTTGTTTGTTAATTATTTTATTTGTTAATTAATTATTTAGGGCCACTTTAACTACATTAGGCTTTTCTTATTTTTATATGATTTGTTTCTTTGCTCGGATTTTATTTTGTAAATAAATTAGGTTTCTTTACATAAATATACCAAAAATTAAAAAAAAATTCAAAAATGTTGTTGAAAAAAAAAATTCAAAAAAAACTTTTCTAACTTTTTTTTCTTTCAAATATAGACCGTTTCCATTGTCATCTTTATTTTTACGGATATACATTTTTTTTACTGATTTTTTTACAACGTTTTTTTTTTTCCATTTTACTTATTTTTTTCCAACTTTTTTTTCCTTTTTGCTTTATACTTTTTTTTCTCAACATTATATTTGTTCTTTTTTTTTTTATTTTAACATTTCATTTGCTTTATATTGTCTTCATATTTTTTTCTCAATATTTTTTACTCAACAATTTTTTCTAAAATTTTTTTCTACTACCTTCCTTTTTTTTTTCTCAATTTTTTTGCTAAATATTTTTTTTTCAATTTTTATGGTACTATCTTTATCTTTTTTTGAACATTTTTTTAATGTCTTCATCTTTTTTTTTCTCAACTTTTTTTGCTCAATAATTTTTTTTATTTTTAAAATACTGTCTTTATTTTATTCTCAATGTTTTTTTTTACTCAATATTGTTTTCTCTTAAGACTTTCTTTTTTCCAATGAATAATTATGATTGTTAAACCAATCAATTTGTAACTTCATAACAACAATAAATAAACAAAAAATTTTCATTTTATATTCTTAAAGAATAAGGATTTTATTTTTTTTACTTTAATTTTTTTTATTAAATGTCTAACTTTTTTCTTTTAAAAAAAATTATTTGATACTTATTGATCACTAATATCTAACAAGTTTACAATCTTTACGATGTTTTTGTAATATCAATAAAAACTGAAAAAAATAAAAAAAATAACAAAAAATAACTAAAAACAATAACTAAAACAACAAAAATAACAAAATTTTATAGTTGTTGATTTTCATTATTTTTCAATTATTTTTTCATTATTAATAATAAAATTAAAGTCATAAACAAATTTTTACCTTTTTTTAGTAGTAATGATAAAAAATAATAATTTTTGATATATTTCATATTTTTTTTATTTTTTTGTTGTTATTTTTTACATTTTTTTTTACAAAAATTAGCAAAAATTGTAGTTGTTGATATTTGTTATTTTTTTGGTTTTTTTTTTCATTATTAATAATAAAATTAAGGCTATAAATATAATTTTTATTTTTATCAATATTAATAATAAAAATAATAATTTTTTGATATATTTCATAATTTGTTTGTTGTCTTTATTAAAAAAAAATAAGGGAAAATGATCAAATTTATCCTGAACTATAGGCCAGTTATCAGTCTAATCCTACTTTCAAAGTTATGTTAATTTACTCCTCTAACTTTGAGAGTTGTTCCAAATCTATCCAAACGATATTGAACTTGTGATAGAAATGACGTGATATAAGGGTGGCTGACATGGAAAAAATTTAAAATCACTTGATCAATTCTATCCTTAACTATAGACTAATTATCAAACTAATTATAATTTCAAAGTCATTTCAATTTTGTTTCTCCAACTTTTTGAGTTGTGTCAAATCTATCCGGATGTCAATAAGCATAAGCCAGATAGCTGCAATTACCATCTTATATGGAATAAGAATGTCTGACATGACAAAATTAAACTTCCTTAAAGTAGGTGTAAAATTAAACTCAAACTTCAGTCATACTTTTGCATTTTTTTATTTGATGCATACGTAATGACCATAAAACACCAAAATTTTTTGAACATATATTTTCTCTCTATATAAAGCTTGAAATTATAATTTTATTTAAAAATATTTAAATTTCTTACTACTTGGACTTCATGATACTTTTTAGTAATTGTCATGTCAGATGCTCTTATACCACAAAAGATGGTCTTATGCCACGAAAGATGGCCATTGCAGTTATCTAACACAAGCTTGTTGACTTCTGAATAGATTTAGCACAATTTGAAAAGTTGGAGGAGCAAAGTGAAATGACTTTAAAATTATGATTAGATTGATAATTGATCTATAGTTCAGGATAGAATTGATAAGGTGAGTTTTAAGTTTTTTGCCATGTCAGCCACGTTAGATAGCCACGTCTATAGCGGTGGGGTTTAGCGCGCAACCATGGCACTGTGTGGGCTCAAGGCCCACTAAGAAATACGATATAGGTCTTGGGCCTACTCGGAGATGAAGTCGCCACCCGAATAATAGCTGGGACACATTGTACAGTAACTGGATCCCATGGAGGTTCCCAGAAGCCGTCATCAGAGATCGGGTTCAGAAACTGGGTATGAGCATTTGAATGCTCACCCAACCTTGCGATGGCCTTCGTTTGTGTTTTGCATTTTATTACCATTTAATTATTTAATTATTTTCTCATTTACATTCAAAGTTGTACTTACCTTCATTTACTTTCCAAGTTTTATAGCTAAGTCCAAGTTTGTACATTAATCCAATTTCATGCTTTGAGCCCCAACGTTCAACAAAAATAGAATAAGTAATAATTTACAACCATACATTAAAAATCAAATGGGGGAAGGGATTAAGGGTTACAACGCTTTTAGGAAAAAATAAAAGGATAATATATAGAAAATAAACTAGACATATATCGAAGGTAAACCGACAAGTAATATAGAAACGATGATATAAAAGGGATAGCTAACAAAGGCGACTACTTAATGATGAAAATCATCAAGTAATTCCTACAAATAACACATGGTTAGTCCTTCCTTAAAAAAAATGAAATCGTATATGACAAAATTTATAAAGGAGTACTACAAAGAAGGAGTTTCATATTATGAACTAAGGAAACCATCAAATAATCAAGGTAGTCATCATCATATGATTAAATAGCCATGTTTGAGGGTCAAAAAAGAACATGTTAAGTAAACATCACGGCAGGCATCAATAGAAAAAGCAAAGCTAGAGGCGGGCCATCCTGTCAATGTGGCGATTGCCTCACTGATGAGGTGATCGCCTCACTGACATGAGGCGATGCCTCTGTGATGAGGCGTCACCTCATCAACAAAGGCCCTTGATATATTTAGGGCAAAAGAATCATATAGCACATATAAACAAAAGAGAGAAACTTCTTAGAGGCTTGTCAATGGGACAATTGCCTCTGTGATGAGGCAATCGCCTCATTGACAAAGAGGCGTCGCTTGATCAATAGGCTGATTTCAACTTTCAAGATGATTAGACTTCTACTTTAAGTAACGATACATGCATATACACATTCAACAAGCATCAAACTATAACTACATGCAAAAGCCTTTAAGAATTACATCAATGAAATGAGGTATTAAGCAAAATAAACTAAAATATACCTAAAATATACTAATGACTTAGCTATGCACAAGCAAAGACACACCAAATGATGAACATATTGAGTTTAAGTGCAAGCTTTTACCAAAATGAGAGGCCCTCAGAGATGTATCTTTGATTGTAACCTTTGCTAAGGTGTGATTTCTACTTTGACACAAGCTTTCTCCTTCTTCTCTTAGGAAATATGGACTTTCCTTAGCTTGAATCTATCATTTTCTTTCAGGACATTTTTTTTCCTTTGCTTCCTCTTTTTTTTGAGCCATATGTCCTCTCTTTTTCTTCCTATCTTAATAATGGTCCCCCCCCCCTCTTCTTTTTTTCTCTCTCCTTTTCTTTTATTCCCTATCGTCCCCATGCCCCTAAGCCCTCTAGCTCATCATGAGCCTCCATAGTCTTTTTCTCTACCCCAAAAATCTTTTCCTTATGCAAAATCAGGTTTAAGGGGTGGGGCCCACACCACTTGGCCACCATGGTTGCAGCTACAAGTGGGCTGCCATAGAGGCGGTGCCTCTTCGATGAGGCGATTGCCTCATTAGCAACTGCCAAAGAGGCTATTGCCTCATTGTATTGAGGCGATGCCTCTTTGGCCCGGGCTTGCATTGGGCCAGGCGGGCCTAGGCCAATTTTGGACAATTAGGCTAAGTTTTGGGCTTTAGGTTTTCAAGTCCACTTTCCATTAGAGATTCAAGTTTCATTCTCATGTCCAAGTTTCACATTCTCATCATTGGGCTCGACAATAGGCCGATCAAACCGAGCGCCCCTAATTCGTCCTCTAATACAAGCCGACCAAATCGGGTGTCTATAGTTTGCCCCCTGATTTTTTAAAAAATCAAATGCATGCAATGACCATTTTTTAAAAAATCACATGTACAACAACAAACAAACAATAACATGAACAACATACTTGACTCTCCGATCTCACCTGAGAGATGAATCCTACATTTTGAAACTTGACCGTGATACTCGGGTTTTTTCTGGCCCAATCAGTCACTCATTAATATTTTATAAAGGCATTTGAAGACTGTTAACCTCAGGTTTTTCTAGCTCGATTACTGTCTTGCTAGGGACCTAGACTTATGGGTTTTCCTGGGCTAACCATCAGTCACTTGAAACATGATTCTTGGGTTTTCCTGGCCCAAATCATCACCACACCTAAAACATGATTCATGGGTTTTCCTAGCCCAATCATCACCATATCTAAAATATGATTCACAGGTTTTCCTGGCCCGATCATCACTATAATGAAACTTGATTCTCGAGTTTTCCTAGCTCAATCTTCACTTAACGTTAACTTTGGTTCTTGAGTTTTCCTAGCTCGATCACCATTGGAGATATGGTTTTTGGATTTTCCTGGTCCAATTATCACTTCTCCAGGGATGTAGACTTATGAGTTTTCCTGGCCCAGTTGTTATTTACTTTCGACTTCGGGGATACTACCTGAATAGTCATCTCGATCTTTGAGCTTCAGGGATTCAAACTTGAACAACCCTATCTTTGAGCTTTGGGATTCAAACCTGAACAACCCTCTCTTTGAGCTTCGGGGATTCAAACCCGAATAACCTTTTCTTTACGAGACATAATCCTTGGGTTTTCCTAGCCCAAAAGGCAGTCCCTCAACAATAACAGGAAGCTCATGCCATCATCCTCAGGCTTTCCTAGCCCGAGAGGCATTTCCTCAATAATAATAGGAAGCTAATACCGTCATCCTCGGGTTTTCCTGGCCCGAGAGGCAGTTCCTTAATCTTGATACTTCGTTCATAGAAATTCCACAGCTCACCCTCAGCTATGGGCCGACCGAACTGGGAAATGAATGCTTGTGAACACTAATACTTCGATTGGCAAATAGGACAAATGAAGAGAACAACAATGGAAGCTATATAACCATGTAAGCATCAGGCAGGAACAACAATGAATACCGTATAGCCTCGGGGCATCAGGTAAGACCAACAAATAGATAAAAACATGCATAAAATAAGATCAAACAGAAAGCGCCATGTAACCTCTGAGGTGTCAAGCGGATGAAAATCACATCAGGCAATATAGTTGCATTAGCATCAGGCAAAATCAACTAAAATAAGCCATGTAGCCTCTAGGGCATCAGGCTAAACAAATAACAAATAAAACACGCATCAAATAAAGATAAACAAAAGGTGTCATATAGCCTTTGAGGTGTTAGGCAGAGATAATAAAATGATGTAGCCTCACAAGCGTCAAACGAAATCAAACTAAGCAAGTAAATCAAAACCAGTCGTATAGCCCCACGAGGCATCAGGCGAAACCAAATAAGAAAATTGCATCTCAAGCATTTGAGTTAGCTTATTCTATTACACATCCAAAAAAGAGTCCAAAGTTGATATATGCATGGACGTGATTTTTGGAATCTCACCAAAGTTATTTTGACAACACATGCTCATATGGTGTGTGCAATGCTTATAGAAAACATGAATTATTCTAATGCGCCTAAGCATGAAACTTAAAAATGATTTTTGTAAAATAATTTTGTGTATGCATGAATAATTGAGAAAATAGTTAATAGCTAAATGCCCTTCCTATTTAGGATTAATCTTCGAGAACTGGTCCTCATCATATCAAAGAATCTGAATTTAAGTCTATTGAGACCAGCTTATCCAAATTAAATAGAATTTAAGACCCCCTTATGATCAAATCAGGATGATGATAACGATTCATGCCCCTAGCTTAGTTGCTTCCTTAGAATGCTTTATTGTCATATGACAGTTGTGCTTGACCCTTAGTATGGAAGAGACTCTGTTTGAAAACTCCATTACTCACGAGGCTAAACTCATCTCAAAAATTGCCCCTCAGTCAAGAACTTGATAGACTCTCTCACTTTCTTACCACCAAGTAGAATTTTATAATCTTTTGAAGTCTTTTCTCAGAATGAAAATGCAATCGATTTGATTTTATATTCCCTCTTTTGCTTAGGTCACTCCTTTTCTAAGAGTTTTCAAACCTAGCTGGGTCTTTCATTTTTTCTTTTTTTTATTTTCCCTTTTTTGTCTAGGTCACTCCTTTTCTAGGAGTTTTCAAACCTAGCTGGGTGGTTGCAAATTCATGGTGATGGTCGATCACTTTGTTACTCTCGATGTTCATGTTGTCACTTTAGTTGCTGAGTGCTCTTACTACTGATCATTGGACATTGATGTTACTGTTGTTATTGATTGCTGCAAAACTAATAAGTCCATGTCTGACACTTCATGTGCTAACAACATATCAGTTATGACTATCTTCACATGATTTCTTTTCGATTATAATCAGGCATGCCATATTATGCTTGTTATTGATCATCCCTTTACGGATTTTCTGACCAACTATTATTTAGCTCACAATTAGTGAGAGTTTTATTAAAAAAAAAAGATTTTTCAAGGATTGCTCAAAATTGACTTTTCAGATATTGGTGGCATAAACAAAGATTTTCCCTTTTTTCCCCTACACTTTCGTTCCTTTTCATTTTGTTTTTCTTTCCTTTCTTTTTCTTTTTTTCTTTTTTTTTTCTTTTTTCTTCCTTTTTCTTTTCTCTTTTTTTTTTTTGTTTTTTGTTTTTTTTACGAATATGAGGAATTCATTTTAGGAAAAAACTGAAGTTGAATGTGCCCGAAGAAAAGTTTGAAAGTCAATTCTGACATTTTAGTCTCATTTTATGGTTTTTTTCCCTCTCATTCAAGCATAAGATTGCATGCACAATTATAACAAATTAATACTCATGCAAATTAGACAATCAAACATTCATTAGCATAAAAGAAAATATTGCAGCAAAATGTTGTTTGAAACCATTACGACCGATAATAACTATCCTTGAGTGTCCAAATCCAAGTCGGCTTCAACTTGCACCCTAAAATGATATAACTCTTTGAAGTCCCTTATGCCCATGTCTTTCAACTTATCGGCCAAAGGAGGGATACAGGCTTCTATGGCTATTATTAACTGGTTTGACTCTCCTGGTCTGTGCTTCATCTGAGCTAACTTTCCTCTTCACCTATCTAAGAAGCTCGTAAAGGGCTCGTTAGGTCTTTTTACTATATTCTGTAGCTCGTGAAGAGAAACTTCAAACTGAAAGTTTAGCCTATATTGCTTGATAAAGACTGAACACAGCTCCTTCCAGTCTTGCTGGACATATGCATCCAAAGTGTAGTACCAATTAATAGCAGCTCCTTCCAAAGATAATGGAAATTGCTTAACAATTTGAGTTTTTGACAACTCAGTGGCCTTTATGTAAGTGACATACTGCTTCAGATGGAAGCAAGGGTCATCAGTCCCAAAGTATTTCTTCATATTCGGGAATTTATATTTTGGGGGCAATGATTCTCTAAAACCCAAACCCAAGTCAACATCAGCAAAGTCCGGACTGAGCCTATGGTTCTTCAATGCGGTATGTAGTTGATTCATCTGTTTTGTCAAGTCTTTCATCCATTCGGTCTTAACAAAATCCACTAGTAATTTTCCTTTAAATTGTTCACCCAGAATAGTTCTAGCTTCATAATCATCTTCATCAAAGAGCATCTTTCCTTTAATCTCAACAACCATGTCCCTAACCATTTGTCGCATCTCATCCTTGATCTCTTTCAACAGTTCTTTCTTGAAAGCTTTAACATCAAAATTAGAGGGTCCTACCATCTCACTCCTTCATTAAGTGGTCTCAATTGTCTAATTGGATCTTTGATATTAGTAGGCCAAATTCCTTTGATCTGCTTCCAAATAAGAGGAGGTTTATGGTTAAGAAAAATGCATTTTTGAAAGTTGCAATGAATGTCATGTATGCATGAAATGAAGGATTTTTTTTTTGAAAATTAAAATGAATGTCATGTATGCATGCAATGTAAGATTTTTTTTATTTTTTTAAAAATTAAAATGAGTGTCATGTATGCATGAAATGCAAGATTTTTTTTTTGAAACTTAAGAAAAAAAAAATACTGTAATATCCCGTGTTTTTAAAATATTTTTACACTGTACCGGGATATGCAGTGTTAATAAATTTTGAATATATATGCGATATTTTTATGAGTTGATATGTATTTAAAACCTATTTTAATTATTGTGTATTATTTTCAGTGTTTTACGTAAAATTTTCCCGGGACTTTCATTTTCGGGGAAATTTTCACATAAACAATGTATTATTAATTATTTTAAATGTATTTACGAACTTGCATGAACTCATACATATTTTTAAATTATTAAATAAAGCCTGTGTGTGTATATTTATTTAATTAGGGTTTATTATTATCCTAGTATTTTATTAATTATTTATTTATTTTATTGTTATTTAATTAATTTTATTTAGTAAAAATTATTAAAATATTAATATTTTTATGTGTGTGGTGTATATTTGATGTGTTTAATTTAATATTATTTTAATATATAGTATAAAGTATATATATATACATATATTTGTCAAAATTACAAAAGAAATTGGAAAATTACATATTTGCCCCCGAGTCTCCTTCTTCTTCCCCGACCATTCCCCTTGCCGTCCGGGCGTCTGTCACGCCGTTTCTTCACCGTGGGTGTGCCGTCCGGTGTGCCACCGTCTTCCCCGACCAATTCCGCCGCCTGAGGAGGCCGTTTCCGGCGTCTGGAATTCGATTTTGGCCGGAGAAGCCAAAAATCGATCCACCGTCGATCACGCCGATTCCGGCCACCGTTTTCGACACCGTCAGTCTCTTTCTTCTCCTTGAGCTCCGGTGAGTGTGATTCTAGCTTTGGTTTGAGCTTAAATGGTCTAGAATTGCTTAGGTTTCGAATTTTCAATTTCGGCCTATTAGGGTTTTCGATTTTTTTGAGCTTCGAATTGGTTGATTCATGGAAACTTCCTTCACAAATGTTGATCCTAGTAGCTTAATCTTCATGTGTGAATTTTTGTGGAATTTTTGGAGATTTTTTGGATTTTTGGGTATTTTTGAATATTTTAATATTATTTTCTAATTTTCGGAAATTAATTATTTAAATTATGAAATTTGAGTTTATGGTTAAATTAGGTGTTGAAATGAATTATAGGAATTTATTTGGAATTTTTATGAATTTCTAAGTATTTATTTTGAATTATTGAAGTTTATGTAAATTTGGAAAATTAGGTTAAATGTGTTTTTATTTGAATTTAATTGGTTAATTGAGTTTAATTATTAATATTATTGATAAATATGTTGAGAAAATTAATTTTGGATAATTGTATAATTTTTGGTGAATTTTTGAAGTAATTTAAGTATATTTATATATATAGGGGTATTTTGGTAATTTTACCCTAGATTGTCTAAAAATGTAATTTAATTGGTTTTAATAATTATTTAAGGTATAAAAATGATTTCTACAAAATATTTGGTATTTTTAACTAATTAAAACTATTTTTCGTGAATTATTTTCAATTATATATATAATATACGGTTTTTCTAATAAAATGAGTTTTATTCGGTTTTTACAGTATTTCAAGGTTAATTATGTAATTTTTACCTATGAGATGTATTACTATGTTGTAAGGATATTTTTGGTATTTCGGGAATATGTTCTGTGTTGTGGACCCCGGTCGGTGGACTGTAGTCTGGAGTCCGATCGAGGGGTTATGGATTTATGTTGAGCTTGTATTTCGAAGTGTATTTCTTTGCAGGGTCGGCTCTACTCTTTTGAGTGGAGAGATGTCCGTTTTACAGGGGAGGTTCTGCCGGATTTTCGGTAGAATTCTCGTAACCGTGATATCCAGTCGAACCCTAATTCTGTTTCCGTATTTTAATACTCTAGATTGAATTCTAGGATTTCTGTTAGATTTATTCTGATGTCGATTATTTATTGCTTGTTTAGTTGCGCCGAGACCGAGGGCTAGTGGACCAGGCCCATCGGACCTGTCTCGTGGAGCGCATTAGGTGAGTTACTATACTATATATATATATGCTTAGGATGCATGATTTAGAATTACATGTTTTATATTGATTAAATATGCATAAATATTTTGATTATTTCTTAAGTTTACATTAAGTATATTTTTTGGTTTATTTTTGGTATATAATAAATTATATGCATGTTTTGTAAATAAAATATATTTAAAATGTTTTTAAATATATTTCCAGCTTAATTTATAATTTGATTGAATGCATTTGATATATATATACTCGAAATATACATGGTTTACTTTTGGTATATTTCCGGTATATATATGGTTTATATTGTTATTTTATTTAAATTATGCATCATTTAATTGTGAATGAATGTTTTACATTTATTAATGAAGGATATCGATAGAACGTGCTACCTAGTGGGTAGCACTAGGACCGAGTACGTACCGGTACGCCTATAGTATTTAGGCTATAATACTAACTTATTTGTGGATATTGATTGGATATTATTTAATTGATGTGTGAGATATGGTTTGGGTGTGATTGCTGGAGCTCGGTTGACCAAGTGTCTCAGGGCCAATCACACTGGCAATTAGATTGCTGGAGCTCGGTTGACTTAGTGTCTCGGGGCCAGTCTACTGTCTAAATGGATAAAGTGGATATATTTGGAATAAGTGAGCCTGTGTGGCTAGAGCGTTGTTTAACACTATTTCTGAGGTTGCGATATTCTAGGGTTCTATGTGATCCTTCATAAAAGATGTTTTCAGATAAAATATATAAAATGATTTTATTGCATCTGTGTGCAATTGCATGTATATATACATATTATATATATACTGTTGACTGTATGCATTATCATTTAGTATGTATGTATATATATTATAGTAATTCACTCAGTGAGGTCTGACTCCCCTCCGTTGACTATTTTTCAGGAGAGTCAACATCCTCAGACCTCAGTAGCAGGTCGATACGCCGGATTTCTTCCGCCCCGGCTTCTTTATGTAAATTATCTACTTGAGTCTTATTTTGTAATCTAGATACTGCAGTAGTTGAGAATTAAAGTATTGGATTTTATGTACCTTATTTTAAAGAGATGTATTATATTGAAACTGGATTTGTATTAAAGAGATTATGTATCTATGAGATGAGATTTTAATTTAAATCCAGTTGATGTGAAAAATATTATGATATTATGATTTTTATTTCCGCTGCATATTATATTATGATTATTGTTATTGCATGATTTATTTTATTTTTAGGCTTGCTACGGGTTCCGGATTCGAAAGAATTCCCGTTCCCTAGCGCCGGTCATGGCCCCTGTTTTGGGTTGTGACAGATACACAAAACCAAAATGCGAAGCTTAAATGTGCAAACTTTTGCCCTTATTTCTCCCACATGCGTACTCAATGGCGAGTATTTTACCCTAGGATTTTTTGCCTGGGTTTTAATTATCAACGGGGGATAACAAAATCTACGTATTTAAGAAAACTCTCAAAATGATTCAGACAAGTAATTGGTCCTTTAAATAAAGCCTGAGTCCATTTCCTATGAGCCAATATCCTTAGTATTATAAACTCACTTATCAAAGTCCACTTGAAATGGGTCATGAATAGGCATGAGAGGCCCTTATTGACTAGTTTGTTTATAATGGGCTTTGGTTGGACACGAGGGCCCATTTTACCTTAGTTCACTTATTGATGGGCTCGAGATTTATTTTAAGGGTCCATTATATGGCATAATACATATGCACGTGGGAAAATTCCTAAGGATAGTTACTAGGTTATTACATGGGCTTAAGTCTTGGGTAAAAAGGCTTTGGGGCCAAACAATGTAGATTAGTACGTGTCATGAGTGACAATAATCAAATATTCCACCACCAGGTTTGAGTGAAACATAAGTAGCAAAGCACTGACTATTATTGGGTTAAGTAGGGACTGAAGTGCTCATTGTGTGCAAATTGTGTAGTGAATGCATAAATGCAAAAGAAATAAGAAAATAATTAAAGATGATAAAACATAAAACATTGGAATAAGTTTGTCTATCCCTAGTGGAGTCGCCACTGTAGGCAGCGAGGTTTAGTGCACGCCCAAGTGTTTGGCAACCACGGCACTGTATGGGCTCAAGTCCTACTAGGAAATACAATATAAGTTTTGGGCCTATTCAGAGATGGGGTCGCCACCTGGATAATAGCCGGGACACACTGTACAACAACTGGATCCCACGGAGGTTCCCAGAAGTCGTCATTAGAGATCGGGTTCAGAAACTGGGTATGACCGTTTAAATGCTCACCCAACCTTGTGGTTGGCCTCCGTTTGCATTTTTCATTTTATTACCATTTAATTATTTAATTATTTCCTCATCTACATTCAAAGTTGCACTTGCCTTCATTTACTTTCCAAGTTTTATAGCTAAGTCCAAGTTTGCACATTAATCCAATTTCATGCTTTGAGCCCCAACGTTCAATAGAAATAGAATAAATAATAATTTACAACCATACATTCAAAATCAAATGGGGGAAGGGATTAAGGATTACAACGCTTTTAGGAAAAAATAAAAGGATAATATATAGAAAATAAACTAGACATATACCGAAGGTAAACTGATAAGTAACATAGACGCAATGATATAAAAGGGATAGCTAACAAAGGTGACTACTCAATGATGAAAATCATCAAGTAATTTCTACAAATAACACACGGTTAGTCTTTCCTTTAAAAAAAATGAAATCGTATATGATAAAACTTACAAAGAAGGAGTTTCACATTACGAACTAACGAAATCGTCAAATAATCAAGGTAGTCATCATCATACAATGAAATAGCCATATTTGAGGGTCAAACATGAGCATGTTAAGTAAACATCATGGCAAGCATCAATAAAAAAAAAGCAAAGCTAGAGGCGAGCCATCCTGTCAATATGGTGATCGCTTCATTGATGAGCGTCGCCTCATCAACAGAGGCCCCTGATATATTTAGGGCAAAAGAATCATATAACACATATAAATAAAAGAGAGAAACTTCCCGGAGGCTTGTCAATGAGACGATGGCCTCTATGATGAGGCGATTGCCTCATTGACAAGAAGCGATGCCTCTTTATCGCCTTATTACCAAGAGGCGTCGCTTGATTAACAGGCTAATTTTGACTCTTAAGACTATTAGACTTCTACTTTAAGCAATGATACATGCATATACACATTCAACAAGCATCAAACTACAACTACATGCTAAAGCTTTTAAGAATCACATCAATGAAATGAGGTATTAAATAAAATAAACTAAAATATACTAATGACTTAGCTATGCACAAGCAAGTACACACCAAATGATGAACATATTGAGTTTAAGTAAAAGTTTTTATCAAAATGAGAGGCCCTCAAAGATGTATCTTTGATTGTAACCTTTGCTAAGGTGTGATTTCTACTTTGACACAAGCTTTCTCCTTTTTCTCCTAGGAAATATGGACTTTCCTTAGCTTGAATCTACCATTTTCTTTCAGGACGTTTTTTTTTTCCTTTGCTTCATCTTTTTTTTTTAGCCCTCTTTCCTCTCTTTTTCTTCCTATCTCAATAATGGTCCCCCCCCTCCTCTTCTTTTTTTATCTCTCCTTTTCTTTTATTCCCTATCTTCCCCATGCCCCTAAGCCCTCTAGCTCATCATGAGCCTCCATAGCCTTTTTCTCTTCCCCAAAAATCTCTTTCTCATGCAAAATCAGGTCTGGGGGGTGGGGCCCATACCACTTGGCCACCATGGTTACAGCTGCATTTCAAGTGGGCTGCCATAGAGGCAACGCCTCTTCGATGAGGCGCTTGCGCATGCGCACATACGTGGGTGTATACGCGTGTGTGCGTGTACGTGTATGTGCGTGTGATCGCCTCATTGCACTGAGGCGACGCCTTTTTTGGCCCAGGCCTGCATTGGGCTAGGCGAGCCTGGACGAATTTTGGATAATTGGGCTAAGTTTTGGGCTTTAGATTTTCAAGTCCATTTTCCATTAGAGATTCAGGTTTCATTCTCATGTCCAAGTTTTACATTCTTATCATTGAACTCCACAACGGGTCAGTCAAACTGAGCGCCCCTAATTCGTCCCCAAATATGGGCTGACTGAATCAGGTGTCTACAACGTCATCTCTATCACAAGTTCAATGTCGTTTAAGTAGATTTGGAACAGCTCTTAAAGTTGGAAGAGCAAATTGATACAACTTTGAAATTAAGATTAAATTGATAATTAGTCTACAGTTCATGATAAATTTGATCATTTTCCCAAAAAATAATTATTGAATACTATAGGTAATTTTTACTTTATTTAGTTTAATTTCTAAATTTTAAATAATTATGAAAAAAATAATTATTGAAAACTATGAGTAATTTTTAGTTTAATTAGCTTAATTTTTATATTCTAAATAATAGAAAAATTCAAAATTAAAAAAATTATTATTTCAAATTTAAAATTAAAATTATTTAAAATATACAAATTAAATAAATACATACAATCAATTTCAATTAAAAATAATTTGAAAAATAATAAATAAGTAAAAAAAAGAAAACACTGAAATTAAAAATGGAAAACACAGGGCCAAAGTAGGGCATAACTGAAAAGTGAAAAAATAAAATTAAAACAAAACATTGGGCTTGGCCATGAATGATATAATGTTGGTCAAAGAGGCTATGTGCATATGTCCTCAAAAAATTAATATTATGTTTAGTTATGTTTAGGCCCATTTCATTAATAATTAAATTTATTTAATTTTAAGACCAATTTAATAGGCGTAATTAATTTAATAGATTCTAGAATTAATTAATTAAAATACATTTTAAGTCCATTTTTTAATTAGCACAATTAAATAAATAGGTTTAACGAATAGATTTAGATTTAATTAAAATATAATTTTAGGTACATAATTTAATTAGATTTAGTTACATAGTAAGTTAATTTTATTTATTTTTATTGTTAATTTGTTTGTTTTCATTTGGGCTTTATTTGATTTTCTTTTTATTTTTGGCGCCTTTTGTGCGTGCGTTTTATTTAAGCTCATAATATAGGCCTATATGTTAAATAACTAGGCCCACTATTGTTGATAGTATCAAATATGGATTTAGTCAACGAACCTTATTTGTTTCGTAGCTGATCACTTTTTCTTCTTTCATTTATATTTTCTTTATTTTCACTAATGTCATGATTTTGGTCTTTTTTGAAATATTGTGTTTAACTTTGGCGTTTTCACATGTTTTTTTTTCATCTTTTTCTTTTCTTTTTTTTTTTTTCATTTTTTCTATAATGATTTTATCTTTTTATTATTCTTGATGGCATATTTAATTTAAATTGATTATATATATTTATTTATTTTGTATAATTTAAATCATTTAATTTTATATTCTAAATAACAATTTTTTAAAATTTTAAAATTTAATATTATTTAGAATATCAAAATTAAGCTAATTAAACTAAAAATTATTCATAGTCTTCAATAATTATTTTTTATAATTATTTAAAAATTAGAAATTAAACTAATTAAAGTAAAAATTACCCATAATATTCAATAATTATTTTTTAATAAAAATAACAAAAAAAATTATGAAATATATCAAATAAATTATTATTTTTATTATTGATACTAATAAAAGTAAAAATTATATTTATAGTCTTAATTTTATTATTAATGATAAAAAACTGAAAAAAAATAACAAGCAGCAACAAAATTTAACACAAATCAACAAAACTAAACAAAAATCAATAACTACAATTTTTTGTTGCTTCTGTTGATTTTGTTATTTCAATTGTAACTTTTAATTGTTTTTGTTGTTTCTCTTTATTTATATTTGTTGATTTTTGTTAAAAATAAAAAAAATAATGAGATATATAAAAAATTATCATTTTTATCATTAATACAAATAAAAGTAAAAATTTTATTTGTGGCATCAATTTTGTCATTAATAATGAAAATAATAAAAAATCAATAAAAATAAACAACAATCAACAACAAAAAATTTTGTTGATTGTTTCTTATTTTTATTGTTTTGTTGTTTCAATTGTTGTTTTAAATTTTGTTGTTATTTTGGTTTGTTGATTATTTATTTTTTCAGCTTTTTTTTTTGATATTACAAATATATTATAAGAATTGTAAGTTTGTTACATATTGATGATCAATAAGTATCAAATAATTTTTTTTTTAAAAAGTTGTTAGACATTTTAATAAATTAATTAAAGTAAAAAAAGTAAAATTCTTATTCTTTGAGAATATAAAAGGAGAAAATTTTGTTTATTTATTATTATTACAACAGTTGAAAATATTTATTACTTGGTTTAATAACAATTGAAGATGTTTAGTTTATAATTATTTATTTGAAAAAAAAGTCTTAAGAGAAAAAAATATATAGCAGAAAAAAAAACGTTGAAAATAAAATGAAGATAGTACCTTAAAAAAATTGTTGGGCAAAAAAAAAGTTGAGAAAAAAAATATAGTACTATAAAAGTAGAAAAAAATGTTTAGCAAAAAAATATTAAGAAAAAAAATGAAGCCAGTAGAAAAAAATATTGAGAAAAAAAATGGATGAAGATATTAAAAATAATATTCAGAAAAAATAAATGAAAACAGTATAAAAGAAAAAATTGTTAAAAAAACAAATAAAATGTTGAAAAAAAAAGTATAAAGTAAAAAAAATTGAAAAAATCACTAAAAAGGAAAAAAATGTTGGAAAAAGAAGAGAACCCTAAAAATAAGAATAGCAAGGGGAATAAACTATATTTGAAAGAAAAAAATTTTAAAAAATAATTTTGAAAGTTTTTTAAATCAACAACATTTTGAAAGTTTTTTTTTTTTTAATTTTTGGTACATTTATATAAAGATCCCTAAATTAATTAAGTTAGGTTTTAATTAAGAAATTTTTACATAATTAGATACTTTTTTTACAGTATTAACTAGAATACCCCAAATTTTTGTTTATTACTTATTTTACCACTTTTCATTATAATGTTGTCACTTTTATTTACAGATATGCATTATTCTTCTTTTTACTTTATTTTTCCTTTTATTTTTATTTATTTTTATTTTTTATTATTTTTATTCCCTTCATTTTTTTCTTTCTTTATTCATTTTCTCTTTTGTTTAAAAATTTTATTTTTTATTTCTCTTATTTCTTTATTATTATTTTATTTTTATTCTTTCCTCCTTCCTTCCTTTCTTTTTTCTTTTTTATTTCTCTTTATTATTTTTAATTTATCTCTTTCTTTTGGTTTTCATCTTGTTTCAAAATTTTTATTTTCTCATTTTTCCTTTTTTTTTTTCATCTTTTTATATTAGTGGAGCATTAGCCAATATATATTTTTTTTTAGATTTTATTTCATAAATTTTTTGACATTTTATGCTGAAATATAATTTTTTTTATTTTTTATTTTTATTCTTCCTTTCTTTCTTTTATTTTTATTTTTTTTTCATCTTGTTTCTAAAATTTTATTTTCTCATTTTTCCTTATTTTTTTCATGTTTTTATATTAGTGGAGCATTAGACAATATATATTTTTTGGGATTTTATTTCATAAATTTTTTGACATTTTATGCTGAAATACAATTTTTTTAAAAAATTTTTGTTTCCTTTTTTATTTTTATTTTCTCCTTATTTTATTTTTAACAAAGTTACCATTATTTTCTACATGTTAATTTTTTTAATTCTAATAAACCAAAATAAATACAAAATTTTATAAGCCTATAAATAAAATAGTTAGAAATCTAGTAGTATCATTAAATTAATTTTTTATTGGGTATTGTTAAAAGAGGCTAGTATGCATTGCTCTATGAAATACTTTTTTGGTTTTTTATATGTTTTGTTGATTTGTAATTTTTTTTTATTGAATAGGGTGTTGATAATGTTGATTCTGTTTCTATTCCTACTCATTTTGGTGGTCGTGGTGGACATAATATGAAGGGTGTTAATGTGGTATATATTGTTATTAATTTTTTATAATTTATGTTTTGTTGCTTTTTAGTTTTTGATTTAATTGTGTATTCGCAAGATGCTGAAAATAATTTTGTCAGTCCTCCTCCACAAAAAAGGGAGCATAAACTTGCCTATATTTTAAAATCTCCTTTTGTTATTGTATAGGAAACTGAAAATAAACCAAAAGTTTGCAAAAAAATTTACCATGTAAAGCTAAACATTTTATTTGTTGTTAAGAGAGTTGTAATTATTTTAATAGAAAAAATTTAAAGAAATGAATATTTTTAAGTTTTTTCGTGTTGTTGAGTTGTAAGAGGATACTATTGTATTATGTTGCGTTTATGAACTAGTATCGTTTTGGTTTTTGATTCTTTTTTTTTTAATTTGGTATCATTTTGGTTTTTTTTGGTTTCTGTTACTTTTTTATTTTATTAATAGTAATGTAGTTGTATGGCACCATTTCTTTTTGTATATTTTTTTGTATTTATGCAATCTTTATTTTATATCCAAATATGTCATAGTTGAAAGAGAGTTTTTTTTTTTAATCTTTTTTTGGTTTATTTGGTTTCCAATTCATTTTTTTTTATATCTTGTTGGTTTATTTTTGATTTCAGATTCATTTTTTTTATTCTTTTGGTTTATTTTTAGTTTTTTTTGGTATATGAGATTTTTTATTTTTTCATACGATATTATGTATTTATTACATAATACATAATAACTGTTTTTTTTGGTGTTGTTGAGTTTTAAGAGGATGCTGCCGTTTTATTTTGTGTTTATAATTTGGTATTGTTTTTTTTTTTTTTTTTGGTTTTTGATCATTTTTTTTAATTTAGTATTTTTATGGTTTTTTTTTTGGTTTCTAATTTTATTAATGACAATCTAGTTGTATCACAGAGTCTGTTTTTGTATTTTTATTGTATTTATGCATACATGAGACTACATATAATAAAACAATTAGTAATATTGATGATAATTTATTCAATCAAAGATAAGAAAAAACATAATGAGATTGTTTCATATATGGAAAATAAACTAAAAGTAAATGAAAAATAAATAAAAAATCATTCAAGTTTCATACTTTCAGAATTTGTATTTCAATCACTTTACAAATTTTTAAAATGAAATTGTTACTCCATTTTCTATTGTATCGAATACTTTGAAATTATATATATATATATATATATATATATGTTGGCAAATTCGAATACTTTTCGTTTATTTTACATTTCTGATACAATAATTTAGAATACTTTTCATTTATTTGATGTTTCTAATACAGTAATTTTATATATGTTTTTATCAATTTAGAATACTTTTTGAATGATAATATAATAGTGTGGGTTTCTGCAAAATTTTTCTTATATTGCTTTTTTTTTTTTTCACAAGATGAATTTGAAGAGATTTAAGCAATTCATTAGAAAATTCTAAGTTCAAATTTTACAAAGAAAGGAATATAACATACAAGTTTTATGAGTTATTTTTTTGTTAAGTAAAGGGGCACAAAAGAAACACAGTGACAGGAACATTGGCATTTATTTTTTAAAATTTTTTTTTGTTTAAAAGAATTTCATGAACGTCTTGTGGGGTTATTGTATCATTAATTTCTTTTAACTTTGTAACATTGGCAATTTATGGCCAGGCAAGCAACTTTCATTTTATCAAATTTCAAAGAGCCCACTTTTAAACTTGTGTAGAATGATAGAAACTTGTAAAGCCTTGAAGGGGCTAACATGTGAAAAAGTCTACACTCTATATATATCTTTTTTTTTTTTTTTTGAAAGCGAAAACTTTATTAATAAAATCTAACGGCAGTAAGGCTAATTACATCATCAAAAACAATATCTCTGAGGAAACTTAGGACATGTAACCACATAATTGGATTATTATTAAACTCAGTTGCTCGTCTAGCCAAAGTATGAGGAGCCTGGTTACCTCTGCGACCAGCAAATTGGACAGAATACATATGCAAATATCATCACTTTGCATACAGCAAAGTTCTTGAGAAATATGCATGAACAACTAGAGAAGTAGCAAATGGGCTGCTTAAGGGGATTTCAAAAAGCTTAGGACTGGACTTTCAAAAAAAAGCTTAGCACTGGAAGAGAACTACATAACAAAGAAAATGGATGTTGAGATGGGATCATAGATGCTGGTTGCAAATCTTTACCCACCATGCCCACAGCCAGATATTGCAATGGGACTGCCTCCTCATTCTGATTATGGCCTCATCTCTCTGCATAAATTTTAGATCAGTGTTGCTGTCAATTGCATCGTCCTTCCTTTTCTTTTCGAGAATGAGATCTTCCTCAATTATGGAGGATTTCAGCTGAAGAGCATCATAGGATTGGCGGATAGAGTGGAGCTCAGTGAGAAGATCATCATGATTTGTGATTTAGGAATTAGTTGGGAGATGATCAGATTGGTTGATTTACTTTTGTGGGTGGTTCTCTGTTGATGTGGCTTCCACAGTGCATATATATATTATTTTTTTCCGTCAAAGACGTTAATAGGTGACATGCGGGTAATTTTTTTTGCATTTTGGGTATTTTAGTAGACATCCCTTTAATTAATAGAAATAAAATGAAATCTTAACCTATTTAAGTTAAATTAGACTTAGCCCACTTTAAGTTAATTAAAAATTTAGAATTAGTCCATCAAATTAAGTTCATTTTAATTTGTTGATATAAAATCATTTTAGAATTTAAAATATGCAGACAGAGAATCCAATTCAATCCAATTCATTTTCCTTAAAATTAATGGACTTAGACTCACTTCTAATGAAATAAAACGAGTAGACATAGGATTCATTAAATTAAAATGTAGGCCACCATTAGTTGCGACATATTTGTAAATAAAATGTAGAATTAGTTAACTTTAAATTAAAATGAATATAGTTTAGACTTAATTAAAGATTTATGAGCTTAGTGAGTGCAATATTTATGTGCTTTTTTATGCGACTAGCTGCCTTAGAGTGAATTAGAAATAAGAATTTATATGAAATTGTATATAAATAAGAAATAAAATAGTAATTCATAAAATAATTTTAAATGAATACGAAATAAAAAGAAGTTAGTAATTCGTGTCTAGAATTCTCTCAATGCGGTGCTAACTCTCTTTTAGGGAATCGAGTTACCACTACTTTCGATTTGTTCCAATTATTATCGTAGGTAGCGACTCCTTATCTCCACGCCTTATTTTTGCGATATAGTTAGTGTGTTCCCTAATAGTTCTGAGCTCAAATAGTATCACAATTGCTAAAATTTTGGACGCGCGCGCTAAACCCCCGCCGTCTACTGTATCCTATTCTCATCTTCATCTCTTTTCTTTTTTATTTGTTTGTTTTATTTGATTTTCTTTGTTTATTATTTTAAATCATTCACTAACTATTTTTTATTTGTTTGATTGTTTTTATTTTCATGATGGATGGGGTGATATGAATTTACTATGGAGAACTCGTGAAGATCCATGAAATGTCATAGATTAAATTTTGTATTTAAACATAGTTTTTAGGGTTTTTGGGTATTTTATTTATTTATTTTATTTTATTTTATTGATTTATTTATTTTGTATTTTTATTTATTTGGCTTTTTGGGTTGTATTTAATTTTATTTTTAATTTGTAATACTTCATTGTAATAGCCCAACAGTGGGAATACTGGAATCCTGTGTATGTGTTATATGTTTTATTTTAATTAATTGGTCAGTAAAATTATGGTTTCAATTGGGTAAATTAATTACAATCAATGGCATAGAAATCAAAATTAGGATTTTTAAAATTAATTAGAATTAAGTGAATAGAATTAAGGTTGTATTTTAATTATTTTGTTTGTTAATAATTTGTTAATTAATTATTTATTGCCATTTTAACTACATTAGGTTTTTCTTATTTTTATTTGAATTTGTTTCTTTGTTTGAATTTTATTTTGTAAATAAATTAGAGTTCTTTACATAAATATACCAAAAACTAAAAAAAAAACTTTCAAAAATGTCATTGACAAAAATCTAGTTACCAAAATGTCATTGACCAAAATCTAGTTAAACATATTTTTTAGGATTTCTGGGTATTTTATTTATTTATTTTATTTTATTGATTGTTTTATTTTTTATTTTTATTTTTTTGACTTTTTGGGTTGTATTTAATTTTATTTTTAATTTGTAATACATCATTGTAATAGCCCAATAGTGGAAATAGTGGAATCCTGTGTATGTGTTATATGTTTTATTTTAATTAATTGGTTATTAAAATTAGGGGTTCAATTGGATAAATTAATTACAATCAATGACATAGAAATCAAAATTAGGGTTTTTAAAATTAATTAGAATTAAGGTTGTTTGTTAATTATTTTATTTGTTAATTAATTATTTATTGCCACTTTAACTACATTAGGTTTTTCTTATTTTTATTTGAATTTGTTTCTTTGCTTGGATTTTATTTTGTAAATAAATTAGAGTTCTTTACATAAATATACCAAAAACTAAAAAAAAACTTTTGAAACTAACTTTTCTAACTTTTTTTCTTTCAAATTTAGACCACTCTCATTGTCACCCTTATTTTTAGGGTTTTTTTTTTTCTTTTTATTGATTTTTTTTCCAACATTTTTTTCCTTTTGCTTTATACTTGTTTTTTTCTCAACATTTTATTTGCTTTATATTATCTTCATCTATTTTTTTTCTCAATATTTTTTTACTCAACAATTTTTTCTAAAATTTTTTTCTACCACCTTCTTTTTTTTTCCTCAATTTTTCTGCTTAACATTTTTTTTCAATTTTTATGGTACTATCTTTATCTTTTTTTTTCTCAACATTTTTTTTAATGTCTTCATCTTTTTTTTTTTGAACTTTTTTTTGCTTAACATTTTTTTATTTTTAAGATACTATCTTTATTTTATTTTCAATGTTTTTTTTACTCAATATTTTTTTTATCTTAAGACTTTTGGTGCAATGAATAATTATGAGTTAAACATCTTTCAATTGTTGTTAAACCAATCAATAAATAACTTCATAACAATAATAAACAAACAAAATTTTCTCATTTTATATTTTTAATAAGGATTTTTTTTACTTTAATTTGTTTATTAAAATGTCTAACAACTTTTTCTTTTAAAAAAATTATTTAATACTTATTGACCATCAATATGTAACAAGTTTATGATCCTTATAATGTATTTGTAATATCAACAAAAAAAACACCGAAAAAAATAAAAAAATCAACAAACCAAAACAACTAAAAACAACAACTGAAACAACAAAACAACAAAAATAATTTGTTGATTTTTATTTTTTTCAATTATTTTTTCATTATGTTATATTCTGAATTTTAATTAATTATTAATTTAAGTTTGGGATTATTTAGAGTTAATTATTATTTAATTATTTATGAGATTATTATTATTTGTGTAGTTTTATAAATTTTGATTAATTGTTAGCTGTCTAAATATTTTGGGAGAAATTTAGATTTTTAAAATATTAGAATATTATTTTTAAATTTAAAAGATTATTATTTTGTATAATTTTTTTTAACAAGTGCAAAGCCAATTTTTTCTTTTTCTTTTTCCTTCCTTCTTTCTTTCTTTCTTTTTTTTTTCTTTCTTTATTTTCTTCTTCTCCTTGCACCACCACCACTGCCACTATCACTATCCAGCCACATCGCTGCCACTTGATAGTGCCACCAATAGCAGCAGCTGTTCCCCCTCCCTAGCGATACTCCCCTCCCTCTCTTTCTTCTTCCTTCACGGTTTCCCTTTGTTGTTGGATTATTGTAAGCCTTACCAGCGATGATTCCAGCCACTACAGCTACTGTTGTCGGTCTTGATCGGAATCTCTTCCTCTAAGCTTCGTTTCTCCTAACTCAATTCGTCCAGGTAACTCTGATAACGACCTCAATTTTAAGAAATTATTTTTAGGTTAATTTTGATTATTTTTTCAAATTGAGCTTGAATTTTTTAAATTAGATATAGTTGCTTTGAGATTATATGTAATTGAGGTTGTAATCTTGCTAACGGTAATTTTTAATTATTTTTATGATTTTTTTTTGAATTTTTTAGGTTCAGGTTACAATTCATGTAGTAATATTTTTAATAAATTCTATTAATTATATAGAGCAAATTTTGTTAAGGAAGTTTTATGAAATTATGTATGGAAATTTAAATATGAATTTTTAAAGATTATGTATCAATATGTATTTTTAAGAAAATATTAGAAATTAATAAATTATTTGATTTTAACTGAAATTGTTGTTAATTATTCTCTTTTAGACTATTTTGATAAATAAAAGTATGGAAATAATTTTTATAATTATTTTTCAATTATTAATTATTTAGTAGTTATTTTGGGGAAATATATGAAAAATAAATAAATTTATTTATTATTTTTGAGCCTAAATGAGCATTTTATTATTTTTATGATTTTAATAAATGATTTTAATAATTATTTATAATTTATGCTAATTTAATTGTAAAATGAAAATTTTATGCTATTAATGGATTTTATTAGCAAAATATTATTTAATAACTAGAATTTTATTATTTATTTGGAAAATAAATTTCTTTAATATTTTTATGGTATATTTTGATGATTTGAGAAATTATATTACTTTATTGTATGATTTATGATGTTGGTTCTCGATTGTATGTGAATTGTAGTTTAGGGGCTTAACCCGATATGTTGAGTTATAGTATATTTGAAATGTATTTTTGTGCAGAATGACTTTACTTTAGTTGATAGATGTTCATTTTACAAAAAAGACTCTATCGAATTTTTGATAGATTTCTCGTAAAATGTGATATTGGGTATGTGTTTAGTTTTGAGTCTTTCATTAGAGTTGAGTCTTAGATCGAGTTTTCTTAAAAATATAGAATATATAAAATTATGAATTTTATCTCAATTATTTTATTATTATTTTTCTATAGCTGTGGGTAAACCGAGTGATGGGAATTGGAAGTTTCATCAATTAACTCCCCAATAGCAAGAATACTATGATAAGTTGAATTAGAACAAAACTTAAAATTACCAATTTAATCCATAAATTCATATCGTTCAAAGATTGAAGTAAGAAGATAGATGCTACTTAAACCCTTTACCAACAAGGATAAAGATACTAAGATAGACTTTGAATTTCCTCTTATGCCACAAACAAGAGAGTTTGATAAATAACAAGAAAATAAAGATTTGGATTTTGACACCACAAGTTAGAATGAAGCTTGATAAGTCACAATGTTCACGCAAGAAATTAAAGATAAAATTCCTCACAATAAAACTCAAACAAAGTTATAATTCATATATCAAATTCAATCATGCTCCAAAAGAAAGAAAATGACTTGTTTATATAGAGTACAAGTCCATGCACACATTACTAAAATAGACTTACACATATAGGATTACTTTTACTCTTAAATGGTCTTAATAACCACTACCCACATTAATAGCCTTTACTTGGTATTAATTACCCCCTTAACTTGTATATGGTGGCTCTTAATAACCACTACCCACATTAATAGCCATTACTTGGTATTAATTACCCCATTAACTTGTATATGGTGGCTACATGTAACCCTAATTGTTATTAACACAAAAACAAGTTAAATATTATTCCTTGGGCCTCCATGGATGCCTTATTAGGTTGAAATTCTTGGGCTTTCCAAATGTCCCTAATTAAACCCAATATGGCTTCTTGAAGCTTCTTGGATTTGGACCTTGTGATTAGGCCTTCTTGTACTATTAATGGATCTTGGATCTCTTTAGGCTTTGAACTTGGATTCACATTATTCCCCCTTTCTTCAAAAGGATTTATCCTCAAATCAGCTCCATCATCTTTATCACCTACATCAAGCAAAGACAAGTCATTAACATTGAAAGTAGCACTAACATTGTCATACTCACTTGGAAGTTCTAGCTTGTAGGCATTGTTGTTGATGCGTTGAAGCACTTTAAAAGGACCATCTCCTCTTAGCATAAGCTTTGATTTCCTTTGGTTAGGAAATCTTTCCTTCCTCAAGTGCACCCACACCCAATCTTCGGGCTCAAAAATGACTTGCTTCCTCCCTTTGTTGTGTTGCTTTTCATATTAGAGTGTCTTCTTCTGAATGTTTGCATGCACCTTCTCATGCAAAGTCTTGATGAACTCAATGTTTTATTTCCCCTCTAGATTAGCTTTATCCAATGGCACTGGTAGCAAATCTAATGGAGTCAATAGGTTGAATCCATACACAACTTCAAATGGTGAGCAATTTGTTGAACCATGCACACTCCTATTGTAAGCAAATTCCACATGTGGCAAACATTCTTCCCAATTCTTCAAATTTCTTTGGATGATAGCCTTCAAAAGTGTTGAAAGTGTCCTATTGACCACCTCTATTTGTCCATCCATTTATGGATGACAAGTTGTAGAATACAAAAGCTTTGTCCCCATCTTTCCCCAAAGAGTCTTCCAAAAGTGACTTAGGAATTTGACATCCCTATTATTCACAATGGTCCTTGGCACTCCATGTAGCCTTACAATCTCTTTGAAGAATTGATTTGCAATATGGGTTGCATCATCCGTCTTGTGACATGAAATGAAATATGCCATTTTGCTAAACCTGTCCATAACAACAAAAATGGAATCTCTCCCTCCCTTGGACCTAGGTAATCCTAAAAAAAATCCATAGAAATGTCTACCCAAGGTTCATTTGGTATGGTAAGAGGTGTATACAAACCATGAGGCATTTCTTTGGATTTGGCTTGTTTGCAAGTAATGCATTTCTCATAAATTCTCTCAACATCCCTTTTCATGTGTGGCAAAAAGAAATGGTCACCCAACACATCCAAAGTTTTCTTAATCCCAAAATGCCCCATTAAACCTTTGCTATGTGCCTCTCTCACAAGTAACTCTCTTAAAGAACTTTGTGGCACACACAATTTATTTTCCCACAAAAGATAACCATCAAACTTATAGAACTTATCAAAACCCCCTTTCTCACATGCCCCATAAACATTAACAAAATTAGGATCATTAGAATAAAGATCTTTGATGTATTCAAATCCTAATAATTTTGCATTAAGTTTAGAGATCAAGGCATACCTTCTTGACAATGCATCAACCACCACATTTTCTTTCCCCTACTTGTACTTAATGATGTATGGAAAGGATTCAATGAATTCCACCCATTTTGCATGTCTCTTGTTGAGCTTTCCTTGTCCTTTTTGATACTTCAAAGACTCATGGTCAGTGTAAATTATGAATTCTTTGTAACCAAGGTAATGCTACCATGTCTTTAGAACCCTCACCAATGCATAGAACTCCTTGTCATATGTAGGGTAGTTTAGACTTGCTCTACTTAGCTTTTCGCTAAAGAATGCTATGGGCTTGCCTTCTTGCATCAAAACTCCTCCAATACCTATGCCACTTGCATCACACTCAATCTCAAAAGGTTTAGTAAAATTTGGCAAAGATAACAAGGGTGCAGAACTTAATTTATCTTTTAGCAAGTTAAAAGCCTCATCTTGTTCAATTCCCCACTTAAAACCAACATTCTTTTTGATGCATTCAGTTAAAGGTGCAGCTATAGTAGAAAATTTTTTAATGAACCTTGATGTGAATCCAAGTTCAAAGCCTAAAGAGATCCAAGATCCATTAATAGTACAAGAAGGCCCAATCACAAGGTCCAAATCCAAGAAGCTTCAAGAAGCCATATTGGGTTTAATTAAGGACATTTGGAAAGCTCAAGAAATTCAACCCAATAAAGCATCCATGGAGGCCCAAGGAATAATATTTAACTTGTTTTTGTGTTAATAACAATTAGGGTTACATGTAGCCACCATATACAAGTTAATGGGGAAATTAATACCAAGTAATGGCTATTAATATGGGTAGTGGTTATTAAGAGTTAATGTGGCAATTAATACCAAGTAATGGCTATTAATGTGGGTGGTGGTTATTAAGGCCATTTAAGAGTAAAAGTAATCCTATGTGTGTGAGTCTATTTTAGTAATGTGTGTATGGACTTGTACTCTATATAAACAAATCCTTTTCTTTCTTTTGTAGCATGAATGAATTTGATATATGAATTATAACTTTGTTTGAGTTTTATTGTGAGGAATTTTGTCTTTAATTTCTTGCATAAACTTTGTTACTTATCAAGCTTTATTCTAGCTTGTGGTGTCAAAATCTAAATCTTTGTTTTCTTGTTATTTATCAAACTTTCTTGTTTGTGGCATAAGAGGAAATTCAAAGTCTATCTTAGTATCTTTATCCTTGTTGGTAAAGGGGTTAAGTAGCATCTATCTTCTTACTTCAATCTTTGAACGATCCGAATTTGTGGATTAAATTGATAATTTCTAGTTTTCTTCTAATTCAACTTATCATAGTATTCTTGCTATTGGGGAGTTAATTGATGAAACCTACAATTCCCATCATAAGTGGTATCAGAGCATTGACTCAAGATTGAGGTTTGCGTATCCAAAACTATCTTTTAGTTCTCAATATCTTGTGTTCATCTTATATTTTTCACCTTTCTTGCTATCTATTGTCTTGTTATTTTTTTTATTCTTCTTATCTTAAGATTTTGTTTGCATATATCCAAAAAAAAAAGTTGTTATCTTTGAGATTTTTGTGATACCTTTCAATTCGTGCATATATAAAAAAAAATTCATCCATAAAAAAAATATATGTTATCTTTGATATTCTTGTGTTAGATCTTAGTTTACATTAAAAAAAATTGACTCTTCATATTCCATTGAGATCTATCTTTATAATTCTGTTTCTTTGTGTTCTTTGATGATCTATCTTTGTTTTTTCATTTCTATTAGCCTATTTGTTACAAATTGTTAATTTCTTTAAGCCTACCTTATTATTTTCTTGTTAGCCTACCTTATTATTATTATTATTATTTTTTTATCATTGATTACTACATTCTTGAATTTTGTTTGATTGAGAAACTTAGTTCATCTAAGAAATCAAAAGGCAAATTTGAGAGGTAAAAGGCAAGAGTGTGAGATCATTAGAGAAAAAGCCAAAATTGAGTGTAAACACGAGTGGTATACATCAATGTGGGTTCTTCTTCTTCCTAGAAAACTTCTTGGGGGAAAAAGGATGATAAACCTTTTAATAAGTCAAAAGTGGAAGAAACTAAACCTAAAATTGACTTGGGTAATAAGGGAAAGGGTGAGAATCAACCAGCCTAAACTAAGGGAATCAAATGTTTTAAGTGTTTGGGTCATGGGCACATTGCTAGGGAATGTCCAAATAAGAAAGCTATGATTCTAAGGGATAGTGATATTGAATCGGAGAGTGAGGGGGATAATGATGATGATATGCCTTCTTTAGAACATTGTAGTGATGTTGAATATGCCAAGAGGAGATGGTCCTTTTAAAGTGCTTCAACGCATCAACAATAATGCCTACAAGCTAGAACTTCCAAGTGAGTATGGCAATGTTAGTGCTACTTTCAATGTTAGTGACTTGTCTTTTTTTGATGTAGGTGATAAAGATGATGGAGCTAATTTGAGGACAAATCCTTTTGAAGAAAAGGGGAATGATGTGAATCCAAGTTCAAAGCCTAAAGAGATCCAAGATCCATTAATAGTACAAGAAGGCCCAATCATAAGGTCTAAATCCAAGAAGCTTCAAGAAGCCATATTGGGTTTAATTAGGGACATTTGGAAAGCTCAAGAAATTCAACCCAATAAAGCATCCATGGAGGCCCAAGGAATAATATTTAACTTGTTTTTGTGTTAATAACAATTAGGGTTACATGTAGCCACCATATACAAGTTAATGGGGAAATTAATACCAAGTAATGGCTATTAATGCGGGTAGTGGTTATTAAGAGTTAAAGGGGAAATTAATACCAAGTAATGGCTATTAATGTGGGTGGTGGTTATTAAGGCCATTTAAGAGTAAAAGTAATCCTATGTGTGTGAGTCTATTTTAGTAGTGTGTGCATGGACTTGTACTCTATATAAATAAGTCCTTTTCTTTCTTTTGTAGCATGATTGAATTTGATATATGAATTATAACTTTGTTTGAGTTTTATTATGAGGAATTTTGTCTTTAATTTCTTGCATAAACTTTGTGACTTATCAAGCTTTATTCTAGCTTGTGGTGTCAAAATCTAAATCTTTCTTTTCTTGTTATTTATCAAACTTTCTTATTTGTGGCATAAGAGGAAATTCAAATTCTATCTTAGTATCTTTATCCTTGTTGTTAAAGGGGTTAAGTAGCATCTATCTTCTTACTTCAATCTTTGAACGATCCAAATTTGTGGATTAAATTGGTAATTTCTAGTTTTCTTCTAATTCAACTTATCATAGTATTCTTATTATTGGGGAGTTAATTGATGAAACCTACAATTCCCATCAAACCTTCTATAAAAGCTAGCTAAACCATGAAAGCTTCTTGCATCACTTACACTTTTAGGTGTTGGCCATTCTCTAATTACTTTTATCTTTTCTTGATCATCATGAATGCCCTTGTCATTGACAATATATCCAAGAAAAGTAATTTCATTAGTGCAAAAACAACATTTCTTTAGATTAGCATACAACTTCTCTTCTCTAAGCACATTAAAAACACAAGTCAAATGTTGTACATGCTCATCTAAATTTTTGCTATAAACCAAGATATCATCAAAATAGACAATAATAAATTTGCCTATGAATGCTCTTACAACATGATTCATCAATCTTATGAAAGTGCTTGGTGCATTAGTTAAACCAAAAGGCATTACTAACCACTCATATAAACCATGTTTAGTTTTAAAAGCTGTTTTCCATTCATCACCTTCTCTTATTTTAATCTGATGATAACCAGATTTCAAATTAATTTTTGAAAATAAATATGAACCATGCAATTCATCCAACATGTCATCTAGCCTAGGAATGGGATGTCTATACTTCATCGTGATTTTGTTAATGGCATGACAATCAATACACATCCTCCAAGTTCCATCTTTCTTAGGCACTAACAAGACAGGTACAACAAATGGACTCATGCTTTCACGAATATAACCCTTCTCCATAAGCTCACTCACTTGCTTTTAGATTTCCTTGGTCTCCTTTGGATCACATCTATATGCTGGTCTATTTGGAATGCTTGCTCCAGGTATGGAATCAATTTGGTGCTTAATGCCTCTTTTAGGTGGCAGACCATTTGGAATTTCTTCTGGAAATAAATCTTCATAAACCTGCAAAAGATCAACAACAACACTAGGCAAACCATTGGTTATTTTGTTAGAAATATGCAAAATCTCCTTATACATAAGTACAAGCAGGTGTTGCCTCAAAGCATAGCTTCCTTCACATCACTCATTTTTGCATAAACACTCATTTTTCTTTCATTTCAACCTTTCTTATTTTCTCTCACCTTTTTCTTTACTTTCAAAGGTTTCCCTTCCCAAAGAATTTCCCAATGAAGAACCCATTTCTTTATATTATTGCTTGATGTGCATTTGGCCTTCAAAAATCTGTTTTGGAGTTAATGGTCCAAGGTTAAACCTTTTTCCATCCATAGTCAAAGTATACATATTTTTGAATCTATCATGATTAGCCCTTCTATCATATTGCCAAGGTCTCCCCAACAACATATGTCCAGCCAACATTGGTAACACATCATACAACACCTCATCCTTATATCTACCAATTTGAAAAGAAACTAGAACTTGCTTATTTACAACTCCACTTTTATTAAGCCATTGCAACTTGTATGGTCTTAGGTGCTTGGTAGTATGCAACTTCAATTTCTCCACTAGCAAAGTGCTTGCTACATTAATACAACTTCCACTATCCACAATTGTGTTGCACAACTTGTTAGAAATCAAACAATGAGTATGAAACAAATTTTTCCTTTACTCCCTATGGACATCATGTTTATTTTGCTAACTCAATGTTCTTTGAACAACAAGATTATCTCCCTTAGCACATTCAACATCACTACAATCTTCTAAAGAAGGCATATCATCATCACTATCCCCCTCACTCTCTAACTCAATATCACCATCCCTTAGAATCATAGCTTTCTTATTTGGACATTCCTTAGCAATGTGCCGATGACCCAAACACTTAAAATATTTGATTCCCTTAGTTTGGGCTGGTTAATTCTCACTATTTCCCTTATTACCCAAGTCAATTTTAGGTTTAGTTTCTTCCACTTTTGACTTATTAAAAGGTTTATCATCCTTTTTCCCCCAAGAAGTTTTCTAGGAAGAAGAAGAACCCACATTTGGTTTAGAATCATACCTCTTTCCTTTCAATTGCCTTTCCACTTTCATGGCCAAATTCACCATATCTTCAATCTCCACATAATGTTGCAAATCAATAACATCAGCAATATTTTTTTTAGCCCTCTCAAGAACCTTGCCTTGGCAGCTTCACGATCTTCTACCACATTTGCTTTAATCATAGCCTTCTCCATTTCTTTGTGATACTCCTATACACTCATGGATCCTTGAATTAGAGTTTGTAACCTTTGATGAAGCTCTCTATAGTAGTGGCTTGGAAAAAACCCCTTTCTCATGATTTGCTTCATTTCCCTCCAAGACTCCACGGGTCTTTCTCCATATCTACGTCTTTCCTTGCAAAATTGATCCCACCAAACAATTGCATAATCACTAAACTCAACAGTGTCAAGTTTTACCTTTTTCTCCTTCGAATAATTATGACATTCAAAGATGAGTTCCACTTTCCTCTCCCATTCAAGGTACACATTTGGATCATTTCTTCCTTGGAATGAAGGAATCTTCATTTTGATGCTTCCAAGGTTGTTATCAACATCATCATTAGGACATCCTCTCCTAGCTTATCTCCTAGGATTGATTTGTTGTCCCACCAAGGTGACTTGATCATCATCCAAATCATCCTCTCCTTCATAGTCCTATTGGTCAATAGGTGGACGTCTGCTTTATCTAGGCTCTCCTTGTAATTAGTTAAGGATGACATCATGGCTCTCCAATTTCTCATTGACTCACGTCATCATGTTAAACATTCTTTTGAATTGTTGTTGCATAGCTTGAATCACATGATCATTTGTAGAAGAAGAACTTGTGTCTTTTGATGTGATTGTAAAACCTAAAATTTTAACAAAAGAAAATAGAAAGAAATAATCTCACAACACTCCCTCGCATGTTTCACTCAAAATTGATGTATACCACTCGTGTTTACACTCAATTTTGGCTTTTTCTCTAATGATCTCACACTCTTACCTTTTACCTCTTAAATTTGCCTTTTGATTTCTTAGATGAACTAAGTTTCTCAATCAAACAAAATTCAAGAATGTAGTAATCAATGATAAAAAAAAAAAAGGTAGGCTAACAAGAAAATAATAAGGTAGGCTTAAAGAAATGAACAATTTGTAACAAATAGGCTAATATAAATGAAAAATAAAGATAGATCATCAAAGAACACAAAGAGACAAAATTATAAAGATAGATCTCATGGAATATGAAGAGTCAATTTTTTTTAATGTAAACTGAGATCTAACACAAGAATATCAAAGACAACATTTTTTTTATGGAAGAATTTCTTTTTTTTTTTGATATATGCACAAATTGAAAGGTATCACAAAAATCTCTAAGATAATAACTTTTTTTTTTATTCTATATTTCATATAAACCCAAAAAAATCAACTCCAAGGCAAACTAGTCATGAAATATACAAGTAAATAATGCATTCAATAAATCACATAATCCCTAAGTTAGTATAATATAAATGGATTTTAAATAAATGAGTTAAATCTACATGTTTTTATTTATATGTGAACCTAAAGACCTAATTCCTTTTGATTTTAATTAAATGAACTTAAGTCTACTAATAAAAAATGGGTCTAATTCTACAAATTATTGAATATTTAAATTAATGGGCCTAATTCTACATGTTTTAATTAAATGGTGAGTCTAAATCTACAAATTATGAAGAAAAGGGCTTAAATTAAATTGGCTAAGTCTAAATTAATTAAATTAAATTAGGTGGACCTATGTCTAATTGACTAAATGGGCCTAAGGATATTTCTAACCTAAAATCTAATTAATTATGGACCTAAAAATATATTTTAATTAATTAAACCTAATTAATTATTAAATGAGATGGGCTTAAATAAATAAATCAAGACCTAAAGTGGGCTTAAGGCCCCAAAACACACAAAAATAATAAATAAGCCCAAAAACAAATAAAAACACAAGAAAATAATTAAATAAGATCAAACAAATAATTAAATTAATTCTTACTAAAACCTTAATTTTTATTAACATGCAACCTAAATTAATCTACTTCCTCCATTGATTTTAAGTAATTACCTAATTGAAACCTAATTTTACTAACCAATTAAATAAAAAATAAACAAACAACCATACATGTAATTTTACGATTCCCACTATCAGGGCTATTACATTAATTATAAAATAGTTAATAAAATAAAGATAAAGCAATACATAAAAATAAAGATAATAAAAATAAAACCCTAGAAACTAAGTCTCTACGAGGCTTTATCTATAGTATTCCACGGACTTCTCATGAATTCATCCCTCCCACATGATCACTATGCATTTTCCTCCATAATCACTATAAAAAATAAGATAAAATAATGATTAATGAATAAATTATGATAATAACTTGAAAGAATAATAATACAAAAATAATAATATAAAAAAATAAACAAATAAATAAATAAATAAAGAATAAGAAGAAGATGATATGATTATGAATGATTCAGGGTACTCCTCAGATTTGTAAGTTACCGTTCTCGATAAGCCTTCGAATCTTCTTCTTTAAAAATTCTCCACAAATCTTGAATTAATTGTTAAATTAAAAGGAATTTTTTGTAGAAGAAAAACAACTTAAAAGAAAATCTCGTTTTCTTCCTCTTCTTCCTCTTCATTTTCTCTTTTCCTTCTCTCTTTTTTCCTCTTCACCATCCCTTCTTTTTCTTCCCTCCCCTTCTTTATATAGTGGAATTAAGAATACTAACCCCAATTCCTAATATAATTAGAATTCCTAAAGTATAAATTAATACTTAAAATTATATTTAGGAATTTTAAACCAGTTAGTACTGAGTTAATTAGGAATTTTAAAACTGAATTAAAAATAGGAAAACATAGACAGAAGAATTTAATTCTGACTGGGATAGTGTAATTCCGATCGGAATTACAGAATCTCGATCGGAATTGGTGTAATGTCGATCAGAATTACATAATTCTGATCAGGATAATGGAATTTTGACATATATATATATTAGCATTTAATTACAAAAAGGCCCTTGAAAGAATTTAAATTTTACAATTAGATCCTAAAAAAACCTTGCAATTTAGTCCTTGAAAACATTAAATCCTTCCTTTAAAAGTTGCATTTAAGCCCTTAGAATTTTAAAGATTAAGTATTGAAGACATCTTCATCACTGGAGTCCTTTGCTGCATCCATAACACATCATCCTGAAATTGGGTGTCTACAATATGATTTTATTATTTTATCTATGAAATATTATTTTAGAGGATATTTGTAGAATGTGCTACCTAGTGGGCTACACTATGGCTATTGCACAACAGTACGCTTGATGCTAGGTTATAAATTTTTATTGAAATAAGATATTATTAAATTGATTATTGAGCTTTGTGGTGAGAGAGTGGTGTGATTGCGGAAGCTCGGTTGACTGAGTGTCTTGGGGCCAATCATGCCGATAGTGAGATTGCGAAAACTCAGTTGACTTAGTGTCTCGAGGCCAATCTACTGTCAAATTTAAGAAGATAAATATTTTTGGAATTACATGAGCCTATTGGCTAGTGAGGTTCTGTGATTAAGGTTGTGAATATTTTAAGGGTCTGCTCCGGTCCTTCTCATAAAAATCTTTTCGCATTTATTTTTTTGTTGTGAAATGTGATTTTGAGCATATGTATGAAATGCATGTATAAAATAAATAAATATAAATATTATTATACTGATGCTTGAATGTATGTATCCTTAGGTTGTATGCATATATATAATAATGATTCACTTAGTGAGATTTGACCCCCTTTAATTATTTTTCAAGATCCTTCTCATTAGACCTCTCATAGTAGTTCCCTTCACCGGACCCTTTCTTCTCCGGCTGATTTATGTAAACTTTAAATTTTTCTTTCCTTGTATTGTTAGATGTTGTAGTAGTATTGCATATTTTTTGTATTCTCTGGTTGTTATTAATGGTGGTTATGTATTTTGAGTATTTTATTAAGATATAATTTATAGAGATCCTTTTTCATTTTATAAGTTTTAATTCTGAGCATATTTATGCTTTTGTTTTATTGATTTTTTATACTTTTAGGCTTGCTATAGATTCCAGATTTTCATGAATTCTTATTCATTAATGTCGGTCATGACTCCTGGGTTTGGGTCATGATACATTATTAATAATAAAATTAAGGTCATAAATAAAGTTTTACCTTTTATTAGTATTAATGATAAAAAAAATTTTGATATATTTCATAATTATTATTATTATTATTTTTTGTTGTTACTTTTTACATTCTTAACAAAAATTGCAATTATTGATATGTTTTTGTGAAGGTGAATAAATTAGTTATGCATAATAAGAAATATTCTTTATTTCATACCCCTTGAACCAGAGATTATCCCTAATAGGAAGAACAAGATTAGTGTGATATCAGAGCACATAGGCTAATAATGACCATCTACCAGTTTATTATTGATGTGGGAGGCTTTACCTGAATAGGCCTTGTAGATTAGAGTCGCCACCTAATTTTAATAAGAAAAAAATGAATTTAAAAACTCACTTTCCTAACCAAAGATTCCGGGTTCAGGAGGTGGGAGTTACTTATCATGTTTCTTACTACACTTTTCTTAATTACCATTATTTCACCTTAATTATGGTTTTATTATGCATTTTGATTTAAAATACAAATTGAAATGTGGGATAATTGGTGCTGGTGTGCATACTTCATAGAATAAGTAAATGGACATTCATCAACCAAATAACTAACAATCCAAACAAGTAGCACATAGCATGCAAACATGCAAGAAATAATAAAACAAGATAAACACATAGATTAGCAAAATGGAAAGAAAAGAAAACGAGGAAAGGAATTAAGGATTGCAACCCTTGAAAAAGCCTATTAAGGATTGTAACCCTTGAAAAAGCCTACTCTAATAAATACATCTGAAATAAGAAATAAAGGGAAAATTGGGATTAATGATTACATTGCTTTGAAAATTCCTATTCTATTAATTACATAAAAAACTAAAAATAAAATAAAAAATTATATTCTAATAAACTAGCAAAACAGAGGTTAGTTTTCATACACATGCTAGCACACATCACATTTAAGGCAATTTTCTATATTCTATTTATAATAGAAATAACAAGGAATAATTAAACAATTAAACAATTAAACAAACAAGAATGCTAACGAGTATGCAAGATGCAAAGTTGAGAATTTGGGTATTTTGGCATAAAATCACCATTTTTATTATAGAAATGTAATTAATAAAATAGTAAAAGTGTGCAAATAAAGTAATAAGAAAAATGATAAAAATACTATTTCCACCATAAAAATATTAATTTTATGATGAAAATGGTAAATTTATCAAAAAAGAAAATGGAGTAATAAAAATAAAAATAATAATAAAAGCAATAAATGATAAAAATACTATTTCCACCAAAAAAATATTAACTTTATGATAAAAATGGTAAATTTATCAAGAAAAAGCATAAAAATATCATGAATAATAAAAAAGATAAATGATACAATATATGCAATAAAAATGATAAAAATGTAGAATTTAAATAATAAAAATGATAAGAATGTCATTTTTACCATAAAAACATTAACTTTATGATAAAAATGGCAAATTTATCAACAAAGGATATGAAATTAAAAAAAAATAGTAAAAATGCAAATAAAAATAATAGGATGCAGAATTAAAATAATTAAAGTGATAGGTATGTCATTTTCATCATAAAAATATTAACTTTATGATAAAATAGAAAGGCATAAAATCAACAAAAATAGAAAAAAAAGGCAATAAAAATAAAAAAAAATATAGAAAATGTAGTAAAAACACAAAATAAAATAATAAAAATGATAAAAATGTTATTTCTACCATAAAAATATTAACTTTATGATAAAAATGACAAATTTATCAATAAAATAGCAAAAATGGTAACAATGCAATAAATATAATAAAACAAAGAAAAGTACGGAAAAGGAAATAAAAATAACTACAAAATAAAATAATAAAATTGATGAAAGTGTCATTTTTACCATGAAAACATGAAATTTATGATAAAGATGACAAGTTTACCAAAAAAAAAAAAAAAGGTATAAAAGCAATAAAAATAGTAAGAATGCAAATAAAAATAATAAAAATACATAACTGAAATAAATATGCCAACAAAATGATAAAGATGATAAGAATATTATTTTCACCATAGAAATGTAGATCCTATGATAAAAACAATAGATTTACCAAAAATGGCAATAAGAATAACATAAATAACAAAAATGCAAATAACACAATAAAATGATAAAAATATTATTTTCACCATAAAAATGTGAATTTTATGATAAAAATAATAAATTTATCGAGAAAGAAAATAAAGAAAATGACTAAATTAATAAAAAAAATACAAAAATAACAATAAAAATGCTAACTTTACACCAAAATACCCATGTTTTATACATAAAGGAAAATGATGCAAAAATAGTAGAAAATGAAAAAATGAATGCAAACACTCCTAGATTCACCCAAACTACCCACTCCATGTACATATTTTATTTCCAAACTTCAAATCACCACAAAAATCTCAACTTTATCACAACATAATAAATAATAAAAATAAAATGCAAAAATGATACAAAATGCAAGAAGGGAGTAGGAGAAGAGAAAATACTATGAATGCAAATTTTAATTGAAAAAGATTGGGAGATCCTCAGAAGGACTGAGTGATTACCCTTGAAGTGTGCTTTGATTTAGTTGGAGTTTGGTTTGGATTTTAAGATTTACTTAGAGAAAAGTGATTTTTGGATTTACCAAGAGGAAAATGATTTTGTGGTTTGAAAGTGTATGTAATGGGAGTCCTGAGTCTTTAATTCAATAGAGTTTTAGTATATTTGTTGTCCTCCTAAAAATTGAGGTGTAGAGGTCTATTTATAGGAAAAAAATTGGGTTTGGGGTGCGCATGGGTGCGCCATAAGTGTGAGAGCGCGCTTGGGTGTGCACCCAAGGTGCATGAGCACGCACTCCTTTAGGCTTATCGACACATCAATTTTAGGTGTTTTGGTGCTTAGGTGTTTGTTTCAAGTATTTTTGGGTATTTTTTGCTTTTCAACTAGTTTGAGCATGCTTGGGAAGATTTTTAAAGAAAATTTCCCCCTGTCTGGTTGGCAGGAAACCTTCATCATCAGATCTTTAGGAGAAATGCTAAAATTTAGGTATCAATACCAATGACAACCTGCCTCGAGCTTTTCATATCTTTTTGTCAGATTAAGATGTTGCCAATAAAGTCATGTCCTTTACCAGTATCCACATGAATAGGATGTCCAAAGCGGCATTAGTGTGCTAGCACCTTTTCTATAAGACTCTTCTTATTTCTTTTTCTCTCTATGTGTGTCTTTCTTTTCTCAAAAGAAGTAAAAAAAAGGAGAATAAGAGCTTACAAAAACCCTAGAGAATCAGATGTATATATAAACATCCCTTCTAGGGTTTCATATACCAAAACAAGTTTAGTATATTAAACTGTCTATTTCTATTTTGATTCTTATTCAATAATAGAATTATTTCCAATTTATTTAAGATAACACTTCCCTTAAATAAATAAGGAAGTAAATATAAACCAAAATAGAATTCCTTCTTATTATATTTAAGATAACACTTACCTTAAACAAATAAGGAAATAAACGAATATAATTATAAATATATATACACACATATTTATTTATTTATCTGGAAATAATTTAAAGCCCACTTTGGCACTGTTCTAAGTATTCGACCATGTAGGTTCACACAACGTTGGCAGTAGGCCTAAAATCCCCATTTTAGCCTACGAGTTATAAGTGGCCTTCAGCAAGACATTATGACTACCCATGTTGTGTAAAGGTTGATAATCCAATATAACCTAATCCATAACATGTATTATAATCCTTTTGTTATATAATATCTTGATTGAACATAAGGTGTGGTTTATGTCATCCTTATGTTGCTCAATTATATTATTTCTCAATCCCAAATAGACTAATACTGATAACTCTTTATCTAATGTTGATAACTCTTGATCAACTCATTCTAGCATGGCCATGCATTTTTCCTTAATTTAACTTATCGAGTGGCCTATATATATCTTCTCATAATAACTGAGGGACAAATTCCATCTCAATTACTCACATTTCTCACATAACTCATTTTATATATAACACAACATGTTTTACCATTTGCTTAAAGATGATGTAAGAATGTGTCAAAATACAAAACTTATTATATAGGAAACCATGGTGATTTCAAGTTAGAGGGCTAAAATAATACTATTATGATGATAATCAATTATGACAATTATCCATATAGTATTCTCATAGTGGGTCAATTAATTACATTATTTCTCTAAATATGTACCATGAGTTTGACTCAATATCTCTTATACATAATTAGTAAAACATAATCATCAGTCAACCTCATAGTAGTCTTTATTCATTATTGTTCCCAAAATAATGATCGACTATGGATAATTTAGAATAGAATTCAAGTATCACTTAAGAGTTTTACTATCAAGTTACATACTTGATGACCTTTAGGTAGAATTAACTATTTAAGGAACTTATTAGAATTAGCCAGTATTAATGCAAATATCTATTTATTAATAAAATGGAAATATGATAAAGTCAAAGTATAGTCATTACACAATTGGCCTAAGGCATATCACTAATAATCTCCCACTTGCATTAGGCCCAATTAACATTGTATGTTATACCCATTGACCTAGTATGACTTTCATGCTTAGGCTATAGAAGAGTCTTATTTAATGGATTAATAACATTGTCATCTTTTCATTGTCATCTGTTGGTACTTTGCATATCTTCACATCTCGTCTCTCAATGATTTGTCTAATGAGATGATAATGTCTGAGTATATATTTGGATTGTTAATATGATTTGGTTCCTTAGCCTATGTTATGGCTCCATTATTATTATAGTACAAGTCCACTAGATTTCCTTGGCTGCCTTTGAGGAAGTTATGTACTTAGCAATAATGTCTTGTTGTTGTACTTGTCTTCTTTTGTAGAATTAGCAACAACGTCTTGCTATAAACTTCTCCAACTCACTGCACCTCCATTTAAATAAAACACATAACCTAACTATGATAAAAAATCATCCTTGATAGATTGGAAGCTATCATTAGTGTAACCATTTATAGCTAGATCATCTTCCTTCCCATCATATAGTAAAAATGCATCCTTAATATCCTTAATCCTTCTTAAGTACTTAAGGATATTCTTAATTACTAAATGGTATATGCACATTATGCTTAAGGCATATAAGACATTTAGCCGAGTGCATCACATGGCATACATGATAGATCCAATAGTAGATGCATATGGAGTTTTACTTATACAGTCTCACTCATCTTGTGTCATTGGACACTGAGTCTTGCTAAGACTAATGGCATTGGACATTAGTAAGAATCCTCTCTCAGAGTTCTATATACTGAACCTATTCAATACCTTGTTGATGTAAGTGCTTTGACTTAAGCCAATAAGCTTTTTAGATTTATCTTTATAGATCTTGATGCCTAAAATATAAGTGGATTCACTTAACCCATTAGAAAAATTATTGCAATCCTACTAACCTTCTTGTAAACATAAGGTTCATCTTCATTTTTAATGAATCCAAAATCTTTGACTGTTTCATCAAAATGAATATTCCAACTTTGAGATGCTTGCTTCAATCCATAAATGGATCTTTAAAACTTGCAAACTTTATGAATTCTCAAGATTGACAAAACCCTTTGGCTGTGTCATTACACGTACTCATTTAAGTGTTCATTAAGAGACGTTATTTTAACATCCATTTGCCATATTTCATAATCATAGTATGTAGATATGGCAAGGAAAATTCAAATGGACTTTAGAATAACAACTGGTGAAAAGGTTTCATCATAGTCTATACCATATGTTTGTTTGAAACCCTTTGCAATTAGTCTTGCTTTAAAGGTATGAACATTACCATCCATGTTAGTTTTCTTTTTGAAAATCCATTTGTACCTAATATTTTTTAAACCATTAAGTGGATTAATCAAAGTCCATACTAGATTATCATATATGGATTGCATTTTTAATTTCATAACTTCTAACAATTTCTTAGAGTCTAGACTATCTATGGAATCTTAGTAGGTCATGGGCTCACTTTGATTTACAATTAACATATCATTATTATCTACCATAAGAAGCATTAAATTTTAGATAAACTAGCACCTAAATAAGATAAATGCCTTTTTATGGGATATCTTAAAAAACCAAAGGATATTACTTTTATAATGCTTCTGAGAACAAAGTGTTTATTGCTTAGGATGGTTTCTTTTTGGAAAGAGAATTCATTCTAAAGGAACTGATGGGAGTAAGGTACAACTTGAAGACATTTAAGAACTATAAAATAGCATTATACTATATATGAACCTTAACTAGATCAATAAGTAACTGTTGAATCTACATATGTACCACAAGTGTTAGGTTTTGTCATTCAAAATGTAGTAAAAAAATAAAAATTTATTCATAAAAACCCCTCACAGGATCCATGTAATTTGATTAAATGATTTAATTATGGTTTCCAAAACCTTACCACAAACAAAAGAGGAGTAAGATTGCTAGAAGGACGAGAGGGGGTTCACACTGGTGACACCCTACCTCGAGCTTTTCATGTCTTTTTATTGAATTAAGACGTCACTAAAACATCACGTCCTTTATGGTATCCACACAAATAAGATGATTTAAAGATAAGTAGGTTTGCTAGAACGTTTGTTATCTTATAACACATTTTCTCTCTATGTGTTTTTCTCACAAGAAGTAGTAAAGGAAGAATAAGAATATCACTCACACAGCAAACACCCTAGAGAAAAAGATTTTTATATATACATCCTATCAAGGGTTTCTCTTACCAAAACAATTTTGGTGAGGTTAAACTTCCTTTTCTACTTTAATTCTAATTCCAAATTATAATTATTTCCTATTTATTTATTTAACTCTTACTTTAAATAAATTAGAAAATAAATAAATACTAAAATAGGCTTAGGTTAATAAGCCCAATGATTATCTCTATGTAAGATTAAATAAATGTGTGTGTGTGTGTTAGGTTAATAAGCCCAATGATTATCTCTATGTAAGATTAAATGTGTGTATACACACACACACATACACACATACACATATACACACACACTTATTTATTTAATCTTACATAGAGATAATCATTGGACTTATTAACCTAAGTCTACTTTAGGCTTGTTCTAAGTGTGCAACCCTGTAGGTTTACATAATGTTAGTAGTAGGCCTAAAATTCCCATTTTAGCCCACAAGTCATAATTGGTCTCTAGCAAGACATTATGACAACCCAAGTGTGAAGGTTGATAATCTGACATAACTTAATACACAACTTGTGCTATAGTCCTTTTATCATATGATATCCTGATTGAACATAAAGAATGGATTATGTCATCCTTATATTGTTTAATCATATTGTTTCTCGATCCCAAGTAGACTGACATTGATAGCTCTTTATCATTCTAGCATGGCCATGGATTTCTCTTTAGTCTAACTCATCGAGGGGGCCAACAAATATCTTCTCAAAATAATTGATAGATAAATTTCATCTTAACCATTCACATTCCTCACACAAATCATTATATATCCAATCATAACCTATTTTACCATCCGGTTAAAGTATGGTGTAGGGATGTGTCAAAATACAGAACTTATCATGTAGGAAACCATGGTGATCTTAGGTCAAAGGACTCAAATAATACTACTGTGATGAGAATTACCTATGATAATAATCCATGTGGTATTCTCATAGTGGGTTGATCCAGTACATGATTTCCCTAAATATGTACCTATGAGTTTGACTTAATATCATATATATATTATTAGTAAAACTTAATAATCAATCAACCTCATAATAGTCTTTATTCATTGTTATTCCTACAATAATAATTGACTACGGATATTTATATTAGAATTCAAGTATCACCTAAGAGATTTACTATCAAGTCACGTACTTGATGATCTTAGTAGAATTAACTAATCAAGGATAATACTAGAATTAGCCATTAATAATTTAAAAAAAATCCTTTTTATTATTAAAATAGAAATATAACAATGTCAAAGTATGGCCATTACATAATTGGCCAAGGGCATATCACTAACCAAGTATATGATAAAGTCAAATGGGGACTCGAAGGATGAAAAAAAATGAGTAAAAAAGATAAAGAAACTAGAAATAAACATAATTAGTACGTTAAACAAACATAAACAATAGTTGCATTACATAAGAATTAATGAATAATAAAAGTAATAAAATAACAGTACCAAAGTAAAAATAAAGAGAAATAAAAGTCAATAGAACTATAAAAAAAAAGTAGTCTTTATGAAGTAGAGGCTTATCCTCTTCATCCAGAGTAGAGTCTGCACCATCAAAAGGAGTGTCCTATAGTGGGGCATCATCAGGAGTACTCACATCCTTCTTTGTAGAGTCAAAATCATTAAAGCTCGGTCGAGGAGGTAAATGAATGCCCTGTGCCTGACAAATCTGCTGAGGTCCATCATAGAACCAAACAAAGGCAGTAGTGTAGAAGCATTGAGTGTGCTACATCTTGTAGATGGTGAGCTCTAAATAAAGTGGAGCAATAGTAAAAAAGGAAGGCCTAAGGGAAAAAGTGCCTGTTGTTGGAGCCAGGGCAGAGGGAGCATCTACCTCATGTGGAGGAGTATCAGCAGGAGCATCAGGGGCGTTAGATGGGGCTACTAACAGAACATAATAGCCCTTATGTTTCTCAATAAGATGGATATTTCTCATGACTTGCAAGTTGAAAGGCAACATGGAGCACGCTTTAGTGAGCCCAGTTAGTGAATCAAAAACTCTGAGGCCCTTAGCTAGCTTAGTGACATAAGACCCTCCACATAAAGCACCCTTCTTCTTCCTATCCATCCCTTCTATATCAAGGGCGAAACTATAACCTAGATGAGGAATGAGACCCTTATGAAAACATCAAAGTTAGAAGGGGCCTCAAGAGGTAACCAGCTCGATGCTCTCTTTACACCTATAAATAGTGAAGGTAATGAGCCTATGCAAATAACGTAGTGCAGGATTAACTATGTCAGTGCTCTTAGTCATTCAAGGGTCATAATTACCATTATCTAAATTCCCCATTTCTCTCTAATAAGTAATAGGACTCTTATGTCCTATATCAATAACAGAGCATTGATATTTAGGGCTAGAGATGAAGGTTTGATCATAGAATCCACAGTTTAAGTTCAAAAAGTGAAAGTGAAAATCGCTCACCACCCAAACAGAATTTTACAGTGTTCGGTATAGTGAAGGAAACTAATTTTTTCTCATAATAAAAGGTGGATTAAAATTTTAGGAAAAGTTCTCATTTAGAAGTCTCAATCATGTTCCTAACAGTGTCACCCAAACCAATTTCATTCAACTCCCCTAATATAAAAGAATAATTAGGGTGGAAAGGTAAATAGGAAAGGGTGTTGAACCTTTTTAGATGTGCAGTGGACCCAAATTGAAGAAGAGGATGCAAAGTTCTTAATAAGGAACCCGATCCTGAAACACATATAGTGCGTTGAGGGGGTGATTATGGCTATGTGCATTAGCATTCTGAACTGTCAAATGGATTCTTAGTGCGCACCATGGTGAGGAAGGAAATAACAAGATTGATGACAACAATTGAGAAAAGAAAAGAGAAAGAAAAATGAATTAAAAAAGAAGAAGAAAATGATGGGAGAGAAGAAAATGACAATCAAAGGTTATAAAGAAATAGAGGGGGAGTTGAAAAAAGGAAGAAGATAACAGCAAGGGAGAGAATAGGTGAGAGTGGCGACTAAGGTTATGAATTTTGAAAAGGTGGATTGTAATTCTGCTTGTACGGTTGTGTTAGTGTACATGCATACAACCGCACAAATAAGAAGTAAAGAGCATGGTTATGTGAGAGACTATGCTCTCAGCCATGCAAACATCTAGCTGTGAAGATTAAGAGGCATATAGTCATGCGACGGACTATGTGCAGGGGTGTGTGAAGAGAATTAGGAGAACATGACTCGTAGCACGATTGTGCTGAGAATCGTGTTCTTTACTGGATTATATTTAATTGATGAAGCATATGGTCATACAATAGACCATGTGCGTAGCTGTGTGAAAAGTATAGTGATGGCATGATCTTTAGAATGATAGTGTTTTCAATAATGTGAGCTACTTAATGATTTTATGAATTAAGAGGCACACAGGCATATGGTGGGTTATGTGCACAACTATGTAAACATAATTTTAGAGCACGGTTATGTGCTAAACTGTGCTCCCACCCGTGCATGCATTTATGAAAAAAATTTAAAACTAAGATAAAGAGACATACATGGACATGGCCATGGGCATGACCATGTCATAGCCCATATAACTCTATAACTTGCCAAACTAAATGAATATAATGCTCAAATTTAGTTGTACTCTTCTCCCTTATACATGATGATCCTAAAAAATAAGAGCAATAAATAAGAGAAATATAGGAAAAAGAATAAAAAGGAAAAGGAAAATTGATAAAACAAAACAAAATAAAATTGAATGGGTTACCTCCCATTAAGTGATTGTTTATAGTCATTAGTTCGACTTTGTTTTTCAAGTTGATCAGACCGAGTTGAGAAGTGCATATGCTGTTTATATTAGGATAACTTTATTATTGAAATAGAGCTTCAATCTCTATCCTTTAACTTTGAATGCTCCCATGTCTTTGCTTTAGACTTTTATTGCAATATGAGTGATAATGATTTTAGCAATGTGTTTATAACTTGTGTAATTGAGGTTGTTTTTAATGATATTTATGTGTTTAAGGGTTTTCTTAATATGAACCCTACCTATAACGAAGATAGAATGTGCATTCAACTTTGAATATTAGTCCAAGTATCATCAAGGATAGGTTGTGTTGATGTAGCTAAACCCCTTGCTTATTAAATTGAAGCAAGATACTTAGTTATTAAAAGATAAAAAATTACACAATTCTAAGTCTAACCTAGCAATTATAATGAAAGGTAAATATGAAAAAATTCAAGTAAACTTGCAAAGTTTCAAAAGAACAAAGTTAAGGGAAAACCTCACTTAATTAATTAAAATTGTCAAATAATACATACAAATTCGTCCAAAATATGTTTAGCCCTTATATAGGCATGTAAACAAGTTAAACCTTGAAGGAAAAGGTTTTCTTCCTTATTCCTAATGATGCCTATATGGGAAAATCCTTAATTAAGAGATTTCCTTCAAAATATGACAACTAATGACAACTCATCATTAAAAAGTCAAAATTGAAAACTAATGACAACTCATTACAACTAAGTAAAATGACAACTAATGATAACTAATCATTGAAGCATGCCATGTCATATGCCATATAGGATGTTAACCATTGACTTTTACTTATTGACTCTTTGACTTTGACTTGTTAACTTATTGATTTTGACTTGGAGTATCCTTAAATCTTCTCACATATTCTAAAATCTTCTTGAATCTTTCTTATTGACTCTAAAATGGGAAAATAACTCAAAATTCATCCATATTAAGTTAAATAATTTAAAATATGAAATTAAACTAATTAGCTTGAATTCTTCATCATTCGGCTCCATGCTTATACTTGAGTCCCTTTTAGGGTAAATATTATTTCTTTTTAAGAAAAATAGCCTATGTATTCCTAATTTTTCTTTACGGGTTACACTAGTTAAGGAAGCATATGAGGGCAGTTTAATGGGTCATTTTAGGGTACAAAAGACTTATGATACTTTAATTGGGCAAATTATTAGCCATGCATGAAACATGATGTGCATAAGATTTATGGTCAATGGATTGTTTGTTTGAAAGCTAAGTCCAAATTACAACCTTATGGGTTATATACACCTTTGGATATTCCTAATGTTCCTTGGATAGATTTGTTTATGGACTTTGTGCTTGGTTTGCCTAGATCTAGGAAAGGTAAAGATAGTATATTTGTTGTTATGGATAGGTTTAGTAAGATGGCTCACTTTATACCATGCCATAAAAGTGGTGATGCTATTGTTGTAAGTTAGATTTATATACCCTAGTCTCTAGGACTTAGTATAGAGCAAGAAGGATGTCGAACACTCAGGAATTGGGTCAATCTTGTATTAACCGGATAGATACTTAGATGGATAGGTAAATAAACTAGAATAATAATAATGACTAAAACAAATAAAGAAACTTAAACACTAACTAATTGCTAAAATATTAAGACAAGTTATAACAATATGTGTGTGTATATATATATAGGAGAATCACAAATCAGAATTAAATAAGAACTTTAAACATAATTATCATAAAACATATGGATTGGAAATTAGTCTATAATCTTTAAAAGCAACTCTCGTTGTCAATTAAAGGTATTCCTCTTAGAGTCTACATTCATTCTCATGGCAATGCAGAGATAAGAGAAAATCATAAAATACATTATACTAATTCTATTTCCTTTAAGATGAATCCCTTGTCTCCAAGTCAAATTTCATTCTTAAGTAATCTCAATTACATTCCACCAAATTACTCCAATTCTCATTGTAAATAATTTCATTAACAAGTTACATATGGTGATCAAATATACATAACACAAATTGCACTAATTGAAATTAAATAATGAATAATATAAGATAAAAATGTAGTTTTTTTTTAATTCATCATTATAGTTCCCATACAAAGACTTAGCCTAGATACATGATTAAGAAGCAACAAAAGAAAACCAAATTCAACATAGAAAGAAAGATAAAGAGAGAAAGAATTGAATTAGTAAAACTCCCTTCTATGTCTTCTAAAGAATTCTTGATTTAGGATGATCTTCTCTTGCACTTGGCTTTGTCTTCTTCAAGTGTTTCTTACAATGACTCTTAAAACTAAAAGATAATAATTTTATTTCTAAAACACTATAGCAATTCATATGTCTCTCCTGTTTCAAACCAAAAATGATGTATAGATAGGGCTCAGAAGCTGCTGGAAGTGACTAGAATATGGTTGGACTTGGAAAGGCACCACTTGACATCAAAGGTCACCCCCCTTTGCAGATTCTATAACTTTAAGGGCATTTTTGTCCATCCAGATGACGTTATCTTTAGAAAGTTTCTTAATGAAAGTTGTAGATCATTCTATTATCTTTCCATAAAAACTTGAATCACCTAATTTGGATGTCTGTAGATAGAGTTATGGCTGAAATATAAAAACTTCTCAAACTGGGAAAAGTTGCAACTCTTGGGCAAGGCATGAGTATGACAACTCGTCACAAAGACTCTTGGTGACAACTTGTGCCCCTGGTGACGAGTTGTACACCTTCTTGATGATCCAAGCTTGACTCCTTTTGCTTCATAGCTTGTTCCAATAAACTCTAAGTGTCTTCTAAATGTCATTTGAGCCCCAAATCATGCATAAAACTTACATAATGAGTCCTAATGATAAAATAAGTAAAAACATCAATTCAATAACCAAACAAACATATAAAACATAACGAAATGAAATGAAAAATAAACCTTAAATAGCCTAAATAACTATGCACATTTGCCTTATATCAACTATTCATATTGCTGATTTATTTCTTAGGGAAGTTATGCGTTTACATGGAGTACCTAGGACCATTGTTACTGATAGAGATGTTAAATTTCTAAGTTACTTTTGGCATGTGCTATGGGGTAATTTAGGCACTAAATTGCTCTTTTATAATACTTGCCATCCACAAACAGATGGACACACCGAAGTTATAAATAGGACTTTGGTTCAATTGCTTCGTGCTTTGATTTCTAGGAATTTAAAATCTTGGGAGGATTTATTGCCATTTATTGAATTTGTATACAATAGGGCTGTTCATAGCACTACACACACTTCACCATTTGAAATTGTATATGGCTTTAATCCTTTAACTCCTATTGATTTGATTCTTTTACCTCTTAATAAGCATGTTAGTGTTGAAGGTTCTTCTAAGGCAGATTTGGTTAAAAAGCTACACAAGCAAGTTAAAGAGAGAACTAAGAAGAAAAATGTAAAAGTGGTTGAGAGGGTTAATAAAGGACGAATTCCAATGGTGTTCCAACCTAAAGATTAGGTTTAGGTTCATTTTTGAAAGGAAAGGTTCCTAAATCAATGAAAGTCTAAGCTAAGTCAGAGGGGTGATGGTCTATTGCAAGTCCTTGAAAGGATCAATGACAATGCCTACAAGATTGATTTGAAAGGTGAGTATAATATGAGTGGTACATTTAATGTTGTTGATATGAGTCCTTTTGATGTAGGTGATGAGCTTGATTCGAGAACGAATCATCCTAAAGAAAGAGGGAATGATATGGACATGGCCAAGCTTGAGAATAGTGATGGTGGTGTCGTTTCTAAAGATAAAGCTAAGGATGGGCTTGATGAAGAGGATATCAAGAAAACCAAAGATAAAGCTAAAGATCCATTAAGCATGCCATACGGCCCAATTACAAGGTTAAGGTCTAAGAAGCTATAAGAAGCCTTAATTGGCTATATGCAAGATTGGGCTAGTTAAGGAAGTTTAATTGATCATGCTAGGTTTGGCCCAAGTGAAGACACAATTGAATGGGCTTTGTTTAATGTTTTACAAGTCCAAATACATAAAGACTAATGTGGGCTTAAATCTCTTATGTAAGTTCAGAACTATATTATTTGCTATTATGCTTAATAGTTTTATTATGGTTTCTTATGTAAGGATGCTATAAAAACCCTCCTTATGGTGTGTTTTGGACAAATTGGAAATTGAATAAAAAATAGTCCTTTTGCATATTTTCTTGAATTCTTATTGAATGCATAAACCACATATCAAGGAATTGATCTATCATTGTGGCGTGTTAAGGGTTAGGGTTTAAAGAACTTAGTTTTCTTTGGGTTCTGATATTGATCAACTAAACCTTGCAATCTAATTTAAATGATTCTTAGGTTTTGAAACTCAATTTGTTCTTGGGTTTCCAAGATAGTAATTCACAGGTTCATAATCATTAAGGTTCGTAGTTCTAATCCTTGGTGGTTTTTAACACTTACTAAACCTAAAAATCATTATAAGTTATCCTTGAGTAATAAGTGTTGTCTATCATCATCTATCTTCTTACACCTATACATAGAGCTAAGAATTGTAGGGATATGGTTTTATGACTGTATATCTATAAGAATAGGCACGATTCAACTTGGATTGTACTATATATATACATCTATTGAATATGCAAATTTTCACTATAGGAGCCCAAAACTTGCAAAAGTATATGGACAATTATACAAAAGCAAAATGAAAAAAAAAGAAAGGGTTTTATGAAGGTTTGGACCAACCTAGTGTGAAAACTATGTGGGTGTGTGTGTGTGTGTGTGTGTATATATATATATATACACACATAATGGTAAAAATGTTAGCCCATAAGGAGTAGACCAGTTAAAACCTTCATTTATGATTAGAAGGACCAAACTTAGGACAAAAAAATGATGACCTAAGAGAAAGAAAGAAAAAAGGTTGGGCTATTAGTAGATGTGTGTATATATGTGTGTGTGTGTGTTGATAAAAGCTTGTTATATCTTCCAAAGTGAGTGCATGACTGTCACATTCTATTGATGTTTTTACTAGTTAGATAGTCATCTTGTGAGTGCAAAAAAAAAAAAAAAACAAAACCCACCAAGAACTTACAAAAAAAATGGTGCATATATCATATGAGGATAATTGGATCTTCTATAGTTTGCACAAACAAAAAAGTCAGTTTAAAGAACATGATGGCATTAGTTATTGGCAATATATGCAACTGATTTTTCGTATTCAATCATTCATTCATTCTTCATCTTCTTATATAGCCAGAAATGGCCTTCCCTTTTTCCCAAAAAAGGGTTTTCAAGACCACTTGAAATTAATTTCATAAATGGATTTTATTCTACTTCCATTAGCAATTCTACAAAAGCTAATATATTAAGTAGAGGGAGGGAGTTTAATTTTACAAAAGCAATAGTAGCAAATTGGAAAAAAAAGACCAAATCCTTTAACAAATTAAAGCAGCGAATTGAAAAAAAAAGTAGACCAAATACTTAACTTATTAATATAGCTATTGGGAAAAAAATGTTATAAAAGGAAATGATTACCTCAAACACACATCTAAATACTTTAACAACTATCTAACCATAGAGAATTAGAGAGTGACTTGCGAATTGATTACTTCATGAGTGAGTATTTTAAGTGATATCAATAAATCACTTATTAATACCTTAAATCAACACAAAGTAACACAACTGACTTAAATGCATGCAAAAACTTAAAGATTTTAATAAGTAAAAATAAAGAGAAATTACCGGATTAGTAATGGAAAGGTAGAGAGGATGAAAGGCTCAATGATCAAGAGGCAGAGAGGACAAGAGGCTATGCATCCACTTTACAATTCTTGAAAGCCGATTGATGTTATATCGCTTGATCATGGTAAGATCAACATGAGCCGATTGATGTTAACTAAGTTTAGGAAAAGTGAGAGGAGGATATAAGAGAAAAGAGAAAGGGAAAATTAGGTTTAGAAAAAGTTTTTTTTTTACTTTTAATTTATAGAAAGCTTTCAGAGACATATTAATAAAACATCTCTAATCAATAATGCAAATTATTAGAGAATAATTTTTTCAAAATCATCCTAATAATTAGTGTGAATTATTAAATATGAATTCTTTTGACACATTATTAGAAAATGTCTAAACAATTTTATATTTAGAACATAAATTTTTGTAGCAAAAGCTTCTTATTTAATAACATAAATAAAACATCTCCAATTATATAACTTTTATCCTAAATAATTGCAAAAAAACTTTATTGTGCGCTCAATTTTGGCACATAAATATACTCCTCATTCGAGACATTTTCTCAAAATCATCTTAAAATATTAATAATTAAGGAAGTTTTCTATAATGTGTCAAAATAAATTATCCTAATTCACCAATTTCTTATAGTGACACCTCATATTCTATTGTGAGGGAAAGATTTAGGAGGACCATTAAACTACCACAAATATACACTGAAGCATATATGGTGGCTTGTACATAGAATGTGGTCAAGATATCAAAGCTAATAAGAAACCATCTACCTATAAAGAGGCAATCAATTGTGTGGATTCAAAAAAGTGGTGATTGCCATGCATGAGGAGATGAAGTCTTTACACAAGAATGATGGGAGTTAGTAAAATTACCAAAGGAGTTCCTTACTCTAATTCAATGAGTTCTCTTATGTGTGTTATGGTTTGCACACATTTGGATATATCGTATACTATGAGTTCAATTAGCAGATAGATGGCTAATCGGGGAAAAGTGCATTGGAAAGTAGTTCAGTTAATCCTTTGTAACCTTTATGGCTTTTTAGGGGTATGTTTGCATTTTGGAAAAAGTAAGGATAAGATTGTTGGTTTTGTGGACTATAATTTTGCCGATGATCTTAATAAAAGAAGATTATTGACCAAATTTGTGTTTTGCATTAATGGTTATGCAATTAGTTGAAAGGCAGCATTACAAGCTTTAGTTGCATTGTCTACCGTATAGGCTAAGTACATGGCCATTACTAAAGCAATGAAAGAGGCCAAGAAGACAACTTTGTGATGATTTGAAGCTTTGTGATGATTTAAACCTCATAACTTTGTATTGTAATAGTTAGAGTACTATTTACCTCACTAATGATTAGATGTTCCATGAGAGTACCAAGAACATTAATGTTGACTATCACTTTATTCGAGAAATTGTAGATAAGGGTTGCATTGTTGTGGAAACGATAAATACTCTTGATAATTAGCATCATTATTTTTCAACCACAAAGAATAATAACCCAAACAAAAATTAAAAAAACAAATTAGAACCATTACTTGTCTAAAACACCTCAAACATCTACTCCCTAGGTTATTTTATGTCGATTAAACCAAAACCTTTACAGGTAGGCCATAAGAATAAAGGACTTAGATTTTCCTAGTCATATGATATGTGGCTTTAAGGCAATCATTTGGCATTAGTGATTGCTAGACAATGGCATTACTTGAAAATTTTAAAGAAAATTAATAAGGAGAAACTTTAAATATTAGAATCATGATATGTGATTTTTGAAACCCTGACTTCTTTACATGTGAGATTTGTAAATTTTAATATGAAGTCAATTTTTTTTAAAAGATCTAATGAGATTTTTCTTGTATTTTCTATTGACATTTAAATGACGTATCAATGGATTGCTTCTATGCTAGCAAGTGTTGTAAAAGAAAGGATCTAATAAGTTTCAAAATAGAAGTTTGGAGGCTTAATACAACAAAATAGAATTTAATAGAATCTATAAAACAATAAATAAAAGTTTATGGGCCAAACAATGAGTTTTGCCAAATATGAAAATTATGATTTATTTGACTAATCACTTAATTGTAATTTTCATTAATATAGTAACTTTTAAAAAATTTTACAAATGAGATTGATAAACTATATATAATACCAAGAGTGTGATCTTTTAAAAATATTGTAGTACACTCCCCTTGACGATATTATAGAAGCCATGTATAATCGATTGAAATTATTTTTTAAAATGTTAATTTTGATTTTACAATAAAATAAATATTAAATCATGAATATAACTCACACGCACAATGCATGTAATAAAGAAAAAAAATTAGTATAAACAACTTTTTTGGTTAAAATTTCTTGCTAACAATAGATTGGAGCTTTTATTTTGTGGATGCTAGAAAATACTTGGCATCCGAGAGAGAGAGAGAGAGAGCATGTGGACGGACACAATATGAATATGTTGATAGATATTACATTTCTTTCTTCATTACCTCACTTCTTTTTTGGCTGCTATCTGAAGTAAAATCCAAAAACATGTGAACCACCTTTGTTAACTCTCGTGAGAGAGAGAGAGAGAGAGATGATTCATCAAAGTAGAGCACTGGCCTTGAGAGTTGTGAGAGAGCATCTGCATCTAAGAATGACATAAGAAATAAACCTGTAAACAGCTATGAAGCAAACCATGATCACCACATTTCTCCACCTACTTTCTTCTACATATCCTTCTTCCCTAAGTACATCTTCTGCCGTAACCATGCATGCCCCAAACATGTACTGCAAGCATTTCCCTGATTTTGAGAACTCATTTATCAGAAATCCTTCAAATGGATACTTGAACAACGATATATAATGCATGAAAATCCAGTAGTTTGGTATCCCATGTTTCGATATGAAGTAGCCAGAGAACAGAAAGAAGGACCCCATAACTCCTGATATCACCGAGTTTCCAACAATGAAATTAGGCACTAGAGCACTGAAACATACTACAACGGAATTTGCAGTGTAAAGAATTAACCATATTAATAGCAAGAAGTGCATGAATGCTGTGAAATTTGGATTTAGACCCACTAGCCAGTATAATGGGACTGAAAATAATATGGCCAGAATGAGTAGAAATGGTAAGTAAACAAGGCCCGTTTGCAATAGCATATGATGAAACTCTGTAGCTTCCACAGGATGTCTCCTTCATTAGAATTTCCCTCTCTTGCAAGAAGATTGGCAGAGCTTCCGTCGTGCAAGAGAGCAAGAATGTCAATATAAAAGCAAATAGGCCTACCCTTTCTTGCGCTCCTGTTAAATCATCTTTGACATTGCAAAATATGGAACCCAAAACAATTCCAGAAATTAGCATCTGAATTGTCCTACATGCAAAGAGCTCCCTGGTTCTGAAAATGTTCTTGGAAAATCTATGGGTGAGAATTACAGTCTCTTGCAATCTTGAATTTGCAAAACCACCAGGAAAATCAATACCAAGAGAAATAGTTTCGTCGTCCACAACCTTAGATTGCTGAAAGAGTTGTTGAAGAGTGAACTTGCCACTTCTGCTCTCATCACCTTCCTCTGCTTTTTTTATCTGTTGTTGTGCCGTTGATGATGGAACTTGCAGTTGCATTTCTTGATCGAGCACTTTTATCTGCTGTTGTCGAATGGATTCAATGGATTCTATTGCGAATTCAACGACATTAACATGTAGAGGAAGCTGCAACCCCGCTGTCCTCAACTTAACAGCCAGCTGATCAACAGTACCATGATGCAAAACCGACCCATTAGCCATCAAAAGAATTGAATTGAATAGCTTCACAATGCGAAATCCAGGCTGGTGAATGCTTAGTATTATGGTTCTACCTTTTGTTTCTGCCATGACCTTAAGCATGTCAATAATCTGTAAGGCAGAAGTACTATCGAGTCCGGAAGTTGGCTCATCAAGAATTAGCACTTTAGGGTCATGTATGACATCAACTCCTATAGAAACACGCCGCCTTTCACCGCCAGATATCCCACGAACCCTGTCATCGCCGACACGAGTCATAGCTACATGGTCAAGGCCTAGTTCTTGAACCAGGGACTTGACTCGAGATCTCAGTTGATCATGAGAAAGCGGCAGACGAAGCTTGGCACTAAACATGAGAGTTTCTTCAACTGTAAGGAGAGGAAAAAGTGTATCTCTTTGTGTAACATAGGCTGAAATCTTGTTGAGCTGAGCTTTGTTGACAGGACTTTGATTGACAAAAATGGAACCATTTTGTGGGCCCGGCTAGGACTCCAAGTAAGGATGATTTTCCAGCACCACTAGGACCAACAATGGCAAGGATTTCCCATGGTTTCGCTCTGCAACTTACTTCTCTCAGAACATGCTTTACTCCAGGGAATTTTGGTTCTTGGTGATTAACTTCATGGTCTTTGTTAAAGACTTTAAACGGGTGTATATCTCTTTTCTTGGTGGAAATCTTGTAGCTGATCCCACTTGCTTCAATCTCACAGCCTTGTTCCTTCATTGATGATTTCTCTTTTCTCCTTCGTTTCTCTGTTTTGGCTCAGTTTTGTTTAGTTTGGTTCCCTTTCAAGACCAACCCATGCATTAGAATTATTAATACTGAAGTATATATGTATTTTTGGTTTGTTTCCAGCCAAAAAAAAGGAAAATGATTTATATAGTTGGTGTTTATGTGTACAATAATGTCTATAAAAAAATGAAATTCTTTTTACATCATATACGCCGATACATGGACATGCGTATAATCTTTAAAAAAAAAAAAATTATGTGACATGTATAATTGTCCGAGTACAAATTTATGAAACAACCACTGGCTCAAATGGATTTACAAGGAAATTACAATTACATCCTCGAACTTATTAGACGTTCACGGGAAATTGTTCTTGCTATTTCTGTAATACGGTGTCATGGAAAACTAGGTCTAAAGATCACGCGTATAAGGTATTCTGATATATTATATACTCTTTGGTAATCCCACAACAATGTCATTTATGCATTCTTTTTTAATATTTCCAAATAAATAAATAAATATATATATATATATATAGGGCATAGTTTATGGACTGGAACCGGCCGCTTGAAGGAAGTCTCGATATTTAGTTCGGCCGGTTCAATCTTTTCAAATAATTTTTCAATAAAATTTAATGATTTATTTTTAATTAAAAAATAATAATCATCATGTTATAAAATGAAATTGAATTAAATTACTTCAAAAAGTAATTAAATTGCTTCAAAAAGTAATTAAATTACTTTGAAGTTGAAACAAAAATTAACAAATTAAATTAAATTAAATTAATTTTAATAAGGTTTGAATTAAAATTAAATCTAAAAAATAAAAAATTGTAGTTCACTTGAAATTGAAAAATTCAAAGATTTTGAATTAAAATAAAATAAAATAAAATGTATTAAATTAACTTATCGTTTTATATGTTGACTTGAAAATAAAAAAAAATTAAAGAGTTTTAATAAATTAAATTAGAAAATAAAATTTTTAAAAATTAAATAGCTTGAACTTAAATTTCTTACCAAAAATTAAGTTGCATACATATTATGTTGGAGTTTAGATAAATCAAAACTTATTTAGTTCTCTTACTTTTTTAAAAAAAAATACACTATTTACCCCTTTATCTTCTAAATTTAATCGCAATCTATGTCGGAAGTTGAAGTTCCTCATCTTTCAATTGTGAAGTCAAATAAATTTTCATGTTCTTTTCTCTCAATTTCTTATTGCTCTAATGTCAATTTAGTCCAATCATCAATGCATATTTGTGCCTCCAATGATTCAATAGCCATTGAAGATCAAGTTTTCTCAAAAATACTTCCTCTTTCATTAAACGTTCGTTCAATGGCGCCTGTTGAGACAAGACATAAAAAATTTATTTAGCAATTTGTGCAAGGATCGAAAAATGTATTTTAGTATCGACTATGCCACTCAATAATGAAAAAATCTTTACATGTTTTACTATCACCAAACTCAAAAGTAGTTATTAGATAAATACTAAGTTCATGAGATGAACCAGATGATACCTAAGATCTTTTATGTTTTTACATTAAGACATGGTCACCCATACTAATTTTTATTTGTTTATCTTGAACTTAACTATTAAAAATAGAAGGAATAGAAGAATCACAAGATGTAGAACTAAAAATAGATATATTAGCATATTCTTTATATTCATTAAATAATTCTAATACTATCCTTCTAACATTAGTGATTATTGAATCAATATCAATTTCATTATCATCTGTAAGATATACATATTCATAATATACACTTAAATAATAATTTAAATCATAAATTTTACATCTAAGATCATAAAACACATGCAACAAGATTAAGTAATGAAATATATTAAAAATAATTTAACTATTTTAATTTCATTAATAAAATTGATTCTCTTAAAACATAATGCACTAATAATATTAATGCATTCAATTAATAATAAATGAAATGTTGGATAATAAACATCAATTAAAACATATGTTACATGATAAAAAACTTTTAAAATATCTAAAAGTTTAGTGCATAGTTTTCAATTTTGTGATATTAATTAAAAGATACATTGTTGGGAATAAATACGTGCCTCTATATTCATATGACTCGTTTAGTAATTCATAAGTTGAATTTCAATGAGTTGGAATATCTCTTGGGTCATGGACCATTGCACACGCAACGGACATATAATCCTTTTTTTTCGCAATTAGCAGATTCAAAATTGGAATCAACTTGTTCAGAAATAGAACTAGAGGTTTCGGTTCCATAGGAGGTGGAACTGACCTTAAATTAGTCCTTCAATTTTGAATTAGTTTGAGCTCAATTCTGAATTTGATCGGTTTTAATTTCAATTTTGACCATAGTACTAATTCTGAATTCAAACTGACTCATGGCCAAGCCTAGAATGATGGGTATATATTTAATACTTGGAAGATATTTATAATATCTGAACTTAATTCAAAGTCATTACAAATAATAAACATAAAATCTAAACTCATAAAAAAATCTTATATAAAAATGTTTAAATATATTTTGTTGGATATTAATGATATGAATGATATGAATACTCATAAAATTTCAACTCACTACATTAGTAATGCATTCAAATTTAGAATTTTTAAAGTATCATTATCAATATCATATATTTAAATTTTAATATTTTAAAAATAAATTTCACTATATAATTAGAATTATTTTCTCTTGGTACATGGATATTCATAAGAAATGTTTATATAATATTATAACTAATGAAGAATATAAAAAAAGTTACAATTTCTATATGTAATTTTTCCATATATGTATTATGTAATTTCTATGTTTAAACTTCCAGATTGGCCATTCAAATTTCATTTTAGTTATTTCAAATCTTTACATTTTCTTACAATTCAAAATAGGTGCAATGCTAATAACTAAAGACAAACTTTCATTTTAGTATTTTTTTTTTTACATATATGAAGATGGTTTATTGATATATGGAAGTAGTGCAAAAGAAAACTAGGTGGCATGAATGAAAATGGATGAAGATATAACATCAAGCTTTGGACATGGTGTTGAAAGGCTAATGTCCTTTGTAGATGATCCAAATGCCTTTGTGTGTGACCAAAGACAGATTGTGGAATATGAATACACTGACCCTGAGGGGGGATGGGTAAATGACTTTTTTTTTTAAAATTTGTAATTATCATTGCTGAAGGATGTCCGAAGGCAAATATAAAAAAGAGTCTTGCAGACTCTAAGAACAAAATGAAGAGTTATAATACCCTCATCTCTAATGCTAATAAGGTAGCCAAATGGACTACTACTTCTCAGTCAACCTAGTGAAACTCAAAAACAACCTAACCTAACTAAGTTTTACAAGTGATAATGGCAAAGCTAAAAGAAAATAAAACTAAAAGTCTCTAACTACTAGGTAAATGACCTCATGCTCGTTACCATGTGCAATGCTAGTGACACCACCATATAGTCTCCTCATCAATAGATGCTCCATTTTGTAAATGTTTTAGGAGTTGGATAGGATTTGGTGTAGAATGTAGGGATAGTATATCTTTTCTTAACTTTGTGCCTATATTCATTAAGTGCTCCTTATATTTTATAGGTGACTTAATAAGCTTTAGTTATATCTCTAGTTAGTGTTATATGCTTAAAAGAATTAGCTTAAATTTTATAAAGAAATGAAAAAAAATGTTTAGACTAATTTCATATATATAATTATAAAAGAAAATAATGTCTCTGTTAACGCCTGATTTTCAGTAGCCCTCAAAAAGTGGTCTAATGATAAAAGTTTTATGTCAACTAGACATAGGATAACCTTGAAAAAGGTTATCCATAGCATGCTTCTAAAGTTGCAACCCATAAAACCTTGAATTGAGCATCTGAATAACTAAACCAAACACTTGCATTGGGAGCCCAAATCATTGAACCAGAAGCTTAAACTATTTTGTAAATTGGACCTTAGGTGCAAAATCGAGACTCTAAAACCTTGAACTAAGTCCTTAAAAAGTTGAACCAAGGTTTTCAAAGTTTAGGTTATTGATTAAGAGGCTGAATCGAACTTAAACACCTAAGAAATTCCAACAACCCTGAAGAACTCACCAAACATAATGTAGTAGGCCCAAAAGACCTTTGGAACTTCAAAGATTTCAAAAATGGCCCATAAAGGACTAAAAACATAGTGGAACTGATGAATACGCATGGATTTTAAAAAAACTAATCCAATTCATCAATCCATGCATGTGGTTTAAACCCATTTGCATGGATCATGTAAACCACACATGTGGATTTTATCCATATGTGTGGGTTTTTTTATGGGTTTGATTTTCTATAAATTATTCATTTTTAAATATTCAAAGGACTTTTGGCAAATTTTTTAATTTTTTAATATTTTGGACTATTTTTAAGACTGTTTTAGTAACTTGATAAAGCTAAAAACATTAAAAAAAACTATGATTTTTAGCTTGAAACCTCATACAATATAAGGTGAATGACTTGTGCAAACCCATTCTCCAAAACATTCAAATAAATTTTTAATAAGGGTATGTAGGAGTGTGCAAGATTTCCAAATGAAAAGAACAAAAAATGAACCAACCCGGTTTAGTTTAGTTCAATTTGTTTACTATATATTTTTTATTTTATGAATCAAACAGAACTAAAATTTTAGTTCATTTCAATTCAATTTTAACTTAAAAAATTTGATTAACTGAAATAACCAAAGAAACTAAAATTTTCTTTTTTATTTTTTTAATTTTTAAATAATATTCTAATCCAATAAAAAAATAATATTGGTAAAAATTCAGTTTTGTTCAATCAGTTTGATTTTTATTTTTAAAATTGATATTTTTGGTTTAGTTTGGTTTGGTTTAGTTCTGTTTTTTATTTAGTTTGATTTGTTTCAATTCTAGTTTACTTCAATTCTATTAATTTGGTTCGGTAAAAAAAAATAGCCTCAAATCGATCAAACCAACTAAATGCACATCCTTAAAGGTACAGGTAAGGATTGGTAAAGTTTATGCCTCCACCTTCAAAACTCACCTTTTTTACACTTTAAATTAAGATGGAAGGAAAGAGAATGAAAGATTTATAATTGTAAGAATAGTGTTTTAAATTGTTATCCTATTAAAATTTTATCTTTTTCTTACTATAAAAGTTATTTACATAATATTTGTATTTATGCTTCCCTCCTTAAATGTACCTTTTCCCAAACAAGGTTAATAGTTATCATGATCTATCATTTCCCTTACCTTTACTTTTCTTTTTATCAAATAAAGCTTTCTATAGTATTACTCTTGGAAATTCTCATACAATGATTGAAAATTAAGTTGGAACATTATTCTAAACCTCTCCTATTAAAAGATATAATTCATGTTTAAACTGTCAATCCATTGCCTTATTTATATTTCTACTAACATAAGTGATGTTAATTGTAGCATCTTTTAATTCCCTAATGATTTATTTTAAATCTTCCATGATTGCTTTAATTTCCCAATGGACTTCATTTAGACTTAAATTGGTCGCCTGTACCACCACTTGAGCATCTGACTCTATGATAACTTACCTCAGGCTTTTATACTTTACAAATATGATGGCTTTGTGGATAACAAAGGTTTCTGCAATTAGTGGAGAAGGGCATTTCATTCTTATTATTGCAGTGTGTATAATTTCACCTTTTCTATTTCTATAGATGAATGTTATTTGGGCCGCTTTCTTATCATTATCATAAGTAGCATCATAATTTATTTTCAGTTTATTTTCCCTGGGGGGACTAGTACCTAATTGGATATTATATTTGTCTTTGATTTGAGCATCTTGTCTTATCTTTTTGGCTCCACTTTGCCCATTGGTTCTGAGCCTTTTCTATGAGGTTTCTTGTGTCTACCTTTACTCCCTCAAACAAATATTTATTTCTTTGTTTCCACAATTGCTAGAAAATACTAGTTGCGAGCTCAACTCTCCTTTCCCCTTGATCATTTTTTAACATTCTTGTAACTTCATTCCACTAACTGCTGAAAGATTGAAATCCCCTTTCTGAAAGGATGTAGTTAAAATATGACCCGAACCAGACTAGTTTTGCTTGTGTGTATAAGAACATGACATGCTCAATTGTTTCCTTTTCCTCCTTGCATATTTAGTAGGTAGCTTCCCACCTATATTGCCTATATCTCAGGTTGCATTTTATTGCTTATGTCCAAATAGATGTCCACACCATCTTGTTTGGGCTTGAAGATGAGATTGGCGTGGTCTTCCTTTGAGTATTATTTTTGCAACTTTCAAGCATATTATATCCAAATTTCACTATGTACCTCCTTTTTAGCATAGTGCCATAGTAACTTGTCACTTCCTCTACTACTAGCTATGGGAATTTGTTCAATTACTACCACTTCTTCTTGGTTAAAAAGATGTCTCAACACTCTCCCATCCTTAATTTTTCATTGCTGGTCTATCAAGTCTCGGACTAGGAAATAGTGAGTTTCTTGAGGTGGGAGGTGATACGAACCCTACCTATAATAGAGATAGAACGCATATCTAACTTTAAATATTAGCCCAAGGATCATCAAGGATACATTGTGTTGATGGAGCTAAACCACTTACTTATTAAATTAAAGTAAGATACTTAGCTATTAAAAGATGAACAATCATACAATTCTAAGTCTAGCCTAGTAATTATAATAAAAGGTAGATGTGAAACAATTCAAGTAAACTTGCAAATTTTCAAAAGAATAAAGTTAAGGGAAAACCTCACTTAATTAATTAAAATTGTCAAATAATACATCCCAAATTCATTCTACATATGTTTAGCCCTTATATAGGCATGTAAACGACTTAACCCTTGAAGGAAAAGGTTTTCTTCCTTATTCCCAACGATACCTATATAGGAAAATCCTTAATTAAAGAAGTTTCCTTCAAAAATAGGACAATTAATGACAACTCATCTTTGAAAAATCAAAATTGAAAACTTGTTACAACTCATATTTGAAAAGTCAAAATTGACAACTAATGACAACTCATTACAACTAAGCAAAATGACAACTCATGACAACTAAACATTGAAGCATGCCATATCACATGCCATGTAGGATGTTGATCGTTGACCTTTGACTTTAACTTGGAATATCCTTGAATCTTCTCACATTTGTTAAAATATTCTTGAATCTTCCTTATTAACTCTAAAATAGAAAAATAAATTAAAATTCATCAATATCAAGCTAATTAATTTTAGGATAAGAAATTAAACTAATTAGCTTGAATTCTTCGTAATCAGCTCCATGCTTGCACTTTAACCCTTTTAGGGTTCATATTTGGAGGGACCTGATCATGAGGTCTTTTAAACCCGACACCCACTTGTTATTCCACATATGGATTTTGTTGCCTGCTAAGATGCTCCACTTATTGCCTTCCTTTAACACATCTCTACCAAGCAACAAACTTCCCTAACTCCAAGATGGCCTACTGCCTTCTCTCGCTTTAAGGAGGGTTGAGTAGGGAAAGTACAAGCTCTTTAACAATTTAAAGCTTTACAAATTAGGATTTATGATTAATCGCCAATATTTTTTTGTGAGGAGAGCCTTATTGAAGATTTACATCTCTCTGAATCCCAATCCACTCTTTTTTTTTGTTCGTAATGAGTTTTCCCTAAGCTACCCAATGGATAGTCTTCTTTACATCACTTTGAGACTACCAAAATCTGTTGATCAATTTTTTAATGTTTATAGAGATGGTGCTTGGAACTTTGAATATCATCATGATATACATTGGTATGGATTGCAATACTACGTTCACTAGAACATCCTTTCCTGCCTGAGTTAGGATTTTGGATATCCATCCTTGAACTTTATGGATAACTATTTCAACAAGCTAGTAGCACACCTCTCTTTTAAATTAACCCTAATTAGTTGGATCACTTAAATATCTAGCTGGAGAAAATGTTTCTTCCACCTGCAAGACTTCCACAATATCTTTACCCAAGTTGAATGGAGTGTTAAAATTGAAAAACATACATGATTTTTGCAAATTTATTTTTTGTCCTGAAGCTAAGTAGTATGAATCTAACACTTGTTTTAAGTTAGTAGCTTCATTAACAATGACTTTCTAGAACAGGATAATATCATTTGCAAATTACACATGAGTTATAAGGTCGCATCTTCTGTTTATTTTGTATCCATATATAAGTCCTCCTTTAACTCTCTTGTTTAGCATCCTAGATAGTACATCTGCCACTGAGATGAAAATGTATGGGGAAAGTGGGTCTCCTTATTAGATTCCTTTACTTGGGCAGAAGTAATCTTATTCTTCGCTATTGATAATAATAGAGAAACTGAATGTTGTTACGCACTTCATAACTAAGCTACCCTAATTTCTATAAAATCCCATCCTCTTCATAACATTCTCCATAAAATTCCAATTGATTATATCATAGGCTTTTTCCATATCTAGTTTATAAACGAAGTAGTTGTTTACCGTTTTGCTCTTTGCCTTCATACCATGAATGACCTCATGTGTTATGATAACACTGTCTTGAATGCATCAGTTTAGGACAAAGGTTGTTTATTAAGGCATTATTAAGTGTTCAATCCCCTTTCTTAAATGGTTTTCAATGGTTTTGGCAATGATTTTGGAAAGAAAAGTGTACCGGCTTATTGGGAAAAAATCAAAGACTTTCTCAGGGCATTTGTTTTTTCAGAATGAGAGCAATAAGGGCCTTGTTGAACTCTGGGTTGAGATGGCTGAAATGAAGAATTGTTGAGTAGTCTCTATCACGTCTTCTTTAATGCTATCCTAATGCTGTTGAAAGAAAGCTCCTAGGAAACCATTTAGCCCTTAGGCTTTGAGTTAACCTAATTAGTTCATAGCAACCTTTACATCAGATTTTAAGATTGGGCCAAAGAGTTCTTAGTCTATGGAGTTGGTAACTAGGTAAGGAATGACATCCCTTACTTCTTAGTTTATTGAGATCTCCTTTTCGATGTAAAGCTTTATAAAGAGGTCACTAATTTCTTTCTTTATATAGTCACCATTAGTCAGCCATTCACCATTAGTATTCCTTAGTCTCAATATTGGATTCGTAGTTCTTCTCTGAATTATGGATAGATGGAAGAACTTTGTGTTTTATCTCCTTCCTTCAACCAATTAATCTTTGATCTTTGGGCCCAATATAATTCTTCTTCATTCCAAAGATCATGTAGTTATTTTTTTTAGAATCCCTTTCTATTTTTTGGTTGACTTGGATCCTTTTACTTATTGTAAGTTATTAGTTTTCATTTTGTCTCTTTTATCTTCCTCTTTATATTGCTGCTATTATTACTGCTCTAGTCCTTTAGCAAGACTAAGCAATCTTTTAGTTTTTGTGCTAAGCCCCTTTGCAATCTTGTATGCTTATCTCTCTCTTATACCTTTTTTATTAGCTCTTTACATTTCTCATATTTACTCTATTTCACCTTATACTTGAAGCTCCTTTTACCTTTGGTTTGTTGCCAAAATATCTCATTTACTAGGGGGTTTATAGTCTGATGCTCTCATGAATAACATGGGCATTTTCAAGCGTACAATAACATAATGGATTTGCTAGAGCTCTATCAAGCTTAATTGAGATCTTGGCATTCCTCGATTGCCTACTGTGCTAGGTAAATTTATTTCCTTTGAAGTTTAGTTCTATTAGGTTATGTTGATCCATTAAGTCTCCAAGTAAGAAGCCTTGTGTCCAATGGAATATTGTCCCTCCCTATTTGTCACTTTGGTACCTAATTAAGTTGAAGTCCCCCGTAATAAGCCATGAGCCTTGCCTTCCTCGAATTGTGTCTTGTAGATCTGAGAGTACTCTTTACCAATCTTATTTTTCTAGAGCCCTATAAAAGCTGGAAAAGTGCCATTGCTATTCCTTTGTTATTTTTAGATATATGAAGTTATTCTATTTTACCTCAACCGTAGCCATCCAATCTTGCTTCCATCAAACTGCTAACCCTCTTGAGTTTCCATCTAGGTCTACATACTCACCCTGCCATATTGGTTTGCTATTGTAAGAGCTTCCATCCGTTGTTGATCTATCGTAGTCTTTATGAGAAACACCAATCTTTCTTTACTTGATCTCTCTGGGATTTGCTTGTAGCTTTATTGCCTATTCCTTGGCAATTCTATGTGAGGATACTAATATCGTTAAAGATTAAGAACTAAATGAACTTAATTTGAAAAGTTACTTACAGATCTACTCGCCTTTAAGAGCTCGAGAGACTACTTCCTTTCTTCTAATTAACACTTAATGTTTCTAGTTTTGTTACTTATATTGATGTTATGGTCGGAAATAGATTGAGCAACAATACAATGCTACCATGAAACAACATAAGTCTATGTAAGGAGGGCAGTTGCGGGTTAGGGATATTGAATCCCCTTACCTTTACTCCTTTTTACTTATCCTTGTTGAATGAATCTCCACTTTACTATCCAAACAAAGGCTTAACCGAGTTATAAGAGATAGCAAATGTGTAGCTAATTAAGTTGCTAGAAGTGTTATTTTTATAGAATACATGTTGATTGGTGTTGTAATTTGGGTTTAGTTACATATGAGGTTACCAAATTTTCAATAAATTTCATTTTGATTCCTAACTTTAATTTGTATTTTATTAGTTACAAAATAATGATTTTTATCACACAAAGAAGTTGCCCAAAATATTTTTGGCTAATTTAAATAACATAGCATAATAGAGTTATCACATTATAATCCAACTCAAAAAAAATGGTCATGTCATATTGTCACACTACCCTTTTCATAAGGTTGTTAACTATAATTTTACTTTACTTTTTGACATTCGATCTTATAAATTGTGATCAACAATTTTATAAAAAAGTGATATGGTATTATAATATAATAATTTTTATTGAATTAGACTATGATGTGTCACCTCTGATATGTCACATTATCCAAGTTAGTTAAAATTATTGTCTTTTCTATGCGATTAAAATCAATATTTTATAATTAAAAGTACAAATTGAAGTTATAAAATTAAAAAAATTAGTATAAAGTTTGATAGTATCCGGTTCAGTTTACCTTGATAATTTGTTTTAATAAATTTAATTTTCTTGTCTATTAAAAAGGGCAAAAAAATGTTTATGAGCCTGCATTACTTCGTACACATACTTGAATAAACAAATTGACATTTGTAAGTATTACCTAGGCTGCTAAGGCTTAAAATAAAGTTGTCGGAATGGGACCTGTGTTTTGTGGTTGAGATCTCATTAAAATCAAAGTGGCTACAAATCTAGGAATTTTTTTTCTCTTTTTTAAATTGATGTGCAATGTCGGGCTCTTATTTGACACAAACATTTACATTTATATAAATAAAATTAAAATTTTTAAATTAATTTTTATTTAATTATAATCAGTGATTAATTTTTTTATTAATACCTATAAAATATAATGATAACTATAATTAATTAAATATTAATTAATTAAATATTAATTTAATAATTATAATTCTATTTATATAAATACATATGTTTGTACCATAAGTATCCAACTATGTCAATCCTAAATAATACATGTCGAGGTCTACTTTCATATACGGTTAATAGGATTGAAATAAAAAATTTTAAAATAAAATTAAATATTTTTAAAAATAAAAATTGATACTATTCATATATGAAAATATTTTTCTAATTATAAATATTTTATATTAAAATTAGTATTTTAATTATTTATTCTAAAAATTATATTTAAAATTATTTATTAATATTAAATAAAATATTATCCATCTATATATTTTATTTCATAAGATAATCAATTACACTATTTAATCAATTTTTTAGAATTTTTACTCGAATGTTTACTATTTGGGTAATAAGAAAAATTCAAAATTTTTAATTATATATATTTTATAATTTTTATATAATTTAACAGTCGAATAAATAGTGTATTTTTAAAGTAAAATGCAAAAGAAATATTGAAATATAGATAGATAAGTCATTACTTATTGATGCCAGCCTTCCATTAGTCTAATAAAAATAGACACGGCACCTTAGTAAAAGACAAAAATTTGAAGGGTAAATTACAATTTCTTTCAATATTTTGACGTATTGTATTATTTTATATTTTTATATTTAAAAAATATTTATTTTATATTTAAAAATTTAAAAATAAATAAATATTTTTTAAAATATTAAAAATAAAATAATGTAATATATTTTTTCAGAAAATTATAATTTATCCAAATCTAGTCCTCCTTTCTCTCAAAAATGTTTGGTTAACAACCAAACCTGTTAAAAAAAGTTACTACTTACTGATGCTGTTAAAAAAAAAAACAAAACAAAACAAAAGAAGTTGTTGCGTACTGAGGTTTCTTTAAAATCGAAAGGGACGGTTTTATTGGCTGAACCAAAATCATAACATGAAGTGAATTTCTTTTGTGGTTGAGGTCGAAAGATAAAGTCTTTGTTTGTGGCCCACATTTCTGTACGGCACTTTGCTTTTTATTATTATTATTATTATTATTCATTTTTCTGTTCTTTCCCAAATCATGTTTAGTGAAACTTATTAATTTTTAATCCTTCTATTTTGCCACACTACATGAAAAGACCTTTACATTTTAATTTCATAAACTAAAAATACAGTCAATTCAGAATTTAAACAAATACATATTATTCAAATTTTTTAGAGATGATCAATTATAATATTTTATAAATTTTAACTGCCTAAGGTACAATAATTGAATGTATATTTTTTTTTAATTTAGGAACATCTATTTATGTATTTAAACTTTTCATTGCGTCAAAATTATTCTTTTTAATTGTTATACCATTAATGATAAAATATATACAATTTAAGGGAGTTAAAATATATTTTATAAAGAGTAAAATCTAATCACATTTGGCATTTAGTAGTTTATGATGTAATCGAATTTCATATGTTAAAGTAGTACAAATGTGTTTTTTTTTAAGTGATAACTTTTAAATAAGAGGACAAAGTTGTAAGCTAAGATGATTTTTATGGATGATTTAGTAATCAACTCCTTTTTTAGGTAGTAAAATACTGAGATTATATTTGGTGGAATGGTCTTAGAAGACATGTTTGGTGCTTTATATAGATATATTTGGTTTTTTCAAAAAACAAAACAAAACAAAAAAAAAGGAGCAGTAATCAGCCCGTGAACCCCCCCACCCATAAATTTTATAATGATTTTTTATCACTCCCATTTCTGTGGTCAATCAGGGAGTTTGTGGGACCCATCGTTCTTCCAACTCATCCCTAATTCATTTCCCAACTTTTTCTATGCCACAATTTAGCCCGTGACTTTTCTTCCTCTGTCCCTCATCCACATCCCTTCATTTATTTTTTAATATTTTTTGGTTCTATTATGATATTATTCCATTGAGCCCGACTGATTAATCAAACTGATTAGATTAAAAATTTAGATCGGCATAATTTGATTATATTATTTTATTTAATTAATGTATTTATTTTTATGTAAAAATTTAGATAAACATAAAGTGTATTTAATAGTTTTTTTTTGTAAATTAATATATAAAATTTAATTATTAAGTTTTAAACTATTAAATATTTTAATTTGTATGTTATTTCAAGTTATTTGGACTAGATTGCTTTTTTTTTTTTTTTGAAGATTTGGATTGGATGATTGAATAAGTTAAGAGTAATGTCAAACATATAGAAAGGGTATTAACATAATCTTAGGTGGAGTATGAGGGGGTATTAATGGTAAACAACATAAAAGTAATGCCCATAATGTCCTTTATTAAAATTTTGGTCATTTTGGATTTTAAATTTAAATTTACCTTCCAAATAAAAAAATTGCTACATTGGGAAGAAATTTTCTTCAATACTCCAAATCATATTAATATTTTGTTTTTTAGTATCAAACTAAAATTTCAAGCCACAAATCTATGAAGTTGAAGAGGAAAAAGATAAAGTATTATGTAGTTTTCAGAGGAGCTAGAAAGAATGTTCAACTTGTGTAGTTGGAATCAATGGATGTTTGTTTCATTCATTTTTGACTATGGAAGAAGTAGTAAAACTTTGGAATGTATATTTTTGAGTTAAATAACGATAATGACAAAAGTTCAATCAAAGAAAGAATTTCAAACATGAATTAGTAGGAGTTTGGAATGGTTAGTAAGAAGAATAGCGATATCTACATGCCAATGAAGAACGAAACCATCTGGATTAAACCATTGCATGGTTGGAATTTATATTATATTTGTTGTATTGTTTTACTATTCTTCTTTATAGGTGTAACTATTGGCAGACAATTATATTAAAATTTAGTGTAAGTAGTAGTTTTTATTTTTAAATATGTAATGTTATTATAAAAGTTTAATGAGAAAAAATTTCATGTTTTATTTTATAAAGAGAAATAATATCTCAAGCAATGTTCTTTCTCTTTCTCTCTCGAAATTAATCGTGTTCAATATTTTCTAGGGTTTCATTTTTTCTACCCAATTTGCCTCTTCGAATAGCCATAGATTGTCTATAAATCTAATTGCAATTCGCCTTATTATTCTCCTTTTTCCCTGAATTAGTTATATACCCTTATTTATGTTTCTCAGTAATCAATTCCACTCACTTGCCATTTGTTATGGAGGAACAACTCTCAAACGATTTCTCAGAGGTTGATGAAAACTCAATGGTGGTCAGCAAAATCCTTAGCAATAAAAGTTATACCCCTCACTTTCTGAAGCTCTAGCTGAACTAGGTATCGCATCCCTCTGAGATTTTAAATATTCAATCTGTGAGAGGTGAAAACTTATTTAATATTCCTTTGAAAACTGAGGATGACAAAAAGAAAATTCTTAACAATACCCCTTGGTTATTATTTAGGTATCCTTTTGTTGTTAAAGACTGGAATCAAATCAATCCATTAAGGATTTGGGATTTCAATATTGGTAATGTTTGGGTAAAATTAGAAAATCTCCCTTTAGGTTTAATTAATGAACCTAAAGCCAAGGTCTTAGCCAATTTAACCTTTAAAGGCTTGTTAGAGATGGAGGATCCATCACTCTCGTTTAATCTTAAAAAATCAGGCCTAAAGTTTAGAGCAAAAATTAATCTTGCTAAGCCAATTCCCAAAGGTTGTTAGTTTAAGATGGGGGAGCATGAAGTCTAGTTCAAATAGTTTTACCAAAAATCCTTTAGGAATTTGGTTCACTTTTATTTGAATAGTGCTCTGGAATATTTCTCTAACTTTAGCAAAAAAGAAATTCTAGCCCTTGAATATGGCAAGCATAAAGAAAAGACAAACAAGGGAAAAAAGATTTGCAATCAACAAAATGAAGAACATTAATTAGCCCTCTGATTAAATATGATCAATCCTCGACTCAAACGAAGTCATATCCAATGGCCTAAAAGAAGATGGACGAATAAATGAAGAGGCAGAAGAAAGATGATATTGATTCCAAAGCTGCGAAAGGTCTTGTAATGTTTATGGAAAGAAGGCAATCAGATTAGTCCTCTATTAGCTTAGGCATTCTATTTAGACTTTGATCTCTATTTGAACTCTGTTTGTTTTATTTCCTATCTCTTTAGCTTTTGAACATTTGAATGCTTGAACTCTGTTTGTTTTATTTTGATTCCATTTCAACATTAATAGATCTTAGAAGTTTATTGTAGAATGCTTCACCATGTTATTTAATCCATACTCATAAGCTTCGCCATGGATGAACTTATATTTTATTTGTTAAGAATAAGTTTAGTTGACATATATTTGAATAGTAATTTGTTAATTATTTTAATTTGATGAATAATCAGCAAAGTATAAATGATGTTCCCTATATAATGTATTCTTAAACAACATATCATATTTTGTTAATTTTTAACAATAAAATAATCTTAAGTAATCTATTAACAATATAAATGTTTGAACCATATGGAGAATTTAGGCAGATAAGATAAAGATCCATAATAATTCATATATTAAATAAAGGTGATATAAACCACTATAGCAGTTCATAATATAACTAAAGAGAAATAAAAAAATCATTAAGAAGATTAAAATTCTAATAAATCATATGAATCGATACTGTTGCCATTCAAATTTGTTGTCCCTAATACTGGTGTTGGTGATGCTGCTTCTTCTAATGCTACCTCTTCCAGCTCCTTTGCAACTTGTTCCTCTTCCCTTCACCTATTCTACTCAAGGTATATGTTATAAAGTACTATAAGAGGCTCTGGTTCAAGGATTGTATTTTGGGCTGATCGATCTCATTTTGGATCTTTAAGTTTTTTATACAGTTACACTTTGAGCTTTAGCCTCAGTTATTCAAGTTCTTTTCTCACAGCTTTATAAAGAATCCTTAGTGTAGACTCACTTGGATGACAACTCTATAATGAAGGTAGTTTATTGTTCATGGTTAGATTTGATATTTGTTGGTTTCTTTTTTATTTGGGTGTGCATGTATGGACCATTTCACTTGACTGATATTTATAAGAAAATTTCAAATTCAAATACATAAGTGCTTCTTAAAATATTCAGTAATGAAGAAACTACTACATTTAGTTGCTTAATTCAGTAATTATGAGCAAGCGTCATTTGGATGGGTGAGGTGATAATGATGCTGGTAAGCCCATATTAGTATGTAAGCAAAGATAAGATTATTAATGCAATCATCACGCCAACATTGGAAATTGAAATGTCTTATTGTAAACGATGTCGTTTATGTGTAAAACCTTATTAGATTCATAAACTAAGTTAGCCGGCGTGAAAGATTTGCTTGTAAACAATTATAAGCATAATTTAGTCATGCTAATATTGGAAAATGAAACGTCTTATATTTATACAATGTCATTTATGTAATATTAATTTAATATTATTCAAATTTTGAACGTTAAAGCTGAAGTATCTATTGCTTTATAAAGCTGGGGGGTTAAATTCTTTTTGGCCCTTCTTCACCTTAGACCTCTTGAGTTTAAGGTAGAGGTTGTGCACCTTAACCAAGGGATGGTGAATGAGGAGCTCACTTTCTATGAATAAATTATTCCAAGTATTTTTTTTCTACTTAGGTACACTTTAACCTCTCACGTAGCTCATCAAGCTATTTTTGCACAGATACATATAATGCCTCAAGTGATTTTTAGGAAGGCAAAACCTCCCATTCACTTGTTGGTGCAATGCCTACGCGGCTTGCCATTTTGAAGAGCTACTGTAGACGGTAGAATTTAGCGCGTGTCTAAGATTTTAGCAACCGCGACACTGTTTGGGCTGAGGCCCCTAGAGAACACACTAACCATTGTCACAAAGACATGACATAGAGATGAGGAGTCACTACCCAGGGTAATAACTGGGACAAATTAAAAGGTGGTTCTCGATTCTCTAAAAGAAAGCTAGCACCATAACCAGGAAATTTTAGGAACGAAATACTAACTTCTTTCAGTCTTGTGTTCATTTAGAATTACTTTATGAATTACTATCTTATTCTTTAATTACATGTAATTTTATTTAAACTCTAATTAAACATCCATCTAACCCAAAAGGTAATTGGTCATAAAATTACATGTAAAAAATGCATACAAAAGGCAACAATGTCCCTAAGTCTAAACTAGTTAATTTTATGTAGAAGTTAACTAATTCTACATTTTATTTATAAGTGAAGTGGGCTAACAAAGGACCTACATTTTACCAATTTTAATGAACCTAGGTCCATTTGTTTTAACTTATCTAAGGAAATAGGCTCAAGTCTATAAAATTTAAAAGGAAAAGTTGAATTAGTGGGCCTAAGTCTAACTTCATTTTATTTTAAGTGAAATATGGGACTAAGTCTGTTTATTTTAAAAGTAATGAAATTAAATGGGCTGAGCTAAATTTAAATAAATTTTATTAATTAAAATGGGCCTAAATCTAATTAACCTAAAATGGGCCTACATTGGTTTTAATTAAATTAAACCCTAAAGCCAATTTAAGTCTATTGATTAAGTGGGTTTAGACCTAACGTGGGCTTGGGGCCCAAAAGGCATGAAAAACAAAAAAAATAAAACCCAATTCAAAAAACATACCAAAAATATATCAAAACAACAATTTTTACATGATTTTCCTAAGAAACCTTAATTCAATTTCATGTGATCCTAAAATTAATCTACTACCATCATTAATTTCATCATATTTTACCAAATGAAACCCTAATTACTAATTAATTTTAAGAACACAAAAGTAAATAATTAATATTCCCACTATTGGGGTTATTACAATTCCTACATGAATAAAACAAATAGGAAATTATATACAAACCCAAGAAAAAAAATAAAATAAAAAGCAAAACCCTAAAAACCTACATTAAAATGTTACAGGTTCTAATCCATGGCATTCCATGGACCTTCTGTCTATTTATTTGCCCTCATGTAGTCAATTCAGTTATACCTATCTGAAGCCAAAATCAAAATAAATACAAATGCAGAAATAAAAGAAACAGATTAGTGTTGATTAAATAAGAAAATAAAAAAAGAAATAAATCAAAGAAAACAATAAATAAAGAAAAAAATAAGGGAATAGAGATGAAGAATGTTATGCAAATGCTATTTGAATGCCTCTTAGATTTGGGATTGTCACCATTTTGAGATTGACTCTATTGCTTTTCTTTTTGATTTCCTGGACTTAAAAGAAACAAAGAGTGTATTTTTCTTCCTTTTGAAAAGGTTTTTTTTGAAATATATAGTAGAAAGGTTTTTCTTATCTTTTGTGTTAATTTTTCCCTCCTTTTTCTCTTAAATTTTTCTTTAAAACCCTAGCCTCTCCAGAACCATTTTTCTCTTTCTCTCACTTTCCTTTCCTGTTATCCTTAGCTAACAACTCTCACATGATCACAGCATTGCTAACCTCTTGCGTGATCATATGAGAGGTAGGATAAATGAGTTCTATTTTTTTTCAAAATTAAAAATCAGGATAAAAGGATTTCAAAAAAAGAAAATACGCATAATGGATGCGTAATGTACATGAAAAATATTAAAAATATTTCTTTATTATAATAAATTAATTTTGGACCCATAAAAAAACAGAAAAATATTGAAAAATGATAGAAAATACTGAAAAAAATGCAAATGTCCTATAATTCTGATAGGCATTTCGCTAATGCCAATTGGCATTAGCTAAATGCTGACTAGCAATTAGCTCAACAGTCCCAAAAAATAAAAAAAATAAAAAAATATTTCTAGAATTAAGATTTTGCAATTAGGTCCAAAAACACTACAATTTAGTCCTTAAAATTTTAAATTTCAGCACTAGAGATCAATTTCTCGATTAATTTTTCATCATAGGGGCTTTTATTGCACTATGCATAATTGTGTTGTGAAACTGGGTGCTTACAGTTGCCCCTTTTTGTCGTTGTTTGCTTGACAAATTGTGGCAAAACAATAGAAGCACACAATTTTGAAGAAAAGAATCAAGATACCTAATTCTATCCTAATTTACTTGTTGATGCTTAAATTGTGGAGCAATTTTAAGCATGTTGCTATGTTTAATATGATTCACTATATTTTCTATGGTACGTCTAGTGAAACTTACGCATTTCGCTATATTCCCCTTGGGATGTTTAGCGACTCGTGATCTGAAAACATGCTATAGTTCCTATGGAACGTCTAGCAATAATACCATAACTATTGTGTAGTGTCTGGTGAGTTGCACTATATTCCCTTTAGGACATCTAGTGACAATGGATTTCGTTATATTCCCTATAGGACGTTTTAATAAAATGAGTGAAATGACTCTCACTATATTCCTTATGGGACGTTTAGCAATTCGTGATTTGAAAATGTGTTATAGTTCCCATGGAATGTCTAACAATAATACCATAACTACTATGTAGTGTTTGGTGGACTGCATTATATTCCCTTTGGGATGTCTAGTGATAATGAATTTCATTGTATTCCTTGTGGGACATTCAACAAAATGAGTGAAATGACTCTCGTTATATTCCCTATGGGACATTTAACGATTCGTGATTTGAAAAATGTGCTATAGTTTTATGGAACATCTAGCAATGACACTATAACTATTATGTAGTGTTTAATAAACTGCATTATATTCCCTTTGGGACATTTAATGATAATGAATTTTTTTGTATTCCCTGTGGGTCGTTCAACAAAATAAATGAGATGACCCTCGTTACATTCCCTGTAGAACGTCTAGCGAGCTTTGAAAATGGTGTTGTAGTTCCTGTGGAACGTCTAGCGATGTCACTATGGCTACTGTGTAAATGATGCATGTAGAAATGCAAAGTTAAATTCTATAATATTCTATATTCTATACTTGATAAAAAATTCAGAATAAATACAGACACAATTAATTGATTAATGATGTGAGTTGAATGAATTATTTAGGAATTAAATCCTAACTAAAGTGCAATTATGGATGAAATTACAAAGAAAAACTTGATTTTTAATGCATGCACAGTTAAAGGACCAAAATGGATATTTTCTATTTATTAAAAGCTGCCCTCTTTATTTTTGATGCAATTCCTTCATTTCCCTATCCATTTCTTTCCCATTTTTTTCTTTCTTTCTTTGATTTTCTTCTTTTGATTTCTTGCTCATCCGAAGTTCAATTCACGATTTGTCGAATCCTATGGCTGACCCACAACATAGGCTACACAAAGGAGCAGAGATTCCAGTTAATCCAGCCATTTTGCCTCTCTATTTTCCTCAAAACAACCTTGGACTTTGAGAAGGTTTTACTATGCTTCCTTTGACTTGCCTTCACCTTCATAGGTGCATAGATGTGGGCAATAAGGAAACATTTCCCACTTCTGTTTATTCGAGCTATTTTTTTGTAGCTTGTGAATTATTCCATGAGCTACTGGGGGATGTTGCACAGCTAGCCTGGGCCTCCAGGTTCAGATGATTTGTCACTGTGCTTCTGACTTCTCGAGGGAGGTCTAATCGCCATTCTTTATTTGCACTGATTGAGCGGTGGATGGACACCACCCATACATTCCATACTTGCATAGGTAAGTTGACTATTTTTCCTATAAGTTTTTTTGCTATCACCGGGATTGCCTTTGGGGGAACTTCCATTTCTTTCGATATCAGTTATTACAGTCTTCTTGAGCATGCGTAGAGTCAGTATGTGCGAGATTTGATTAGATTTGTCTTAATATAGAAGAATTAGAAGAACATTATTCTTTCATCATTGGTCAAGGGATTCATATGTCTTCCTACTAACATACCTCATCAGATTGCTCATAAGGCGAGGTGCTTCCTCCTGATCTTTCTTGGCACGACCCTCTTCTACAAGGCTAGTCATGAGGTCAGCATTGCCCTTCTCAGCCCTCTTCGAGACTTAGATCGAGTTATCACCCTTGATTGGGGATCTATGGTGTTGGCTTATTTGTATTATAGATTAGACATTATCTGTAGAGGCACTGTCACTATGTGCGGCTTTTGGCATGCCCTGCATGTGAGTTTGTCCCTTTATGTTTCTCTTCCTCTCTTTTCCTTTTCTTTCTTTTTTTTTACTTATTCTCTCTATCAGATCTAGAGCATAAAGATTGGGTTGATTTATGGCTTTGAGGATATTAGCTCTGACAAGAGTCTCCCCTTAATGTAGAGATGGGGCTCCTTCCATCTAGTGAGTGTTATGAATACTCTATAGACCTACCGTAATCAGCTGAACACTATCGAGTGGGATTTGGTAAGAAAATAAAATCATTAGTACTTCATGACTTAATATAAGTTAAGCTTAATTAATCCAGATTTTGTAGATATATTCTAATTGGCTGGAGGGAGCTGATATTGTTTAATGATATAATTTCATGGATGCCACAGTATGACTTGAGGAGATGAGGGTTCTGCTCTCTCGTTATGGTTGTCAGATGTGGTATTTGGGAGAGCAGGTATACCGGTGGTGCTTTAGACCTTCACAACACAATATTCTAATTGTCGTCCCTCGCTTAATGCTTTACAGTTCTCATTTGACGAGTTTAGAGTTGAGAGAGGTGTTACAAGGACATTATGCCACTATTTTTCATGAGCGATCTCTCCATTATCGGTAATTCATCCATAAGACCCTCTTGGAGCAGGTTCCTATTAATCAGGCTGAGGTAACTTCTAATCATTTCTTTCTTGGAACTCTTAAATCAATTATTCTTTTCTTACAGTTTGCTTTTCATAGATTGAGGAGGTTCATTCCCCTACTAATGAAGCGATAGAGGAGGCGGCTGGGACTAATCAGGGGTTTGAGACTACGCAGGAGAGTAAGGTTGCTCCTGAGCCTAAGATTGCACCTGAGGTCCTCGGGTCTTATCCTAGCCATGCACAACGAACTTAGCATATTGGGACTAGCCATAAGGGAGCTTTTGCTGGCACTATTTTTGGCAATGTTCCCCTTCCTGACAGATTCATGCTCTATTGGCCTCCTGCTGTTTAGGCTCCAGTTGAGCATCAGATACATTTCAGTGATGTTCAGCTCCCCATCTTTTCTCTAGTAGATACTTCTTATCTGAGTTTGTTTGATTTATTTCTTGCATTACCTTTATGCTTGGTATTGATGTTAGTATTGTTAGTGATATGCACTAGGTCAATCATGTATGACCATGTTTTAACTTTATCATTTTATTTAATAAAGAGGCATTTTTCATTATCATTTTGTGTTATGATAATTACTTGAATAGTCAATTCTTACTAAGGTCATCAAGTATGTGACTTGATAGTAAAACCCTTAGATTAAATATGAGTTCTATTCAAATTATCCTTAGTCATAACAGTATGTTATGGCTAGTATGATGTTGATTAATGATTATGTTTTACTGATAATGAATATGAGATATTAAGTCAACTCATAGGTACTTATTTAGGAAATAATGTATTGGATTAACCATTATGAGAATACTACATAGATAATTGTTTTAAGTAATTCTCATCATAATAATATTAATTTAGTCCTTTGACATTGAAATCATTATAGATTTCTATATAACTATTATATATTTTGACACAATCTAACATTGTCTTTAACAAGATAATTAAATAGATTATTATTGGATATGAACTGAGTTATATGAGGAATATGAGTGGTTGATAAGGAATTTATCCCTCATTTAATCCGAGTAAGATATCTTAGGCCCCTTGATAAGATAGACTGAGGAAAATGCATGGCCATGCTAAAGTGAATTGATAAAGAGTTATCATTCTCAGTCTACTTAGAGTCAAGAAATAATATGATTGAATTATATAAGGATGACAAAAACTATGCCTTATATTCAATTAAGATATCATGTGACAAAGAGATTATAATATTTATTATAAATTAGGTTATGTCGAATTATTGACTTCATATGACTTGGGTAGTCATAATGTCTTGCTAGAGGCCACTTATAACATGTAGGCCTAAATAAAGATTTAAAGCCCACTATTAACGTCATGTGAACCTATACGGTCACACACTTAGAACATGCCCAAAAACGAATATGGGTTTGAGAAGCCCAAATATAGTATATGGAAATAAATAAATAGTTTATTTATTTATTTATTTAAGGTAAATATTATCTTAAATAAATAGAATATTATTTTTGATTTAATTTTAAATAAAATCAGAACAATAATAATTGAGAAATTACCAAAAAATTGTTTTGGTAAGTGAAACCCTAATTAGAGATCTATAAATATGTTATATTCTCTAAGGTTTCACTAACTCAATCATTAACCACTAAAAAATTAATTTTTCTCCTCTTAGAAAAACTAAAACATAGAGTGTTTTTATTCTTGATTTGTGAGAAATCAAGAGAAGTGCTACCACACAAAGTTTTTGTTTTAATCAAGGGCTGCTCATGTGGATGCTTGTGGAGGACAGATTCTTTTAGAGATGTCTTGATCTAAACTACCAAAATCAAAAGCTCGAGGTAAGGTGTCACCAGAGTGAACCTCCTCTCTGCCTTCTAGAAATCTTACCTCTTCTGCGTTTGTGGTAAGATTTGAAAACCCTTTTTAAATCAATTAATTGAATTACTTGGATCCGGGTTAGAGTTTATGGTTAAAATTTTTAATTTTCACTGTGTTTTTAAATCATGAAACTCAACAAGTGCAACTTTACAAAATAAGTCCCCCAGACACAGGCAAAGTATTTACACAGACTCGTCTCATCTCAGAGGTTATTTACCATACAGGTCACAAATAGTTAGTGAGTAAGTATATACACTTATTATGCAATTGTATGCATGGTGTGCATGGAGTGCATATGATATAATGCTTCCTATATGTGCATAGTTATTCATTAGATCTGGAGCAGGAGATTAAGATGCTTCGCCAGCGGCTTGCTGACTTAGGCCTTGATCCCTACAGTGTTAGTACTTCATCTGCCAGACCTCCAGATACTTATCACTTTGATGATCCTAGTAGAGGATGGAGCCCATAGTCTGACTTTGAAGCTAGGGATGACTGATTCTAAGCTATTTTCATCTCTGATTTGTAGTTAGGACTGCTTATTTCAAACTTCCCTTTCCTAAAATTAGTCTCGGATGAAAAAATGATCCTAAGTGAATTTTATTTTATCATTATTTTTTTTTACCTTAATTTTTGCCTAAGCCGCCTGTTTGGGTTTTCAACTTAGCGGGCTTATTATTTTTTTCTTTTCCATATATGAGTTATGATATAGGCTACAGAGCCATTTAGACTTTTCTAAAGACAAGAGGATTCAAGTTTTACATGATGAGTCTCAAAAGAAGAAACATAGGCACCATTATAACCAAATGGTCTCATATAGCTAGTCTTAATCTTTTATGTTCTATTTTCCTTTCTAATGCTTATGTATTATAAATAAGATAGAACATACAATGTTAAAAAAAATTTCAATTTTAATAAGATTCATTAATTAGGGAAAAAATGAGTACATTTGCTACATCATATGATATAACTTATGTTATCAGCTAGTCCTTTCGAATTTTCTAACTGAATATTTTTTGCTCACATTTATTTTTGTAACTTTTGCCTGACTAGCCCTTTATAGGTTTTCTAATTAACAAGATCTGCTTTATTTTATTCCATAATTTTTTCCTGCCGGCCCTTTATTGGTTTTCTAAATAGCGAGAATGTCCTAATTTTTGTCTAACTAGCCTTTTCAGGTTTTCTAGTCAGTGGACTTTTATTTACTTTATACCACTTTTATTTATTTTTATAGATATTATTTCTTAAGGTGATCTAAGTTAATAGGCTCTATGAACTCATTCCTTTTAAGGTCAGATATCTTAGTGGCTCCCTTTAACATAATTGACTTGACTAAGTATAGTCCTTCCCAGTTTGGTCTAAACTTTCCTCTTGGATCAAACACCACTGCTATAGATTGTTTTAGTACCATATTCCTAGCTTTTATCTTCCCCAACTTTACCTTCTTATTAAATGCCCTTGCTATCCTCTTTTGGTATATCTGGGTATTAAGCAAGGCATTCATACTCTTCTCGTCAAAAGACACCAGACGATTATATCTTTTCCATGCCCATTCAGTCTAGGGTGTTTTAGCCTCCATAACTACTCTTAGAGACTTGATCTCAATTTCTATTAGCAAAACTGCTTCATAGCCATACACCAGGGAGAACGAAGTTTGGCCTGTGGCAATTCTGGCTATAATTTTGTATCCCCATAAGGCAAAAGGAAGAAACTCATACCAATCCTTATAAGTTTTGACCATCTTAGAGAGGATTTTATTAATATTTTTATTTGTTGCTTCCACTGCTCCATTAGCCTGAGGTCGGTATGGTGAAGACTTATGATGCTCGATTCCATATTGCTACAATAACTCTGTCGTTTCTACTTGAAACTAAACCCCATTGTCTGTCACTACATGATGTGGAACCCTATACCTGTAAATGAGATTCCTCTTGATAAATTGGACCATCTTTTTTGCCTTTAGAGCATTAAAAGATTTAGCCTTTACCCATCTAGAGAAATAATCAATTGCCACGACTATATACTTATGCCCATTCAATGTTGTTGGCCTTATTTCTCCTATGATATCAATCCCCCACGCCACAAAAGGCCAAGGAGATGATAAACTATTCAACAACATTAGAGGAAGGTGGTTGAGGTTCCCATAGATCTGACACTGATGGCATTGTCTCATGATTCTAATATAATCTTTTTCCATGCTCATCCAGTAGTACCCCTGTCTGATTATCTTCTTTGCTAGGATTATCCCATTTATGTGAGAACCACAAGCTCCTGCATGAACCTCTTTCATCACCTCTTCTACTTCATCTTTCTTAAGACATCTGAGCTGCATTCCATTTAGCATTCTCTTATATAACGCTCCATCGTGACTTGTAAAATTACATACAAGAACACACAGGGCATATCTTTCTGTTGAAGTGGCCTCATATGGAAATTTTCCTTCCATAATGAACATCTAAATATCATAAAACTATGGCTTCTCTTGAGGCCTTATCTGAATCCCCATAATCTACTCAATCCTATAACACAGAGCCTTTAATTTCATGATCATTATAGTCATCCTAGTCACACTATCCCATATTGAAGAAAGTGTTGTTAGTGTATTTACAATCTGATTGTCATCTCTTGATAGATGGATAAAGACACACTTGATGAAATTCTTTATTAAATCTTTCAAATAGGGGATGTAGGGTTTCAACTTTTCCTCTTTCACTTCCTATTCCTTATTAGCCTGGCTGATCACCAATATAGAATCCCCGTATATTAATAATTCCTTTGCTCTGGCTGCCATCGCTGCTTCTACTCCATGAATGCACTCTTCGTACTCAACCATATTATTAGTTACTTTAAAATCTAACTTCTTGGCCATTGGTATGGTTTCTCCCTCTGGTGTGATGAGGATCACTCCTAACTTGGCTCCCTTGTTGTTTACTGCACCATTAAAATAAAGCTTCCATTCCCGATGCTCTACAACTGCTAGATTCTCATCTGGGAATTCTAGGCTCCATTGTTCATCGCCCTCTACTGAATTTTGAGCTAAACATTCCACTACTGCCCTTCCTTTAATAACCATTGTGGCAATGTACTCTATATCAAATTCAATCAGGAGAATGAGCCATCAAGACATCCTTCCAATTAGAGCAGGTACCTATAGTAAATATCTTAGGGGGTTTATTTTTTAAATGGCCTGAACCCTATGAGACTGAACGTAATGCCTCAATTTCCTTGTTGCCCAAATCATTATTAAACATGTCTTCTCCACCAAATTATAATTTTCCTCATATGGCAGGAGCTTTTTGCTGAGGTAATACATTGCATGCTCTACCCCATCTAGTCTTTCTTATGCTAACATTGCCCCTATTGCCTTTTCTTCTAAAGATAGATATAGGATCAAGGGTTTACCTAGCCTCGATGGTTTAAGTATAGGTGGATTAGTGAGATACTCTTTTATCTTATTAAAGGCCCTTTGACAGTCACCATTCCACTTTATAGGTTGATATTTTGTCAGAGGCTTGAAGATTGAGTCACAAATATTAGTAAGCCTTGCAATAAACCTACTAATATACTGTAACCTGCCTATGACCCCTCTCATATCTTTCTCTGTATTTGGCACTAACATTTCCTGGATAGCTTTTACCTTATTTGGATCCACTTTAATTCCTTTGCTACTCACTATATGTCTTAGCAACTTTCTTGAAGTAACCCCGAAAATGCACTTTTTTGGGTTGAGCCTCAGATTGTATCTCTTAATTCGAGCTAGGAACTTATTTAGAGCTTTAAAATACCCCCTCTCTTATTTCTAACTTGACCATCATATTATCTACATACACTTCCACTTTGTTATGCATCATGTCGTGGAAAAGAGCAGTGGCTACCCTTTGATATGTTACACCTGCATTCTTCAACTCGAAAGGCATAACCTTGTAGTAATATATCCCCCAGTCTATGATGAAAGTTGTCTTGATCTTATCCATAACTTCCATCATTATCTAATTATACAACCCATCCATGAAGGAGTACATTGCACTTAATGTTGCATTATCCACTCTCATATCGATGTGAGGTAAATGGAAGTCATCCTTCAGACATGCTTTATTTAAAACCCTGAAATTAACACACATTCTCACCTTACCATCTTTCTTGGGTTTTGGGACTATATTTGCTAGCCATTGGGGATAACCTACTACCTCTAAAAAGTTAGCTTGATTTTGTTTAGCAATTTCTTCTCTTATCTTTTCAGTCCATTCTGGTCTTAGCCTGTGCAATTTCTGTTTAACTGGTTTTATTCTTGGATGAGTTGGAATGTGATGCTCTGTAATGTCCTTGTCTAAACCTAGCATGTGTTTTTAGGTCCAAGAAAATACTACCTTTCTCTTTATTAATATTATCTCAAAATTTTCCCTCTCTTCAGGAGTTACATAATGTGATATAGAAATGTTATTTGGATTATCATTTGTGCCCATGTTAAATGAATCAAATTGAATTGAATTAATGTCAAACATGCATGAACGATCAAAATTATAATGCATAGAATTATCAAGATGCACATCACATAAGTAAGCAAAACCAGTGTTCATATCATTGACCATGGGAAAAATAACATCTTCGTCCTTATAAAGACTGGACGTTATTACATCAGTTTCTTCATAAAAAATTAGTAAAGCTATCACTAATAAGAGTAGCTAAATCCTGGGGTGGCTCCTTTTCAGGTGGTAAACATAGAAGCTCCTCGACTGCAGCATCCCCTACTCTTCCAGCTACTTGTTTCATCGCTTCTTCTTTGTTATTCTCGGCTAAGTTTTCCATAATCTGGTCCTTAAAAATCTTGAACCCAGGAACTTTTTTGCCAATGACATTGATGGACTCCTTAGTTACCAGATAGTACTTGCCCTCTCCTGGCTTAATGAAATTATCACTTAACGACTCAACTCTCCCCAAGGGCTTATTTCTCTTAGCCTTCTCCTTCTTTCTTGCCCTTCTACTGGTGGATCCTATCTTGACACACCCTAATCCTTTAGTGTCGCTTTGACTTTTGAATTTTGGTAGCTTAGGACTTCCTTGCTCATTCTTGCCTAGGCCTCGTCTAAGTTGGTAATTCATGTTCTCCATCATTTTTGCAATCCTTGGGTCCATCTCAGTCCCGCCAAATATCCCAGCAATTTGAAAACTGGGAGGAACACACACTTGTTTCTGTTTTTCTAGTCTGGCGGCCATAATTGCATTGGTCATAATATTACATGTAAAAAATGCATATAAAAGGCAGTAGTGTCCCTAAGTCTATACTAGGTTAATTTTATTTAGAACTTAGCTAATTCTACATTTTATTTCCAATGAAGTGGGCTAACAAAGGACCTACATTTTATTAATTTTAGTGAACCTATATCTATTTGTTTTAACTTATCTAAGGAAATGGGCTTAAGTCTATAAAATTTTAAAGGAAAAATTAAATTAATGGGCCTATGTCTAACTTGATTTTATTTTAAGTGAAATGTGGGCCTAAGTCTATTTATTTTAAAAGTAATGAAATTAAATGGGCTGAGCTAAATCTAAATAAATTTTATTAATTAAAATGGGCCTAAATCTAATTAACCTAAAATGGGCATACATTGGTTTTAATTAAATTAAACCCTAAAATCAATTTAAGTCTATTGATTAAATGGTGTTAGACCTAACGTGGGCTTGGGGCCCAAAAGGCATGAAAAACAAAACCTAATTCAATAAACATACCAAAATAGATCAAAACAATAATTTTTACATGATTTTCCTAAGAAACCTTAATTCAATTTCATGTGATCCTAAAATTAATCTACTGCCATCATTGATTTTATAAGATTTTACCAAATGAAACCCTAATTACTAATTAATTTTAAGAACACAAAAGTAAATAATTACTATTCCCACTATTGGGATTATTACAATTCCTATGTGAATAAAAAAAAAATAGGAAATTATATACAAACCCAATAAGAACAAATTAAAAAAAAGCAGAACCCTAAAAACCTATGTTAAAATGTTATATGTTCTAATCCATGGCACTCCATGGACCTTTTGTCTATTCATTTGCCCTTACGTAGTCATTCCAGTTATACCTGTCTCAAGCCAAAATCAAAATAAAAACAAAATGCAGAAACAAAAGAAACAGATTAGTACTGATTAAATAAGTAAATAAAAAAAGAATTAAATCAAAGAAAACAATAAACAAAGAAAGAAATAAGGGAATAAAGATTAAGAATGTTGTGCAGATGCTATTTGAATGCACCTTAGATTTGGGATTATCACCATTTTGAGATTGACTCTATTGCTTTTCTTCTTGATTTCTTGGACTTAAAAAAAAGAAAGAGCGTATTTTTCTTCCTTTTGAAAAGGTTTCTTAGAAATCTACAGTATAAAGGTTTTTTTTTTCTTTTGTGTTAATTTTTCTCTCAAACTTTTCTTCAGAACCCTAGCCTCTCTAGCACCAATTTTCTCTCTCTATCACTTTCCTTTCCTTTTATCCTCAGCTAACAACTCTCGTGTGATCACAACACTGCTAACCTCTTGCATGATTATAGGAGAGGCAGGATAAAGGAGTTCTATTTTTTTTTTCAAAATTAAAAATCAGGATAAAAGGATTCTAAAAAGAGAAAATACATGTAATGGACACGTATTGTACATAAAAAATATTAAAAATATTTCTTTATTAAAATAAATTAATTTTGGACTAATCAAAAAATAGGAAAATACTGAAAAATGGCAAAAAATACTAAAAAATACGAATGTCCCATAATGTCGATCAACATTGGCTAATGTCGATTGGCATTAGGCCAATGCTGATCAACATTAGCTAAATGTCGACTAGCAATTCGCTCAACAGTCTTGAAAAATAAAAAAAATTAAAAAAACATTTCTAGAATCAAGATTTTGCAATTAGGTCCAAAAACACTACAATTTAGCCCTTGAAATCTCAAATTTCAACACTAGAGATCAATTTCTCGATTAATTTTCATCATAGAGGATTTTGTCGCACTATGCATAATTGCATCGTGAAATTAGGTACTTACAGCTGCTTCCTAAACTGATTTTCGATATTACTATATAATTGTATATGAAAGAGTATATGTATTCGCTTCCTTTTATAGTGATAACATTTGTATTCATTAACCCTAATACAGGGAGAATTGTTTTGGCAATAAAATATTATCGTTCTTTGGTGTATTATATGTAACTTGTGTAATTTTACATATTGTAAGTCAATATTATTTTTAATTTTCTCATTTATCATAATATGTATGTAATTTAATGACATTTGCATGATTGAGCTTATAAAACTATATCTTATTTATCAAGAGATAAAATTAACTTACTTACATGATTAAATTGGACTTTACCAATATTGAAGATATAATCAAGAGTTAAGTTTTTAATTTTAGTTTCACTTTTATTGCTAATGATACATTAACAAAGTATTATATATATAGTGTATGTGATATAAGTGTTTTTGTTATTAACTTTTGTAATTATAAATCACAGGTATAAGCAACAACATTATGTTAACACTTTAAGAGTTATTGAAGTTATGCATGGCAATATATGAATGCATTGAAAATGTGAAGCGGAAAAGTATCATATGGTCAATTAAACATAAGTATATCAATATTTATCAACTACTAATATAATGTTCATACTGTAGTCGTATATGAATATTCAAATGGAATCCAAATTAAGGGATTTAAGTCCACGCCATTTTAAGCAACATGCATCTCGCATATGAGCTACTTTCTTGAATTATGTTGTCTATTATTTTACAAATCATGTTGTTGAAGTACCATCTTACTACGAATCTTATATTAGTTGCTCACCAGTTATTTGTATTATTGGACTTCTTCAGCTCGGTGTAAAAGTTCACCATCTTCAGCCTCAATATTAGCAATTTATTTCTTCAAATTACTTATACGCTCTTCATTTTTTTCATAATGTGTCTAGATTTCAGATAACTCCTTCAAATATGCATCAATAGATTTCTTCCAGCCTTTGGTGTCAGTAACCTTCTGTTTCACATCTTCAATCTTAGAGTGTAGTTCATCAATTGTCTTTGTTGCTTGAATAGAAGTTTGGTATATTATAATAATTTTTTAAAGAGCTTCATTAAGAGATTCAACTTGATATGGTGTTTTAGCAATAGTGCACAATATTAAACTCTATAATTTTATTGTGTGCAACTGTTGTGAACTAAAAGACAACATATCATTCTATAAAATGTATTTTAGTTGATTTTTTTCACACTCGATGTCATCCCTTATTAAAGATGATGCATTAATGTTACCTTCTTCAAGGAAGCTGAAGTCCATAGCAGACAATGGATCCTCTGGTGAATCTTGTGCACATGCTCTTTAAAATCTCTATATCTTATCACCTTAATAATTGTTAGTGTAGATATGGCCTAGTGTCATTCTTGTAATAAATAATAACATTGAAAATTATCCCCATGGCAATAAAATATTCATTTAAATAAAGAGTTCATTTATTTGAATATTTACCCTTTAGTAATATGTTAAATGAATTTATTATCAATAGTTGATAACATGAGTTACAAATTTATTTAGTACATATGCTATAAATTGTTCATAGTCAAATAATTAATATTTAGGTAATATTAATTAGATATCACCTTTGTCTGTTTTCCTTGATTAGTATGTGATGTTAATAATGGGAGGTAGTGAGTCTCATCCTACTTGATATGAGATATCAAAATAGACATGTGGATTATGTGATGGGTGGATCGAACAGTGACATTAGATTTGTGATTGCAAAGATACTCACTTATAATCAACAATCATAATCCAAGTCATAATGGTGCATATAGTCCTTTGACCTGAGGTGACACGATCATCCACATTTGAGTGGTTAGAGTTTGTTATTGCTTACATACTTATATTATTAACATATGGGTATATGACATATGGTGGCTCTAGTCAGTTGAATGTAGGGATGAGTGTTAAAAAAAGATGGGGTTCATTGCTTGAAGTGAATCGAGATAGATCCTATACTATCTAAGCTTATTCTTGATGAAGAAGTTCTTGGCTAGGACAAACATAACACAGTTGGAAAGATTTTCAGTGCTAAAAAGTGTTTCTATTATTAGTTATGTTTTATCAAGAATCAATACTTGAGATGAGGTCTTATGATGAAGCTATTAGAGTTTGATTAAACCTTGACTCTAGACTATATTAGGATCTTTTAATGAAGGAATTTTAGTGCATGATAATTATGACCATAAGGTTCATGTGAATCAATATGTGCATTTATATCTAATTGGGTAGTTGTGATATCAATGCTAGGGGTCACTTGCAACTTATGAGAACTAAATGTGCATAATTAGGATTTTCACATTTAGACTTGAAAGAGTTTCAAATAATATCAAGTGTTAATATTATATTCTCATTGCAAATTAAACAAAAACCTAGTAAGTCATACCTATAATACCTATAAGAGTTTTCCCAAATCACCATTTCTATTAATCTAATTATTAACTAAAGAGTTTAATCAATGAATTAAGATTAATGGAATTGGGTTTATACTTTAAGTAATGATTCTATTATATCATTAAATCTAATTCCAATAAGAGTTTTATTATTAATTTATATTTAATTAATATGAGATATTAATTAATATAGTAAATTAATAATAATATATGTTATTAATTAAATTATTAAATTTAATATGAGATATTAAATTATTAATAATTAAATTAATAATAATATACGTTATTAATTAAACTATTAGATTTAATATGAGATATTAAATTATTAATAATTTAATTAATAATTAGGTGTAAATTGTTGACTTTGAATAAGTATAAGAATGGATGTAGATATAATACATGAGATGTATTTTCTACACATTTCTTTATACATTACTATGTCAAGGTGGCAAGCTAATGATGTTTTAATGTCAAGGTGGCAAGCTAATGATATAGTAAGTTACTTGAACAATTTGTTCACTAACCATGTCAAAGGTGTATGCAAGGTGGCATGCAAAGTGTTATACTAATGATGTGGTATAAGTGATGTTTAATTTGTGCATGTCTATATCAGCTCACTCTCTTTATAAACATATCCTTAGAAGAGTTCTAGGATAGAGAGAGACACATGAATGAGCAATTTCATTAAGAAATTAATGTAAGTTTTTTCTTTGAGAAATTGTGTAGAGATTTTGGTAAGAAAATATACCAAAAGGAAAAGCAACATGTGCACAAAATAAACTCTAAGTTCTTACAAGTGAACTAAGTAAGTGCAAGTTTACAAGGGTCACTTGGAGAGGGTCCTTGCTACTAAGATTTATCAAGGTAAGAAGGTGGTTGGCAAAGCTTTGGTGCTTCAAGCTACAAGCCTAATACTTGTGAGGCTAAACATTTGATTCAAGAGTTGAACTAAAGAAGTCTAAAGCTAAAGAGTTTGTAAGTATTCTTAAACTTAGAATTCTTAGGTTATTGTGTACGTATTTAGCTATATGTTTAAATACAAATTGGATCCTTGGGATTGGAATTCTTCATGTAATGAAGAGTTATGTTAGGTAAAAATTTTAAAATTTCCTTTATATAGGTTTATGCTAAACACACATGTTCCTAATATCTAAGTAGCATAACTGATTTCTAATAGTAGTATTAAAGTGCCTTTTTGCACTTAACACATGCTAAATTAATAATAATACATGTTATTAATTAAATTATTAGATTGAATATGAGATATTAAATTATTAATAATTATATTAATAATGATATATGTTATTATTAATTTATAATTAATTAATAATTGGAAGTGTTATGATTATAATTAATCGTTAGTTACAAGAGTTGTGGCTAAAAATGCTTAAAATGTGATTTGAATAATATAGTACTATAGCAATAGTGGTACTGTTGCAACTGTAGCACTATAGCTGCTAAGTTATTGCTGGGTACTATAGCATAATAAAAAAATTTGAATGTTTAATTTTGTATATTGATCATTATTTACAAGAAGTAATCATGGACTTAGATTACATCCTTATATTTGTAATAATAATTAATTTTATTATTTGATATGTAATTAAATGTTAATTACATAAAATTATTAGGATGTAATATTAACCTTAGTACGCCAAGGATTAAATGTAAGTCACAGGAGTTGTGGCAAGAAGCTTGAAGTGCTCAAGATGCAAATCCATGGAGATGGTGATAAGGAGTTTCATGCCTTAAATAATTTTCTTAGGCTAAGCCATTTTGTAACTTATTTTAAGAGTTAAAATAGGTTTAAGAAAAGTCCATGATCACTCTTTATTAGTGCATGCATTTTTGCATGCTTTATGTACATATGTGATATGTATGTTATAATATGTTATATCCATATATGATATGTATATATAAATAGATGACATGAAATATATGTATATGATATATATTGGTTAATGTACAAAGTGAGACCTTAAAATAAAGATCTAAAAATCTTTTAAAAATAAATTTAAGTCTTGACTCTCCATTGGAGTAATAACTTTCATGGTTTTGGGATTGTGTGCATCGACTATAAACACATAGGGGTATACATAAGGTCCAAGAGATTCATATAGTATTATTGTTAAACATAAAATGTTGTGGATGTATAAACACACTATATGCTAAGAATGGAAAATAGGTGTACTTGAGATATGTAATGTTCAAGTTTGTATATTTCATTGATCTAATGATGTGGACCTAACTAATGCTAAAGGCTAAGAATGACAATATGTACCTGAGGTCCATAACATTAAAAGCTAGATTGATGGAATATCATATAAAATGTGATGGACAAGAGTTATCCACTTAATGAGAACTAATATTCTAAGAATGACAATGTGTACCTGAGGGATATTAGTGATCCATTAAGAACTTCATCACCCACTAAAAATCCATACAATAAGGGATTTTTGTTCTCTACTTAGAAGTATAGGATTTGCCAAGTTAATGGGAGGCCATTAAGATTAAAGACCAAATCTAATGGTAATATATCAATGTTATAAAACTAATTAATCATATTGCCTTTATAGAAAAAAATTATAATATAAGACCATCAAATCCACTATTAATCATACTTAACCCATATAGGCTCACAGGCCCTAATTTCATTGATTAGCTAAGGAACCTAAAAGTTGTTTTAACTTCTAAAAAAATACTATATGTATTGAATCAGTCCCCTTCCTAAAAATGCTTCTTAAGAGGAGCATGACACTCTAGATAAATGGAAAGATGATGATATACAAGCACATTACATGATGTAGGCTTTTATGAGTACCGAAATTCATCGGCAACATGAGAAGTACACAAGTGCAAAGGAAATCCTGCTTCACCTATAAGAGTTGTTTGGTGAACATAGTAGGACTGCTAGATATGAGTTATAAAAGTAGCTTTTCCATGCTAAGATGAAGGAGGGTGAGGATATGGGAATCCATGTGAACTCCATGATTAGATCTATAGAGGAGCTAAATAGTCTAGACTTTATTATGGACTTCCATTTCTAAGTGGATTTAATCCTTCAATCCCTTCCTAAATCTTTTAGACAAACCATTACAAACTTCCATATAAACAAAGTAAAGTGCACTCTTACAAAGCTTTTGAACATGCCAGTGATAGGCCAAAAGGCTATCCAAGGAAGTAAGGGAAAGGAGGTTGCACTTATTGCCTCTTCTAGTAAGATTAAGAAGAAAGGTAATAGGAAAAATAAAGGCAAGACAAGTGTTTTCAAGCCCACGGGTGGTATAGCCAAGAATAAAGGCAAGATATATATGAGGGAAGACCCAGGTAAAGGAAAGTGTTTTCATTACCAAGGCGAAGGACATTGGAGGAGGAATTATTCTAAGTTCCTTAAGTCCCTCAAGACAAAAGGAAAGGGCAAATAAGGAGAAGGTAAGACTTTCTCTAATTTATATACTTATAAATGTTTTAAAAGCTTATATAATGCATGGATATTGGATACCGGTGCTAGTTCTTATATTTGTTTATCCTTGCAGGATCTAGCAAATGGGAGAAGGTGGAGACTTAATGAAATAAACTTAAAGCTTAGAAATAAAGTAAGTGTTGCTGCCAAGGCTATAAGATCTACTTCTATTGATCTTTATGATCATATTTTGTTATTGGATGATGTATTATATGTACCTAATTCCTATAAAAACATAATATCTATTTCTAGTTTGACTAGAAAGGTTATGAGTTTCATTTTAAAAGAGACGTATGTAATATTTACTTTGGAAGTGAAATAATAGTCAAGGGTTATTTAATATATGGTTTATATTACCTTGATAATATTACTAGTAAAAATAAGCCTTAAGTTAATATAAGTGATGCAAATGTAATACTAATTAAAAGTATCTCTAACTCAAAATATTTATGGCACTTGAGATTATGTTATATTGTGGAGGATAGGATCATAAAGTTGGAAAAGATAAGAATCTTGAGCAATCTTGAATCTGTAACCCATCTAACTTATGAGGCTTATCTTCAAGGCAAGATGACTAGATCACCATTTATTGGACAAATGGCAAGAGCCAAAGATGTACTGGATATCATACATAATGATGTATATGGACCATTTGCTGAAATGGCTAAAGGTGGTTTTTACTACTTTATAACTTTTATAGATGATCTATCAAGGCATGGGCACTTATTTCTTATAAAGAACAAAAGTGAATCCTTTAAAAAGTTTAGGGAATTCAAAACCTAAGTAGAGAACCAAATTGAAAAAGTATTAAAACTTTAAGATTAGATTGAGGAGGTGAATACTTAAGTACCGAGTTCATTGAGTTCCTTAAGGAACATGGCATTGCATCACAACTCACACCACATGGAACATCTCAATTAAATGGTGTGTTTAAGAGATGGAATCATACTTTATTAGATATGGTACATTCCATGATGAGCTACACTGATCTTCCTATTTCACTTTAGGGTTATGCACTCTAAATCACCTCCTACATCATTAATTATATTCCATCCAAATCTATTTTTACTACATTATATGAGATATGGCATGGTAGAGCACCAAGTCTTAAACGTGTTATGATTTAGGGATGTCCAACTTTTATCAAAAGGCTGAAATCAAATAAGTTGGATGTAAAATTGATTAAAGGAAGGTTTGTTAGATATCCTAAAGATAGTTTAGGGTACTACTTTTATCTTCCTAGTGAACAAGTTATTGTTATAAGCAGAGATGTTATTTCCCTTGAGAAAGAGTTTCTTAAGGAAAGTGGCAAAGGAAGGAAGATAATGTTAGATAAGGAATCAACTAAGGAAGCCCAAAAAATTGATCAAATGGATATTAATAAACCCAAAAAGCCTATTTCCAATTGAGAATTTCATTACACCAACTCCTAGAAGGTTTAGCAACTCCTAGAAGGTTTAGTAGGGTATCTCATCCTTCGGAGAGATATGGTCTTCTTTATGATATGCAAGAGTTGCATGTTCATGAAGAGAGCATTCATGTTGATGATCCTACTACATATGAAGAAGCTTTATATAAAAAAGATTCTTCAAGATGGATTGAGAACTAAAATGGATTCCATGTATGCAAACCAAGTTTGGACACTTGTTGATCCTTCTAAGGGTATTATACTCATTGGGTGCAAATGGATCCTCAAAAGAAAGATTAGTGTAGATGGAAAGGTAGAGTCTTATAAAGCTAGGCTTGTAATGAAAGGGTTTTTCCAAAGGCAAGGGGTTGACTATGAGAAGACCTTCTCGCCAGTAGCCATGCTTAAATCCATTCAGATTCTTCTAGCTATAGTTATACACTATGATTATAAGGTTTGGTAGATGGATATCAAAACTGCTTTCCTTAATGGTTATATTGAGGAAGACATTTTTATGGAGCAACCCAAGGGTTTTGAATTTAAGGATAACGTAAAAGTGTGCAAGCTTAATAGATCTATCTATGGTCTAAAGCAGGCTTTAAAGAGTTGGAATCATCATTTTAATAAGGCTATATGTTCTTATGGTTTCATTAATAATAATGATCAGTCGTGTCTTTTCAAGAAGGTTAGTGGGAGCCAACTCACTTTCCTTGTATTACATATAGATGACATTCTATTAATTAGAAATTATGTCAGAATGATGACTTTTGTAAAAGTATGGTTATCTAAAACCTTCTTAATAAAAGACTTAGGGGAGGCAACCTATATTCTTAGGATTTGAGTTTATAGAGATAGATCGAAGAAAGTGATTGGTGTATCCCAAAGTCTTGACTTAGAAAAAGTGTTAAAAAGGTTCAAAATACTTTATTATAAGAGAGGATTGTTACCATTTAGGCATGGTGTCCATTTATCCAAGGGTATGTCACCTTAAACACCCGAGGAAATGGAGCAAATGGCTAAAGTTCCTTATGCTTTAGCTATAAGAAGCTTGATGTATGCTATACTGTGTACTAAGCCTGATATTGCCTATGTTGTTAGTGTGACTAGCAGGTTTCAATCTAATCTAAGTTTGGAATACTGGATAGCTATTAAGGCAATCTTTAAGTACTTGAGAAGGACTAAAGATTTATTCTTAACTTATAGAGGAGGTGATTTATAAATAGATGGTTTCATAGATTTTGATTTTTAATTAAATGTGGATAATAAAAAGTCTATTTCAGGGTTTGCTTTCATCTGTAATGGAGCTATAATGTGCTAAAAGAGTTCCAAGAAAAGTATCACTACTAATTCCATTATAAAAGTTGAGTATATAGCTACATTAGATGCTGCTAAAGAAGCTATTTGGATTAAGAAGTTTATTATTGAACTAGGAGTTGTTCCTTCCATTGAGTCCTCGATTCCTCTCTATTGTGACAACAATGAAGCCATTGTTTTGGCAAAGGATCCAAGGTCTCACTAAAAATCCAAACATATAGAAAGACATTTTCATATTATTAGAGAACTTGTTAGGAAGGGTGATGTGCTCGTGCAAAAGGTAGCTTCAGCTAACAATGTGGTTGATCCATTGATTAAGGCACTCACCCAACTACAATTATACTATCACATTGTGAAGATGGGTCTTAGATATTATAATGAATATCGCTAGTGCAAGTGGGAGATTGTTAGTATAGATATGCCATAATGTCATTCTTATAATAAATAATAACATTGTAAATTATCCTTATGACAATAAAATATTCATTTAAATAAAGAGTTTGTTTATTTGAATATTTACCTTTAGCAATATGTTATATATATTTATTATTAAGAGTTGATAATATGAGTTACAAATTTATTTAGCACATATGTTATAAATTTTTCATAGTTGAATAATTAATATTTGGATAATATTAATTAGACTATCACCTCTATCTATTTTCTTTGATTAATATGTGATGCTAATAGTGGGAGGTAGTAAGTCTCATGCTACTTTATATGAGATATCAAAATAAACATGTGGATACTTATATGATGGATGGATTGAACAGTGACATTGAATTTGTGATTGCAAGGATACTCACTTATAATCAACAATCACAATCCAGGTCATAATCATGTATATAGTCTTTTGGCCTGAGGTGACATGGTCATTTACATTTGAGTGGTTAGAGTTTGTTACTGCTCACATACTTATGTTATTCATATATGGGTATCTGGTATATGGTGGCTCTAGTAAGTTGAATTAAGGATGAGTGTTCAACCAAGATGGGATTCATTGCCTGAAGTGAATTAAGATAAATCGTATACTATCTAAGTTTATTCTTGATGAATAAGTTTATGGCCAGGACAAATATAATATAGTTGGAAGGATTTTCAGTGCTAGAAAGTGTTTCTAATATTATTTTATGTTTTATCAAGAATCAATACTTATGATGAGGTCGAAGCTATTAGAGTTTGATTAAACCTTAACTGTAAACTAGATCGGGATCTTCTAATGAAGGGATTTTAGTGCACAGTAATTATGACCATAAGGTTTGTCTGAATCAATATGTGTATTTATATCTAATTGGATAGTTGTGATGTCGATGCTAGGGGTCACTTACAACTTTTGAGAACTAAATGTACATAATTGAGATTTTCACATAGAGATTTAAAAGAGTTTCAAACAATATCAAGTGTTAATATTATATTTTCATTGACAATTAGACATGAACCTAATAAGTAACACCTAAAAGAGTTTTGCCAAATCACTATTTCTATTAATCTAATTATTGACTAAAGAGTTTAATAAATTAATCAAGAACAAATTAATCAAGATTAATGGAATTGGATTTATGCTTTAAGCAATTATTCTAGCATATCAATAAATCTAATTCCAATAAAATAGTCAATTAATAATAACATGTGTTATTAATTAAATTATTAAATTTAGTATGAGATATTAAATTATTAATAATTAAATTAATAATAATATATGTTATTAATTAAATTATTAGATTTAATATGAGATATTAGAATATTAATAATTTAATTAATAAGTATGTGTAAATTATTGACTTTGAACAAGTATAAGAATAGATGTAGATATAATACATGAGATGTATTTTCTACACGTTTCTTTATACATTACTATGTCAAGGTGGCAAGCTAATGATGTTTTAATGTCAAGGTAGCAAGCTAATGATGTAGTGAGTTACTTGAACAATTTGTTCACTAACCATGTCAAAGGTGTATGCAAGTTGGCATGCAAAATGTTATACTAATGATGTGGTATAAATGATATTTAATTTGTGCATGTCTATATCAACTCACTCTCTCTATATACATATCCTTAGAAGAGTCCTAAGATAGAGGGAGACACGTGAATGAGCAATTGCATTAAGAAATTAATGTAAGTTGTTGCTTTTGAGAAAGTGTGTAGAGATTTTGGTAAGAAAATATAACAAAGGGAAAAGCAACATGTGCACAAAATAATCTCTAAGTTCTGGTAAGTGAACTAAGTAAGTACAAGTTTACAAGGGTCACTTGAAGAGGGTACTTGCTACTAAGTTTTATCAAGGCAAAAAGGTGGTTGGTAAAGCTTAGGTGTTTCAAGCTAGAGGCCTAACACTTGGGAGGCTAAGCATTTGATACAACAGTTGAACCAAAAACATCTAAAGCTAAGTGCTATACCTTAAATTTGACTATCCCAAAAAATGGTCCAATGACGAAATGAACCTCTGAGATGACTAGAGTCTGCTCGTTCACAACACCTCGAAGTGTGCAACCTTAAAGAACTAACTAACCCTACCAGTGTGCAATATTGATCACTGATCCATCGAGTTGTGCTTTAACCTTATAAAATATGAATTATCGGAACAATAAGAAGCTTATTTTGAGAATTCCTTTCATGGAACACTTAACTTGTTAGGCCGATGTTCATTTCGTTAGATTGGGGCCAACTTTGTGAAAAAATGGAAATTGATTTTGAAAAAATGGATTTTGGAAACATGTTTGAAAGGCTCCAAAATCTCTAAAAGTAGCCCTTGAATGGTCTAACACAACCCGAGGATTAGCGCTAGTCGCTTAGAAGTGCCCATAAAGCCATAAACACCACTAAAGTCGAGGCTGAATTCGACAAAATGAACTTAAAAAATGCATTCAAAAGGCTTAAAAGCCCTAGGAACCAACCTTGAAAAAACATGCATAAGTCTCAGTTAGAGTGCATGCACGCACTGCCACACGATAAGCGCATGACCACACCCTTAGTGTACCACCACGTGCACTTCGCATGGCCACACACTTTGTCCTAGGGATGCACACATAACCATGCCTATACCCCCCCTATTCCACACATTTTTCACTATAAATAGACACCTCCACACCCCTTTTTAAGGGGGGGAGCAAGTGGAAACAACACACACACTCAAGAATCTATCAGATAGAAGCCGCTGGAAACCCCTTTCCAAATAGTTTTCACTCTCCTACTACTTTTTTTAGGTGATTAGATCTCTTTTCCACCAACCAAGCCTCACCTTTGTTAAAGCATGCTTCAAAGGTATACAAACTAGCATCATTCTATTGTCATTTTGAACCTCTCAACAAGGAAAGCTTAATAATCCCTTGAAGCTAAAGCTTCATAACCCACACAAGCTCTGTCAAATCTAAGGACCACACAATCATTTTGGCATATTTATTTTATTGCATTGCATTTTATTTTATTATAGCCAGCATTTGGGAATATTGTTGTGCCTGTATGATAAAATTGGTAGTTTTTCATGCTATATGAATAATTTATGCTTTATTATGCTCATTTCATATCATTATTATGCATCCTTTAGTTCCAAAACATGAAATCACATCGTAAATATTAATAATGTGAAAAGTTCATATCCCAAAATAGAGTCATTATATTTCCAGTCCAATGATGACATCATACATCCCTTATATTATTATCATATATCATTATAGCATAAATAATGACTGTGAACATGCATGATCATCTACATTTTGTTTACTCTTTCAAATGATTGAGTGTCCATTGCTTATTTCATTATTCATGTGATTGAGCAAACTATGTAAATGGTTGTATTTACCATGTAGATTCATCATATCTAAATTAGATTTACTTTTTCATAATTTTTTTCCTTTTATATGTATTTTATTAGGAAAACGATGTAATAGTAGTATCTTCAACTTTATTATCTTCAACTATTTGACAAATTGTGTGAATGCTATACAAACTATCATCACCAAAACTAAAGTGTTACGGTAGTTATATATCAAACATCATATAATGAGAAATAGTAAAAAAAGTAGATGCGATCTCTTAAACCTAGAAATCTCTATTGGGGGTAATACTCATTGAGTGACATAATGTTATCCCTTTCTTTTTCCCGATTTTCTAAAAATTGTGTGGTGACTCCATAAAATCAAAAAAGTGTCTCATTCCTCCTGAGACCAATCATTTGTCCCTATTCAGCAAAGTTGCCATGTCCTTTGGAAATAAAATGAAAAGACCTTACGAAACCAATTCACCTTAAAAACAAGAACGGTCACTCACTCTAAGGAGCTTGTAAGTATTCTCAAACTTAAAATTCCTAGGTTGTTGTTTACATGTTGTTTTGATATTTAGCTATGTGTTTAAATGTAAATTGGATCTTTGGGATTGGAATTCTTCATGTGATGAAGAGTTATTTGAGTAAAATTTTTAGAATTTGCTCTACTTATATTTGTGCTAAATACTCATGTTCCTAATATCTAAGTAGCATAACTTATTTTTAATAATAAGTACCAATGACATATATTTTTTTTTATCATAAGTGATATACTAACAAAACATATATACACATCAAGTTTAATCAACTTCACCATATAATAGTTGTATAATAGATGAATTTTTGTCCATCTGTTAGTAGAATAATAAACTAAACAATGAAAATGTCCTTCTTCAATTTCATTTGTTATGGTATAATTACATGGTTCCATCTCATATAAGCCTACTTGAATATCATTGGTCACTTCATTAATATCTTTATCTGCATTATATTCTTTTGGATTTTCCTCATCTTCATCTGATACATCAACTGAGTCACTTTCAGTATTAGCAAACTTTCTTGTTTTTCTTAGCATGCTTAACCTTCTAATTCTAGAATGTTTAGAGACTATTTTTTTAACCATAGCTTGATTAGTGGACATCTACTTTGATTTTTTTATCTTTTACATGCTAGTGCCTACATTTTTTTCTTTCTTAAAAGTAGTATTATCCTTAGTTTCCTTAGTCTTTTCTTTCTTTTCTTACTAGGAAAATGCTAAATATGAGTTTTAAGACCTGCACAAATAGTAAAAACATCAATATATTTGCATTTGTACATGCTTGAAAAAAAGTACACTATAAGAAAAAATTTATGCTGCTAATCAAGAAGAGGCAAATACTTGGTAAAATTCTGTCCATTGGAGTTCCAATCAGATTAATGTATCTATGACTTCAAAAGGTAGTGAACCAATCAACATGCAATTGTGATGTTGGTGTTACATAAAATTTCAATTGATTCAAAGCCTATGACTACATAATGACCTAACCAAGCATAGTTGGTAGATTACTCAAACCTACACCCTCCAATGAGGGATATGGTGCTTGATCAAGACTAAATTGTTTGGCCCACAAGTAAGGATGGTACATTGTAGGAGACAATATGGGCATGGTATGATCGAAAGCTTATAATCCACGACATACAAAAATCCTCCAATATATGAAGGTGTAAAAGAAAATCTTCTCAATCTCTTGTTGATTTTCCTCTACATCTCTGTACCCAATGAACTCTAACCAAGGGTTCTTTGATTCTTTACCAAGAGAAATGAAAAAGATCTTCTTTGGTCCTTAACTTCAAAAGGTTGAAAAAAGACATAACTGTTGAGTTTCTGTGATACAAAAACATAATGGAAATTAAAATTTAATTCACAAAAACCCTAAACCAATATATATGTAATTCGAATAAATTAATTAAAGAGGGATTCCAAGCACACACCTAGATGATCTTATAACAAGATGGTTGGAAGGAAGAGAGGAGGTTCACTCCGGTGACACCCTACTTTGAGCTTTTCATGTAGGTCTTGTCAAATCAAGATGCTGCCAATGAAGCCACAGCCTCTACTGGTATCCGCACGAATAAAGAATCCAAAGCAAAGATGGTGTGCTAGCACCTTGTATAAGACAACTCTTTATTTGATTTTCTCTCTATATATTTTCTTTTCATAAAAAAGTGGTAGAAGGAGGATAGTTAAAAAGACATATGAAACCTTAAAGAAAGACATGTATATATTGACATCACATCTAGGGTTTCCTAAACCACTTACCAAAATAGTTTTGGTAAGTCTAAGCTTCCTCTTTTATTTTTATTTTAATTCTACATCTATAATTATTTCCTATTTAATTAAGATAACTCTTACCTTAATTAAAAAAGAAGTAAATAAATATAAATATATACAAATATATATTTATTTATTCTTTCAGAGAGATTATCACTAGGTTAATTAACCTAATACTGCTTTGGACTTGTTCTAAGTATGTGACCCTGTATGTTCACATAACGTTGGCAGTGGGCCTAAAATTCTCATTTTAGCCCACAAATCATAATTGGTTTATAGCAAGACATTATAACTGCCCAAGTTGTGTGAAGGTCAGTAATTTGACATAACCTAATCCACAACATGTATTATAGTCTTTTTATCATGCAATATTTTGATTGAACATAAGGGATGAAATATGTCATCCTTATATTGTTCAATCATATTATTTCTCAATCCTAAGTATATTGATATTGATAATTCTTTATATGATATTGATAACTCTTTATCAACTCACTCTAGCATGGCTATGCATTTTCTCAGTCTTACTTATCAAGGGGCCCACAAATATCTTCTTATAATTAATGAGGGACAAATTCCATCTTAATCACTCACATCCCTCACATAATGTATTCTATATAACTTGTTTTATCATTTGATTAAAGATGACGTAGGGATGTGTCAAAATACAGAACGTATCATACAGGAAACCATAGTAATTTTATGTTAAAGGACTCAAAAAATACTACTGTGATGATAATTACCTATAATAATTATCCATGTGGTATTCTTATAGTAGGTCAATCTAGTATATCATTTTACTAAATATGTACCTATGAGTTTAACTTAATATCTTATATACATAACCAGTAAAACATAATCATCATTCAAACTCATACTAGTTTTTATTCATTATTGTTCCCATAACTATGATCAACCAAGGATATTTAGGTTAGAATTCAAGTATCACCTAAGAGTTTTATTATCAAGTCACATACTTAATGACCTTAGCTAGAATTAACTAATCAAGGATAATATTAAAATTAACCAGTAGTAATAAAAATGTCTCTTTATTAAGAAAATAGAAATATGACAAAATCAAAGTATGGCTATTACATAATTGGTCCAGGGTATAACACTAACAATCTCCCACTTGCATTAGGCCTAATTAATATTGTATCTCATACTTATTGATCTAGTATGACTCTTATGTTTAACCTATGGAAGAGGCTTAGTTAGTGGGTTAGCAACATTGTCATATGTTGGTACTCTACATGTCTTCACGTCTCCTCTCTCAATGATTCCTCTAATGAGATGATAACGTTTGAGTATATGTTTGGATCATTGATGTGATTTAGGTTCCTTAGCTTGTGCAATGGCTCTATTATTATCATAATATAAGTCCACTGGATTTGATATATTAAGAAAAACTCCTAATCTAGTTATGAACTTCTTGATCTAAACATCTTCCTTGTCTGACTCTGAGGCAACTATACTCAAATTTTGTTGTAAAATCAGCAACTGTAGACTGTGGGGTTTAGTGTGTGTCTAAGATTTTAGCAACCGCAACACTGTTTAGACTTAGGGCCTTAGGGAACACACTACTATGTCACAAAGTCATAGCGTGGAGAAGAGGAGTCACCACCCAGGGTAATAACTGGGACAATTTGATTGGTGGTACTTGATTCTCTAAAAGAAAGTTAGCACCACAACCAGGAGATTCTAAAAACGAAATACTAACTTATCTTAGTCTCGTGTTTATTTAGAATAATTTTATAAATGATTATTTCATCCTCTAATTACATGAAATTTTATTTAAACCCTATTTGACATCCATCTAACCCTAGGCATCTAGTCAATAGAATTACACATAAAAATACACTCGAGATCGCAATGTCCCTAAGTCTAAACTATGTTAATTTTATTAAAAAGTTAGCTAGATTTACATTTTATTTATAAGTGAGAAAGGGACTAAAGGTGGGCCTACATTTTTTTTATTAATTAGTGAGCCTAGATCTATGTATTTTAGTTTGTCTAAGGAATGGGTTTAAGTCTATTCAATTTTAAAGAAAAGTTAAATTAGTGGGCCTAAGTCTAACTTGATTTTATTTTAAGTGAAAAGTGAGCTTAGGTCTATTTCTTTTAAAAGAAATGAAATTAAGTGGGCTGAGCTAAGTCTAAACAAGTTTTAATTATCTAAATGGGCCTAAAATCTAATTAACTTAATGGGCCTAAATTGATTTTAATTATTTAAAGTCCTAAACCATTTTTTAAGCCTATTTAAAGTGAGTTGGACCTAAATGTGTGCTTGGAGCCCAAAATAATATAAAGACCTAAAAACACAACCCAAAACAAATAAAACATAAAAAAGGATCAAATATACATTTTAGTGATTTTCTAGAAACCCTAAATCAATTACATGCAAACCCTAAATTAAGCTACTGCCATCATTGATTTTAATTTATTTTTACCCAATTGAACCTAATTACTAATTGATTTTAAATGCAGAAAATTAAATCTTTCACTATTCCCACTACTGGGGCTATTACAAACTATAAACATAAACTAAAATTAAACAATTATACACCCATGAATTAAAATAACTATACAAAACACATAAATGCAAAATGAAAATTAAAATCCTAATATCTACTAGAAAATAGTACAGGTTCATCCATAGCATTCCATGGATCTTCTATGCGTTTAAACATAGGTAGTATCCTCCTCAATCCCCGCTCAGATATCAAGATAAAAAAAACAAAAAATCATATTAGTGAAATTTAAAACTCAAATCAATAACAAAAATAAAATAAAAATTATTAAGGAAGAAAATAATAAAGAAAAGAACAATATGATGATCTTAGATGCTGTGCAAATGCCTTTTTAGCCCCTTATACTAGGATTTTCACGGTTGAAATTGACTCAGTATTGATTTGATTTTGGACTGGGATTTGATTGTGTTCGAAGACACTGAGAGTATCCAAAATTAGGGTTTTTGAAAGACAAAGGTGTGTGCAAGGTGTTCTTCACGTCTAAATTTTTAGGATTTCTAAGTTTTTTTTCTCTTAGTCTGTGTGTGTAAAAAAACTTTCCTCTGTGTGCAAAAAAAACTCCCGTCTTTCTATAAAAAAGCCTCCCCTCATGCATGCAGACTCTTTGCTTTTTAAAGCAAAGTTTGTGTACTGACTTCCCCCATTGTAGGAACAGGTTCATCTCTTCAAAACAACCTTATAAGAATTTTGATTTTTGAAAGCTATTTACATATTTTGAACGCATTGAAATTTTCATCAAATAATAATAATAATTAAATTAAATTTTTAACCAATCAAAACACTGAAAAAATTGACAAAAAATAAGAAAAAATACGCAAAAAATAAAAAAATAGGACTTTTACATGTCGGCATTGTGCAATGTTGACCGACATTGTATAATGCCAATCGGTGTTACACAATGCCGGTCGACATTGTGTAATGCTGGTCGGCATTACACCAATACCGATCCTAATTTTTTTTAACTTTTAATTACCAAAAGACCACTGAAAAATTGACTTCCTTGTAATCAAATCCTAAAAAAATGTTGCAATTTAGTCCCTAAAGTCCAAAAAATTGACAACCAAGTTCAATTTTTGAATAAATTTCATCATAGGGGCTTACGTCACAATTATGCACAATTGTATCCGAAAATTGGGTGCTTACAGCAACAGTTTCTTACTTTGAACTTCTATAGCTCACTACACCTCCATTTAAACAAAACACATAACTTAACTATGATAAAAAATCATCCTTGTTAGATTAAAAGTCGACATATGTGTAACTATTTACAACTAGCTCATCTTTCTGCTCACCATACAATCAAAATGCATCCCTAGTCCTTCTCAAGTACTTAAGGATATTCTTAATTACTATCCAGTGACTTTCATTTAGGTTTGACTGGTATTCGCTCATTATGCTCAAGGCATATAAAACATCTAGTTGAGTTCATAGCATGGCATACATGATGGATCAAATAGCAAAATTATATAGAATTTTACTTATGCAGTCTCACTCATTTTGTGTCATTAGACACTGAATCTTGCTAAGATTAATGCCATGGGACATTGGCAAGAATTCTTTCTTAGAGATGATACGAATGCGGTTAACTTGTACCAAATATGTATTCAATCTTGATAACCTTGCCAAGGATCGTTCATAAATCAAGCAAAAAGAAACTTTAATTCCCAACATGACCCTTAAATAACTTGTACTTAAGAACCTTAATTATAAAGAATTAAAGTTTGTTTAATATAAACCTAAGATTAACAAAGTCAATTTTTAAGTCTAAATTAAACTAGGTTTGAATATACTAAGCCTTCACTTGATAAATTCATAAAAATTATTTTAAGAACAAAAGAGAAGGACTTTAACCTCACAAGAATTGAAATTTAATTGATAAAACTCATTCAATTTTGTCCTACATTGCTATGGCCTTTATATAAGCATGTAAACATCTTAATCCTTGAAGGAATAGGTTTTCTTACTTATTCCTAAAGACACCTATAAAGGAAAATCCTTTACTAAATAGGATCCCTTTAAAAATGTAACAACTAATGACAACTAAGCTTTGAAAAGTCAAATTGACAACTCATGACAATTAAGCATTGAAAAGTCATATTGACATCTCATGACAAATAAACAAATAACTAATGACAACTAAGCTTTGAAGCATGTCATGTCACATGTCAAGTTGGATGTTGACCATTGACTTTGACTTATTGACTTTGAATTTGACTTTGACTTATTGACTTTGACTTAGAATATCCTTGAATCTTCTAGAATCTTCTTGAATCTTCCTTATTGACTCCAAAATAGAAAAACAACCAAAAAATTTCTCCAACCTTTGTACTTGACTTTATTGATGTGTAGACTTCACAAATTTACCCTTTTGAGGATTGTATCATTCCCTCCCTCTTAAAGATGATTCATCCTCGAATCATACCCATCTTCTAAAGTTGATAAATTCATATATCCTTTGGGGTCAAATACAAATACCTCGGTAGAGTACTTTTCCTTTGAAGTAATGATGCACATAAGTAACTTTTGAATAACTTGAACTTGAGGACTTACTCGAAATGTAGGACTAGTATTCATAAACTTGTAAATGTTGAATCCTTGTTGTTTCCTTCTAAACTTAAAACATGAATATCTTAAATTCTTCTTGCTATAAATAAAAACTCCATAGATTCCCTTGAAAGAAGTAAAATATTACAGCTCTTTCTCAAACTTCATGCTAGGAATGAAATCTTCAATGGTATTATTGACCTTTTAATGCATTGCAACAACATCATCAAATGGATCTTCATATGGCTTCAAGGTTTTCAAAATAAATTTTAAGTCACCAGGAAAAGAAACATTAAAATTATTAGTGCAATCGTGATGAATAATCATCTCCTTATCCTCCATGACATGAAAATTTTCCTCAAAATCTCTTTCAAAGATCTGCACTTTCTCATTAATTTCTTTGCTAGGTTGTACACACTTGCCATGATCTTTAACTTCTTGCAATATTTCATCAAGTCTTTTGGTATTATTTTTCTTTAAAACCTCCACAATTTCGTCATCACTATTTTCTCTTCAAAATCATTATTCTCACTTTCTTCATTCACCAAAACATGAATGTTGTCATCCTCTTTAATAACTTGATCATCTACTTAAATGCATAATTGCTCTTTAAATTTCTCACTTTGCTCACTTAAACCATTTTCAACACTTAACTCATTCAACTCAATTTTAACACCTAACTCCCTTTTTTCTTTCTCTCATCTTCATAGGGTTCCCTTTCTAAAGTTTTCCCATATGAAGAATGGATCTCTTCATTTTATTGATTGATGCTCAAGTCTTTAAAATTTGTCTTTAAAGAAAAAGTTTTGAATCGACACTCTTCCCCTTTATTCTTCTCCTCAACTTGTCTTTCAACCAATTCAATGACTTTAATATTCCTTGAACCTTGTTTATGCCCTTAAAAGTGATTATACAAACCCCTATAATAATGATTTGGCATAAGCCTCTTTTGTATGATAGTCTTCATCTCTTGCCATGTAGAGATAGGTTGTTCTCCATAATACCTCCTTGAGACCACTAACTGATCCCACCAAGCTAGTGCATAGCCCATGAACATGTTGGTTGCAAGCTTGATTTTCTTTTCCTCATAGTAGGTGTGGTAGTTAAACATAAAATCTTTCTTCTTTTCCTATGCAAGATATGTTTTGGGATCACTTCTGCCATGGAAAATAAGTATCTTCTTCTTTATGTTCCTAAGATTATTATCTTGCTTATTGTACCCTTGAATGCTCTCATTAACAAACTCATCATCATCCTCATGCCATCTCCCTCTATAAACTTTTCTAGGTGTGATTTGAGTTGTATTGTTGGTGTTATTGGTGGTGGTTGTAGCTTGGCTTTGCTTTAACCTCCATATTTGCTCTCGAACCTTTTGATGGTTATTTAACAATTGACTCATTTGTTCTTGCATTGCCTTCATAAAGAGCTTCCATTCGGGATCTATCTCAACCTTCTTTAGATTTGCCATGTTATAAACAAAGAAATAAAAGAAAATAAAAAATCACAAGTAACACTCCCTCACGTGTTTACACTCAAAGAATGTCACTTAACACTCGTGTTTCACTTAATTAGGCTTTTGCCCTCTTATGAGCTCACCACTTGCCTTTCACCTCTCAAATTCTTTTCTTATAGTTTTTATGGAACTTAAGTTACTAATTATCAAATTAAGCTCAATACAAAACAAATAAAGCAAAATTAAACTCAAATTTGACTATAAAAGCCAAAGAAAATGCAACAACAAAGACAATATCCAAACAAAAAAAAAATAAGAAATTTTGGAATAAGTGTTTAAATTACCCTAAACATTTAAGAAGAAGAGTAGAATATTCAGAAATTGAAAAAATGCAAAGGTATTGAATTTATAATTAAAACAACAAATTGGAATGGTTTTAGGCCAAATTGAATTCAAATTTAATCAATTCAACTTTTTTTTTCATAATTCAAAATTTTTTTCTCTTCTATTTTTTGGTTTTTTTTATAGAAAAGACGCAAAAATGTCAAAATTAAGAACAAACTAAAATTGATATGTATTTATGACAAATAAAGACTCATAAGATGCAAAACAACAAGAATATAAATGTTTTTTTTTTAATTTTTTGTTTAAAGACTAAAAACAAGTTGGAATATGAAGAAAACAATGAAATTGACTCAAGATAACAAAGAAAAATAAATTTCAACTCTACGATCACAAAGAAAATGAATTGATGTCAAAGACATAAAAATGACTAAAAAAATAATGATTTTTTTTATTAAATGCAAACAACAAAGAAAAGTAAAGATACGTTCTTGATTAATGAGCTAAAGCTCTGATACCAAATGATACGAATGTGGTTAACTTGTACCAAACTCGTATTCAATCTTGATAACTTTATCAATGATCATTCATAAATCAACCAAAAAGAAACTTTAATTCTCAATATAGCCCTTAAATAACTTGCACTTAAGAACCTTAATTATAAAGAATTAAAGGTTGTTTAATATAAACCTAAGATTAACAAAGTCAATTTTAAGTCTAAATTAAACTAGGTTTGAATATACCAAGCCTTCACTTGATAAATTCACAAAAATTCTTTTAAGAACAAAAGAGAAGGACTTTAACCTCACAAGAATTGAAATTTAATTGATAAAACTCATTCAATTTCATCCTACATTGCTATGGCCTTTATATAGGCATGTAAACATCCTAATAATTGAAGGAATAGGTTTTCTTACTTATTCCTAAAGACACCTATAAAGGAAAATCCTTTACTAAATAGGATCCCTTTAAAAATATAACAACTAATGACAACTAAGCTTTGAAAAGTCAAATTGACAACTCATAACAACTAAGCATTGAAAAGTCATATTGACAACTCATAACAACTAAACAAATAACTTATGACAACTAAGCTTTGAAGCATGTCATATCACATGTCAAGTTGGATGTTGACCATTGACTTTGACTTGTTGACTTTGACTTGGAAGATCCTTGAATCTTCCTTATTGACTCCAAAATAGAAAATAACCCAAAATTTTCTTTAAGCTTTGTACTTGACTTTATTGATGTGTAGACTTCACAAATTTACCCTTTTGAGGATCGTATCAAGAGATTTGCATATTGAACCTATTCAGTAACTTGTTAATATAAGTGCTCAGACTTAGACTAATAAGCCTCATAGATCTATCTCTATAGATTTTGATGCCTAAAATATAGGCAACTTCACTTAAGTCTTTCATTGAGAAATAATTCCCTAACCATGACTTAACATTTTATAGAGTAGGAACATCATTTCCAATGAGTAATATGTCATCAACATATAACAATAGAAAAACTATTGCACTCCCATTAACCTTTATGTAATCATAAGGTTCATATTTATTCTTTATGAATCCAAACTCTTTGACTACTTCATTAAAGCAAATATTCTAACTCTGAGAAGCTTACTTTAATCCATAAATGGATCTTTGAAGCTTGTAAACCTTTTTAGAATTCTTAAGATTGACAAAACCCTCTAATTGTGTCATATACACATCCTCAATTAGGTTTCCATTAAGGAAAGATGTTTTGACATCCATTTATCATATCCATAATCATAGTATATAGTTATAGCAAGGACAATTCAAATGGATTTAAGCATAACAACTAGTCAAAAAGTTTCAGCACAGTCTATACCATGTATTTGCTTAAAACCCTTTGCAACTAGCCTTGCTTTAAAGGTATACACATTGCCATCCTTGTCAAGTTTCATTTTTAAAACCCATTTGGACCCAATAATTTTTAAACCTTCAAGTGGATCAATCAAAGTCCATACTTGATTATCATACATGGATTATGTTTCTTATTTCATGGCTTTTAACCATTTCTCAGAGTCTAGACTATTAATGGCCTCTTGGTAGGTTGTGGGCTCACTCTGATCCACTATCATCATATCATTATTATCTCTCAGGATTATGATGTGTCCTATTATACCTTCTAGGACCTTATAGTACATGTGTAGATTCAACAGGTACTAGTTGATCTAGTTGAGGTTCTATATATGGTATAATGCTATTATGTGGTTCTTAAATATTCTTCAGTAACTTGGTTTTACTTTTTTAGAATAATTAAAATACTTTTCAATCAAACTATTCCTTTGAGATTTAATAATACTACTTCTATTAAAATTCCCAACACACTTAAAACCAGTGATAAAGTCAAACTCTCCATAAGAAAACTTCAAATTATAACCACCAATAAAAAACCATATCTCATTAGAGACAGGATTACTAACCTCCCTCAAAAGCAAGTAATGTAAAATCTAATCCTAAAATTTTAATTCTTTCATGTCTAAAAAGTACCCAGAACAAGTACTTTAAAACTTCTTAAGTTGAATTTCAGTCAAATGCTCCTTTAACTTCATAATAACATTATCATTCATGTTTATAGAAACTCTACTATTAAAATGTGTCTCAAGTTTAATGAAATATTCAAATTCTTAAAAAAAAAAAGAAACAAATTAAAAACTAAAAATAAATTAAAATCAACAAACAAAAACAACAAAAATTAATGTTATTAGAAACTACTTATTAATGTTTTACATTAATTTAAATATCTTTTATTTCCATTATTAATATTATTATGATTTACTAGTTGTTAGAAGAAAAATCAACAAAAATCAACAAAGGAAATAAAAAAATAAAAAAAACAAAAATATCAACAACAATTAACAAAATTTAATAATATTTTAGATTAATTTTGAATGTCTTTTTCATTCATTTATTCATTTTTTTTTAATTTCTAACTATTATAAATAAAATCAACAAAAATCAATAAAATAAAATAAAATAGGAGAAAAAGAAACTCCTTTATTCTTCTTAAAAACTCTACTAACTAGGGATGTGCATCAGATGAGTTCAGGTTGGGTTGAGTTTATTTTTTTTTAAGAAAATTGAAACCGACCTAAAAACTGAAAATATCATGTGGATTCGATTTGGTTTTCGGGTACTCGACTAATCGATAAAAAATAAGGAAACATATAAAAGTACTACATATCTATTATAGTATGATGGAATGAGCGCTTGTCTCTATGCCACTGAAGCTCAGTTCAAGTCCTAACATTGTTATTTTGTAGCTTTTTAGTTAGTTTTTTTGGGAAAATGGTAAAAAAAAGTCACGTAGTTATAGGATTTAAACCCACAACCTCAAAGACTTTATGCAAATACCTCGTTGTTTAGCTAGAATTGAACTTGTGTAGCATTTTAGTTATAAAATTATATATTTTATATGTAAAGTTTGGATTTTTAATAGGGCCGGTTCCGATCGAAAGCTTACAAAGTTACAAAAATGACAATCGACTCAACTCGGGTCGGGTAGTCGAGGTGGGTGGGTTTTGCACACCTCCATTACCAACACTCTTTTCCATAGATCAAGAAGAATGAGAAATACTCTTCTTCACCAATGAAGAAGAATAAGAACCTGCTTTATCTAAACTATTAACAGAATGAGTAGTAACTTTACCCATAACAAAATAAACCGAAAATCTACCAAAAAATCAATGATAAAAAGAAAGAAAAAAATAAGAATAAAACAAGATGCTGAAAATGATAATAAATCTAGATATAAAACCATAACAAATTGAGAAAAACAGTCAAGAAACTGAAAGAAGAAGATGAAGATAAGCAACTGTCACTACGCCTAATGAAAATAACTAAAAGTGCGCTAGAAAACTAAAATTGAAAAGCAAAAAAAAAAAAAATTGAAAAAAATATGGACCAGGCCACGAATGAAATAAAATAGTTCAAAGAGACCATAAGATGAATTTCCTAAAAAAAAAGAGAAAATTATAAAATTAAACCATTTTTGTGACTAGTTACATTAAAATGTCATAGTGTTTTCATTAATTACATGTCTATCCTTTCTATTTTCAACTATACTTTTTTTTTTCTTTTTCAATTTTGCCTATTTTTCCTTTGTTCCTTTTTTTTTTCTTTTGTTTTAAAATCTTTGGGTTTGATGCGTTTATTTTTTTTATTGTGTTCCTTTTGATTTTTATTTTCTCCCTGTTTTTTCTCTTTTTTTTTTTTTAAAAAATTCTCTTTTTATTTTTTCCATTCTCCTATTATTTTTTTCTCCTTTTTATTTTATTTTTTTTCCTTTCCATTTCTTATTTTTTCCTCTTTATTTTTCACTCCTCCTCTTTTTTTTTTTTTTTTTTATTTCATATTATACTTTTTTTAATTTTTAATTTTAATTTTTTTCCTTATTTTTTCTTATTTTCTATTATCCTTATTTTTTATTTTATCTTTATCTTTATTTTTTTTATTTTTCTCTCTTTTTTTTATTTTTATTGTTTATTTATTCTATTATTCTTATTTTTTTCATATATATATATATACCCGAAACCAAAACTAAAAAAAAAACTAAGAAAAAAAATAAAAATAAGAAAAAAATAAGGATAACAAAAAAAATAAATATATATATTTGATATTATTTTTGTCATATTATACATGAAAAATAAACTAAAATATGCAAATAATAAAATAGAAATAAATGAAAAATATTTTAAGTTTCATGCTTTTGAAAAAAAATGAGCATTTGGACTCAAATTAATTAATATGCATATATCAATTATTTTTTTTATTTTTTATTTAAATTAATTGAATACAATTATATTTGAAATTTATTACTCAAGGCCAAATATTTTTTTGAGCCAAATATTTTTTTGATAATTTTTCTAAAAATATATACTTTCTCAAATTATTATATTTAGATACTATTTTAAGTTTCAGATATGAATAATATTCAGAAAATATACTTTTGGTTGGAGGAAAATATTTGAATAATATTCTGGTATTAGTATCGGATTCAATTTTGAAGTTTCACATACATATAATATTTAGATAGTATATTGTATTTATGAATTTGTGATACTGTTTTTAATTTTCAGATATTGTTTTAAGTTTTAGATATAAATAATATTCAGAAAACATACTATTTTGATTATATCATATATGAATAATATTTAGAAAATATATTGTTTCAAATATCATTTTTTTTACCTCTTAAGCTTGTTGTTTAACAAAAATTTTAATTAATAATTTTTGTTAATTGTTTTAACACAATTGGACAAATAATCACAACTTTTTTTTAACAAAATATAACTTTTTATTTTTTCAATAATAATATATTGAAAAATGTTAGACACTAATTTTTATGGCAATGCTACTCCTCACATGTGCAAACACACACGTGTATATATATATATATATATATATATATATATATATATATATATATATATATATATATTAAACAAGAGAGTTTCCAAGAAAATATCATAAAAGCAAACAAAATTTGAAAATTTTAAGCATATAAAATTTTCCCTTTTCAAAAGAAAATGTTACAAGAACCTCCATTTGACCTCATTAACACTTCTTTCCAATCTGCAATTTCAGTATATCATTATCTCGTTGAAATGAACCAATGACCAAGCATCACTGCTATTCCTTACAAAAGTCCCAATAGCCCAAAAAACAAAGGCAACAAATACCCAAATCACCAAATTCTGTGACTCTCCTATTCCTCCTTTATGCATAACTCTACGCTGTTAATTTTTGAAATTTAGTCAATTAATAAACAAAAAAAAACAGTTGCTAAAAATAAACAACCTTTATCTTGATGCAAAGAAAAAACCAAGAACATACAATCTTTTAGGTCACAAGGGTGCCCATCTATCTTGATATTTCCTTGCTTGAGTGATTGAATAGATTAGGTACAAATTGCTGAAAAAAAAAGCAAAAACAATGAACACGAAAAAAAAAATTAATTGGAAACAAATTACAACTACTCACCGTATTTTTTGTTTTCAAATTTTGAAATTTCTTGTGTTATAACTTTATGGATTTTACAAAAAAATTAAAAATAAAAATCTAAACAAAACTTAGTAAACTTTGAAACTTTTTCATAAACAAACCCATATAAAATAAGGATATCCTTTTCAAAATAAATTACAAATTCCTAATTTTCTTTCAAAAAGAAATAAATTTTTACAAAACAAATAAATAGTTTTGGATATAATTCAATTGAAATAAATAACTTAGTAAAGTTTTATTCATTACATCTTGTTGATGATATGGATTCTTCTAGCGCTACTAAGAAAAAGAAAGTTAGAACTCCAACTTTCAATTAGCTTACTGGTCCTTACAAAGAAAAAAGAAGATGCGTATGGTGTAGTGACGATGGCTTGTAGCGAGGAGGTAGTGGTGGCAGCTACCAGCAATGGCGCAGTAGCGCTGATGGCTTGGGTTAGTTCAATGGAAGCCAAGATTATAAGAGAGGGAACAAAAAAAAAAAAAGGAAGAGCAAGAGGAAAAATGTTTATGGAAGAGAAAAAAACGGAGGGAAACAACGAAGAAGACGCTAAAAAAAGAAGACACGCATGTAAAAGGAAATTAAAAAAAGAATACATGTGTAAATTGTTGAAAAGGATGTATTTGATGTTAATGCTCTCTATTTTTTTTTGGCATTTTTGTAAAACCAAAAAAAAAAAAAATTCCAAGTAAATTATATTATAGACCCATTTTATACAACAATATGGACTAAGGTCCATTACACATGAGAAAATACGTGTTTTTTTTAACATGATACCTATTTTTTTTTCTTTGTTATCTTCTTGTTCATTGCATTTTTTTTTCTCTGTCACCTTCTACATCTCCACCTTTTTTTGTGTTCTTGGATTCTTTACCTTTCTCTTCCTCTTCTCCTCCTTTTTTCTTTGTTGGTTCTTACTTTACTATCACCACATGTTTTCACGTTCTCTTGTGTACATATTCTACTAGTTTTGGAGGATCGAATACTCCTTTCAGTGTGACTTCTGAGCTTTTTAGATTTGATTTAGATGATTCCATGCCTAATAAGGAATGAAAATAATATTTTAGTCTATTTAATGAAACAAACCCAAGAGCTACAACTTGAGTAACGAGAGAAAAAAAAAAGAAAGGTAAAATACAAAGCTATAATATATATATTAGTAATGAACATGTAAACAAATATTAATGAATATATAGTTCATTGTTAATACTTAATGAGCTTGTATTATTTTCATTACATAAATAATGAAGATTGATTGATCTTTACTTACAAGTTTAATGAATATATATGTGAATATCAATAAACATATAGATGAAGATTAATGAATATACAGGTGAAGATTTTGAATGTACAAATTCAAAAAGGTCAATAAATATGCAGGTAAAGATTAATAAATTTATAAGTTAAGATCAATGAACTTACATATAAAAATCAATGAATCCAATCTATGGATAAACAAAAACATTATCAACTATTTATTTTCAAGCCGATGAGATGAAATATGCAAATCCATAACTTTTAACATAAAAAAGAAGCAAAAAGACATATTTTTACCTTGCATGTGTAATGATACCAAATCCATATTTTAATATGAGTTAGGTATATGATACAACAATTAAAACTTTAATTAGCTGGTTTGAGTTAAAAGCTAGAGACATATGGGCTTTGGAAAGCCCATCGTACCGTATAGGAAAATGAGAGGTAGAAAATCTAACACAGTAAGGACGAAATGGGGCGGGCAGCGCCAGGGTCAGGTATCGTTCCCTCTCCCCTCTCCCCTCTCCGCTCTCCGCCTTTTGTTTCCTCGACTCTGTACATAGACAATTTTCCATCCTTCGGCTCGAATCGCAGGCAATGCTTCCCGCATATTATTCTTATTATTTATTCTATTATTCTATTATTCTTATTTTTTTCTTTTATATATATATATATATATATATATATATATATATATATATATACCCAAAACCAAAACTAAAAGAAAACTAAAAAAAATAAGGATACAGAAAAATAAATAAATAAATAAATATATATATATATATACCTGAAACCAAAACTAAAAAAAACTAAGAAAAAAATAAAAATAAGAAAAAAATAAGGATAATAGAAAAAATAAATATATATATCTGATATTATTTTTGTCATATTATACATGAAAAATAAACTAAAATATGCAAATAATAAAATAGAAATAAATGAAAAATATTTAAAATTTCATGCATTTGTAAAAAATGGGCATTTGTACTCAAATTAATTGATATGCATATATCAATTATTTTTATTTATTTTTTATTTAAATTGAAATTTATTACTCAAGGCCAAATATTTTTTTGAAATTTTTTCTAAAAATATATACTTTCTCAAATTATCATATTTAGATACTATTTTGAGTTTTAGATATGAATAATATTCAGAAAATGTACTTTTGGTTAGAAGAAAATATTTGAATAATATTCTAGTATTAGTGTCGGATTCAATTTTGAAGTTTCACATACATATAATATTTAGATAGTATATTGTATTTATGAATTTGTGATACTGTTTTTAATTTTCAGATATTATTTTAAGTTTTAGATATAAATAATATTCAGAAAACATACTATTTTGATTATATCATATATGAATAATATTTAGAAAATATATTATTTCCAATATCATTTTTTTTACCTCTTAAGCTTGTTGTTTAACAAAAATTTTAATTAATAATTTTTGTTAATTGTTTTAAAACAATTGGACAAATAATCACAACTTTTTTTTTAACAAAATATAACTTTTTATTTTTTCAATAATAATATATTGAAAAATGTTAGATACTAATTTTTCTGGCAATGCTACTCCTTCTCACATGCGCAAACACACGTGTATATATATATATATATATATATATATATATATATATATATATATTAAACAAGAGAGTTTCCAAGAAAATATCATAAAAGCAAACAAATTTTGAAAATTTTAAGCATATAAAATTTTCCCTTTTCAAAAGAAAATGTTACAAGAACCTCCATTTGACCTCATTAACACTTCTTTCCAATCTGCAATTTCAGTATATCATTATCTCGTTGAAATGAACCAATGACCAAGCATCACTGCTATTCCTTACAAAAGTCCCAATAGCCCAAAAAACAAAGGCAACAAATACCCAAATCACCAAATTCTGTGACTCTCCTATTCCTCCTTTATGCATAACTCTAGGCTGTTAATTTTTGAAATTTAGTTAATTAATAAACAAAAAAAGAACAGTTGCTAAAAAGAAACAACCTTTATCTTGATGCAAAGAAAAAAACAAGAACATACAATCTTTTAGGTCACAAGGGTGCCCATCTATCTTGATATTTCCTTGCTTGAGTGATTGAATAGATTAGGTACAAATTGCTGAAAAAAAAAAGCAAAAACAATGAACACGAAAAAAAAAATTAATTGGAAACAAATTACAACTACTCACCGTATTTTTTTTTTCAAATTTTGAAATTTCTTGTGTTATAACTTTATGGGTTTTGCAAAAAAATTTTAAAAAAAATCTAAACAAAACTTAGTAAACTTAAACTTTTTCATAAACAAACCCATATAAAATAAGGATATCCTTTTCAAAATAAAATACAAATTCCTAATTTTCTTTCAAAAAGAAATAAATTTTTACAAAACAAATAAATAGTTTTGGATATAATTCAATTGAAATAAATAACTTAGTAAAGTTTTATTCATTACATCTTGTTGATGATATGGATTCTTCTAGCGCTACTGAGAAAAAGAAAGTTAGAACTCCAACTTTCAATTAGCTTACTGGTCCTTACAAAGAAAAAAGAAGATGCGTATGGTGTAGTGACGATGGCTTGTAGCGAGGAGGTAGTGGTGGCAGCTACCAGCAATGGCGCAGTAGCGCTGATGGCTTGGGTTAGTTCAATGGAAGCCAAGATTATAAGAGAGGGAAGAAACAAAAAAAAAAAAAAAAGGAAGAGCAAGAGGAAAAATGTTTATGGAAGAGAAAAAAACGGAGGGAAACAACGAAGAAGACGCTAAAAAAAGAAGACACGCATGTAAAAGGAAATTAAAAATAGAATACATGTGTAAATTGTTGAAAAGGATGTATTTGATGTTAATGCTCTCTGTTTTTTTTGGTATTTTTGTAAAACCAAAAAAAAAAAAAATTCCAAGTAAATTATATCATGGATCCATTTTATACAACAATATGGATTAAGGTCCATTACACGTGAGAAAATACGTGTTTTTTTAATATGATACCTATCTTTTTTTTTTCTTTGATATCTTCTTGTTCATTACATTTTATTTCTTTGTCACCTTCTACATCTCCACCTTTTTTTTTGTTCTTGTATTCTTTACCTTTCTCTTCCTCTTCTCCTCCTTTTTTCTTTGTTGGTTCTTGCTTTACTATCACCACATGTTTTCATGTTCTCTTGTGCACATATTCTACTAGTTTTGGAGGATCAAACACTCGTTTCATTGTGACTTCTAAGCTTTTTAGATTTGATTTAGATGATTCCACGCCTAATAAGGAATGAAGATAATATTTTAGTCTATTTAATGAAACAAACCCAAGAGCTACAACTTGAGTAACGAGAAAAAAGAAAAGAAAGATAAAATACAAAGCTATGATATATATATTAGTTACGAACATGTAAACAAATATTAATGAGTATATAGTTTATTGTTAATACTTAATGAGCTTGTATTATTTTCATTACATAAAAAATGAAGGTTGATTAATCTTTACTTATAAGTTTAATGAATATATATGTGAATATCAATAAACATGTAGATGAAGATGAATGAATATATAAGTAAAGATTTTGAATCTATAAGTTCAAAAAAGTTAATAAATATGCAGGTAAAAATTAATAAATTTATAAGTTAAAATCAATGAACTTATATATAAAAATTAATAAACTCAATTTATGTATAGATAAAAATATTATCAACTATTTATTTTCAAACCGATGAGATGAAATATGCAAACCCATGACTTTTAACATAAAAAAGAAGAAAAAAGACGCATATTTTTATCTTGCATTTGTAATGATACCAGATCCCTATTTTAATATGAGTTAGGCATATGATACAACAATTCAAACTTTAATTAGCTGGTCTGAGTTAAAAACTAGAGACATATGGGCTTTGGAAAGCCCATCGTACCGTATAGGAAAATGAGAGGCAGAAAATCTAACACAGTAAGGACGAAATGGGGCGAGCAGCGCCAGGGTCAGGTATCGTTCCCTCTCCGCTCTCGGCCTTTTGTTTCCTCGACTCTGTACATAGACAATTTTCCATCCTTCGGCTCGAATCGCAGGCAATGCTTCCCGCATAGGAGTGGCATTTTCCTCTGTAGTTGTAATTGTAACTTTCATAAATATTAATACTTAATGCTCCTCTTTCTTGTAAGGTTACATGTTCTCCACAGTACGGCATGCTTCTACATGCATTTGGAACAACTGCAAAATGCTTAATCTTAACACTCAATTCGTGCTGAAGCATTCTGCAACCTTAAGACAAAAATGCTGCAGTAAAAATTTTCCAACTTCTGTGTCTTGTTCTTATAGTTCGGAGAAGGACCCAAATCTGCTTTCTATTCAACAACTAACTGATGCACGAGTCATTTATAGTGTTGCTCCAGCTATGGGTCATAATCAGGTATTCCTTTAGTTCTGTGATCTTAGTTTGGCTTTCTTTTTGGTTTTTAGACTTGCAGTGCGTACTGAAAGTAGTTTCGCTCAAGGACCTTAAGAATTGCAGTGAGTATCGATAGTAGTTTAGCTCAAATACCTTAAGACGCTTAGGCTATTCTGTAGTAAGAATGTTCAATCTCGATTAATACTTAGGCGTTGAAATCTGGCTTTTGCTTTTGTATTGAATGAGAATGTTATAGCTTGAAAATTTATCAGAATAAAGTCACGGAATTCCTAGAAGTGTCTTGTGGCCTAATCCAGATTCTATTGAAATATTTTTGGTTGGCCATATGAGAAAAGAAAATTTATTGTTGCTTTTCATTCAAAATTTGCTATAATCTGGTCTCAGGGTTGAGTTTCTCTGACTTTTCAGTCATGTCTTTATTCCCTGCTTAATGAACTAAAAGATTGGCAAACTTTTAGGAGACTTAAAATTCAGGGTGTTAAAAATGGTAATAATTATATTATGTAATTGCAAATTTCTTTAATTTGTTGGAATGCTGAAGAGGACAAACTATACGAGATAGATGGAATGGATTATGGAACGACTTCTTAATTTACTAATTTTTTGGCTTGTATGTTTGGGATCCGTGGTTTTCTTTCCCTCTTATCATAATGTCCTCTTATTCATCCTTGCCACTAGGAGTCCCATCCAGAATCTCATCATAGAGTTCCTGCAATTATGAGTGCCCTTGAAAAGATGCAGCTCAGTTCAAAGGTATTCAGAATTACATCATATTATTATCATTCTTGTTTTTTTTTTTTTTTTTTTCCAAGGGAACTCGTTCTGTCTAATTACTTGTTGTGGTTTTCTATTTTTTATTGATTTGGTAAATTTCTCTTCTTAACTTTTGTACTGGAAACTCATGTTATGGATTCCGTATCAGAAAAACCTTTTTCATTCCCCTTTTCTTTCTATCTTATACTCTCTCTTTTAAGAATTCCTATAGATTGTTGCTGCTAAGATTGAGAATTTCAGAGGATTCTGTTTCTATTTTCTTGCTTTGCATCTTGGTGGGGAACTGTAAGAAGGATTGTTGGACCACCTTGGTGATATTCCATAAGCCTAGTTTGTATTCTGGCAAGTTAGTGACCAATTGTATTGCTCTGCTAGGATAGTCATGTGACTTCCCTTAGAGCAAGAATTCTGTAGCTATAAGTTTAGGAGTAATCACTTAAGTGCCAATAAAGGGGCTGTTCACTAGCACAAGAGTTTGGGAGTTTATCTTTCAGAAACCTAAATGAATCTTGTTAGTCCAATAGTTCTTTAGTTTATTTTCGGACTCTGAATCGATCCTTTAATTTTTTGCCATTTTTTAAGGCACCCAACTTAAAATAAGAAGTCATCTCTCAATTTTATTCGCTGTTCTGTAAGATTGCTATGATGTGGAGGTGTGTTTAAACTTTGCAAGATATGAAGGAACATTTGGGGGAAATGAGACTGAACATTTATGTGGATGTTCAAACTTCAGTTATGTACTAAGGTTAGAGGTAAGATATATTTGAAACTGGAGAAGGATTAAGTTGGAAAATTATATTTACTCTCTCTTCTTCTTATTAAACAATTAGCAACTTATGTTTGAATCAGGTACAAAACTTTCCATCATATTTGGAATTTTAAGAAACATGGAAAATTTTAAAAAGGATTTGTGCACTTGTAATCTTTCATTTTACACCCCAAAATCCATATTTAGTTCTATTGTGTGGACATTTTATTTTATTTTTCCCTGGGTCATTATTGCTGTTAAGAATTGATACTTAAATATCTAATTTATTGTTGAGGCTAATGAAGGCATGTGACAGTCTGTTATGTGGTGCAATGGAAAATATTTGTGAAGTGATCGACCACTTGAGGAAACATTTTAAAAGGGCTATTCTTTAAAACGCTAAAAAAGATTGGAGCTTTGCTTATCTTTCTTAAGAGAGTTACCCACTTAAGGCTAGTATTTATCTCAATTTACCTCAATAAAAACTGTGAGTTTCGATTCCATGGATGAGAAACAATAACTGTGCCTTGTGGCAGGACAGGGAGGAATTAGGCATATAAGGCAGTACAGATGGTAAATTGAGGATTTTAGAAACAAGACCACGGAGGGTATCAAGATACATCAATTTATTTGCATGACCCAAATAATTGTGCAATGTCATGTACTGAGTCTGAAAGGCTTTGCCACGTGTAGATTAATCATCTCAAAATGACCATGAATATTTAATTTCGTAAAAGTGAGAAGGAAAGAGTTTAGGCTCTAACAGCAGAGGTAGATGTGATCCAGGAGTCGATTGATAGGAGAATGTCATTAGTCGATTGATAGGAGACCATTGTTATATTGAAAACCCTGAACTTTTTTCATTGTGCAGTTTTATGTATTTAGAAATCTTATTTACATAGACTAGTCATGTATATTTCAGTTTCGTGGTCCAGAGATTATTGAACTTCAACATTTCAAGCCTGCTTCTGCGGATGACATTGCAAATGTTCATGCCAAAGCTTATGTCACTGGCCTTGAGAAGGTAACGTTACCTTTATATCCTGTGTGTACTTGGTCTAGTAAGATTATGTAACTACAAGATAAATTAAAGAACCAGAGCTCATCGATGCAATGGTTAGAGGTTTTGTCATAAAACTGGGTTGGTCATTTCTGATGTGTGCTTATGTTTGACAGATCATATAAACAATTGCAAAGTTTGTTAGATTGATATACATGCCTAAGAAATTCATAAATAATTCCTTGCTCCCCCCATTTTAGCACAAGATTCTGGGATATAGTCCCAGGTTTTAAATTATTCTGATTTTTTTTTTTTTTTGATTCAGAAACCTTCACCTGTTGAACCAGTTTCCAAATATGTTCAAAAATGGTTTTCGTTAGAAACAATTTCATGTTTTCAACATTATGTTGAACTAGACTGGCAGCTAAGTTTCTGTTTCATTAGATCCTACTGCCCAGTCCTGTCAGCTTGAAATCATTCATTCAATGTGCCCATAAATATCTTTACCTGCAAACATAAAAGGTTTTAAATGATTGCATTAAGAGTATAGTGTCATTCTGATTACAAAATCAGTAATTCCTGGGTGAAAATTGAATTTTGAAGGCTTAAATCCACATTTATGCAGTGATTTTAAACAATGTTGTTCATTGTGTTTTTGAGGAAAATATTGTTAGAATGACTAATTCTCAGTTGTTATTCATAGGCTATGGATCAAGCTTCACAAGAAGGTATCATTTTCATTGATGGTACAGGGCCAACGTATGCTACTTCCACTGTAAGTTTTCGTTAGGAGTTCAGTCATTTTTTTTTTAATTTTTTACTTTAGCTTATGGCTATGTCAAGAGACATTATTCATTCCCTATTGCAGATTCTAAATTTCACCCTAAAAAACAGAATAATACAGGATGATAAGTATACAGAGGCCTGGAAAGTTGAAAATGAATGAGCAATAAAGTATTTGCGTTTCTTTTATATGTCTGATATTTATAACTGTTACAGGCTGTATAGTATAGGATAGGAAGTAATTAGCTTACTGATTTATAGGCTGGTTTATTGTACATTGATTGTAATTGATTCTCCTTCCTAGAATAGGATTTTCTGAACTTGTATATATACCTACACACATGGTGAATAGAATACACAAGAAGATATTAATTCCTTTCTGTCTTATACTCTTATTTCATGGTATCAGAGCTATCATGGGGTTTTTAATTCTGTTCACATAAAATTCTGGGTTGTTGGGTGTGTGAGGGAGAGACTACCAATTCTGGTTTGTCACCTTCGGAGGTTCCTCAATTGACACCCCCAGCCCAGGGAAGTGCACCTTGTGCCGATCGGTCAGTACCCAAAGACCGGTTGCATGAATCCGCATGTGTGAGTCACATGCGCCGCTAGAAGTCCCTGTCCAGTTTTCACGTGCTGGCGCGTGAAGGCTCGTCCCTTGCCGGAAGCCGCTTTGGTTTGTTGCAATCAGCTTGCCTTGGTTTCTACAACTCCTTTGTGTACCTGTTTGGGTCAGCATCAGTGTGGTGTGGGACCTCTTTTGTTACAGGTTTTATTTTTCTTTGAAATTTTCTGGGGCAGAATTTGATTTTTATATGTGTGGGTTATTCTTGGTAAAATATGGCAGAGAAAAAGGCTGTTGTTATTTCTGAGGTGGTTCCGGTGATGTCAAAAATCACGGAACATAAACTTAATGCTACAAATTATCTTGATTGGATTCAAACTATTGAATTATATTTGCTTAGTATTTGTACAGATAGTCATTTGAATGATGATCCTCCTAAAGATGAATCTAGACAGCCTTGGATGAGAGAGGATGCTCGCTTGTTTTTATAGATACGTAATTCTATCGATAGTGAGATGGTTGGTATGGTAACTCACTGTAGGATAGTCAAAGAATTAATGAACTATTTAGAATTCTTGTACTCTGGAAAGGGGAATATTTCTCGTATTTATGATGTGTGTAAAGCATTCTACAGGGCTGACAAAGGTGATGTCTCTCACCAACTATTTTATAGATTTCAAGAAAACATATGAAGAACTCAACATGTCGCTTCCTTTTAGTACTGATGCGACTGTCCAACTAACTCAGTGGGAGAAGATGGTTGTTATGATCTTTGTAGCTGGTCTTCCATTTGAGTTTGAGATTGCGAAATCATAGATTCTTTTTGGTTTAGAGGTTTCTTCCCTACAAGATGCTTTAAGTAGGGTTCTTCGTACAGAGAGTTCGCTGGCTGTTCAATCTGCTTAACCTAACAGTGTTCTTATCAATCGTAATAACATGAGTTAGGGAAACAACAATACAAGAGTGATGGTGGTAATAAGGGCATGAGATCTAACAACTATGACAAGAATACTGGTACTCGTGGACAGGAGTCGAGGGAAATAGTTTGTCACTATTGTCATAAGCCAAAACACATCAAGCGAGATTGTCGGAAGTTGTATAATAAAGCTTAGTTTTCTTATGTTGCATCTACTTCTGAGACTTCTGAAATGTTTGTTATGACATTTGCAGATGAGCATGTCAAATTGACTCAGCTTCAAGAAATAATAAAACCTTAATCTAGTCCTATTACTGCTATTGCCGAGTCAAGTAGACCTAATACATGTTGTGTTTCCTCCTCTTCAAAATGGGTTATTGATTCTGAACCTACAAATCACATGATATGTAACTCTACCATTCAGTCACATAAATTTACCTCTCTTGTTACTTTAGCTGATGGTTCAATATCTTGTGTTATTAGGTCTTGAATAATTAATCCATGCCATCACTCTCTTTGTCATCTGTTCTTAGTCTACCTCAATTAACATTTAATTTGATTTCTGTTAGTAAATTCACTCGTACTCTCAATTGTTGTCTCATTTTTCCTAATTATTGTTTATTTAAAGATTTTATGATGAAAGAGTTTATTGGTAAAGGACATGAGTATAGAGGCCTCCACATCCTTGATACACAAATATCAAAATCTATAGCATGTACTGGAGTTGTCACTCCTTTTAAAGCACATTGCTAGTTAGGTCATCCTTCTCTTCCTAAGTTAAAGAAACTTTGTCCTTTGTTTTCTAGCATATCCTTTTTAGATTGTGAGTCTTGTCAGTTTGCCAAACACCATCATTTTAGTTCTAGTACAAGAGTCAATAAGTGAGCTAATGCTCCTTTTGAGTTAGTACATTTTAATGTTTGAGGTCCTTGTCCAGTTGTATCTAAAACTGGGTTTAGATATTTTGTTCTTTTGTTGATGATTATTCTTGAATGACATGGTTATATTTGACGAAAAATCGTTCAGAATTGTTCTCTCATTTTTCTACATTTTTTGCTAAGATTCTAATTCAATTTAATGCGTTTGTGCAAATTTTAAGAAGTGATAATGCTAAGAGATATCTATTAGAAACTTTTCAAAATTATATGATTGAACATAGTATTCTTCATCAAACATTTTGTGTGGACACACCTCGAAATGGTGTTGCTGAAAGAAAGAATAGACATTTTCTTGAAACTGCTAAAGCTTTGTTATTTCAAACGTAGGTTCCTAAACATTTATGGGCTGATGCTGTTTCTATAGCTTATTTTTTGATCAATCGAATGCCTTCCTTGATCTTATCTAGTGAGACTCCTTTTCATGTTCTCTTCCTTATAAGACATTGTTTCCCATTGAACTTAGGATACTTGGTTGTATTTTGCTTTATTTGTGATATCCGTCCTCAGGTTATAAAACTTGATCCTAAATCTTTGAAGTGCATATTTCTTGGATGTTCTTGTGTGCAAAAAGGATATAGATGTTATTGTCCTAGACTTAGCAGGTACCTTGTGTCAGCTGATGTTAACCTTTTGGAACATATACCATTTTCTTCACCTTCAGGTCTTACTAGTTAGGGGGAGGATGATGATTTGCTAATCTATACTATTACACCATCTTTTGATCCTCCTCCCTTAGCTCCTGTTAAGCCTCCTATAAAATAGACATATTCCCGCTAGACACAACCTCTTGATCTTGTTCTTGCACCTGTTCTTCATCCTCTTACTCCATGCCCCGATGAGCCAGTTTCTTCATCATCATATTCGAGTTTTAATGATGACCTTCCTATTGCTCTTCGTAAAGGTAAATGTAACAAAATTTGAGAAAATGGCTGAATGCCCTTTCTTTGATGATCTTTCCTTTAAATAACTATTGTTGTACAACCTATTTTAGACAAGAAAATATTTACAGTAAGTACACTGATTACTGCTAATCCACTTTAGGTAAGAATGACTGATTACTGCTAATCTACTTTAGGTAAGAATGTATATACAGCTAATACACAAATTATGATAAAATCTCAGCCATAATTTCTGCCATAATCTTAGCAATTGACAGCTCATAACCTCTGCCATTGATATCCCTCCTCAAATTGATGCTGGATGATCATAAAGCATCAATTTGGTAACCAAAAAATGATGTCGTTGTCGTGAGAGAGCCTTAGTAAAGACATCAGCAGTCTGTTGAGTAGTAGTGATGTGAGGTAGAGAAATGACATGGGCATCATATGCTTCACGAATAGAGTGACAATCCACTTCTATGTGCTTGGTGCGCTCGTGAAATACTGGGTTAGCTGTAATTTGGATAGCACTAGTATTATCCGCATGAAGTGGAGTAGGTTCCATTTGAGGAAACCCAAGTTCACCCAACAGTCCTCGAAGCTAAACAATCTCAGAACATGCAGAAGACATAGCACGATATTCAGACTCAGTGGAGGATTTCGACACCCGATCTTGCTTCTTGCTTTTCCAAGAGACAAGAGAGTTGCCAATAAACATGCACCAGCCAGTAATGGAACGTCGAGTATCAGAACAACCAGCCCAGTCAGCATCACTATATGCTACCAAGTGAATAGGAGAAGCCACAGGAAAGAAAAGACCTCGGGTAGAAGTGCCTTGCAAATAGCGAACAATGCGACGAACAGCAGCCAAGTGAAGGTGCCGAGGGGCCTGCATAAATTGACTAACTTGTTGGACAGCAAAAGAAATGTCAGGCCGAGTAATAGTTAGATAATTCAAGCTCCCCACTAATCGTCTATATAAAGAGGGATCAGGCAGAAAATCACCCTCATCTCGACGATATTTAACATTCACTTCTAAGGGAGTATCAACAGATCGACCATCTTGAAGACCAGCCAATGTAATTATCTCCTGAATGTATTTATGCTGACTTAGGAAAATACCAGCCGCTGTAGAGTTCACTTCAAGGCCTAAAAAATAGCGTAAAGGACCTAGGTCCTTCATATGAAAAGAGTTTTGAAGATGCTGTTGAAGCTGAGAAATTAATTTAGAGTCAGTCCCTGTAATAATGATATCATCAACATATACTAGGAGCAAAACAATTCCGTTAGCAGTCTTGCAAAGAAACAATGAGGAATCATATTGACTCTGGACAAAAGAGAAGTTAATAAGCGTGGATCGAAACTTATCAAACCAAGCACGTGGAGCCTGTTTTAAACCATAGAGTGACTTTTTTAGTTTGCAAACATCAGAAGAGGGTGTAGAAAATAACCCTGGTGGTGGAGTCATATAAATTGGTTCCTTAAGGTCCCCATGTAAAAAGGCATTCTTTACATCCATCTGTCGTAATGACCAGCCCTTAGAAGCAGCAATAGCTAGAATAAGTCGTACTGTCGTCATTTTTGCTACTGGTGCAAATGTCTCCTCATAATCAACTCCGTACTCTTGTCGATTTCCAAGTGCCACCAACCTTGCTTTGTATCGGTCAAGTGAGCCATCAGATTTCAGCTTAATGGAATATACCCATTTACATCCAATGGGTTTAACATCAGTAGGACAGGAAACAATATCCCAAGTATGGTTCTCATGAAGAGCTTGAAGTTCCTCTTGCATAGCTTTCTCCCAACATACATGTTTAGTGGCCTGAGAATAAGAGGTAGGAACTGTAATATCAGCTAAAATAGCAGAAAAACCATACCTATCAGGTGGACGACTGATACGAGTAGATCGTCGAATAGCTATTGAAGTGGGCACTGGATCAGGGTCGGGAGATGATGGGGGCTGTCGTCTCTGATAGACAAAACCAGGTTTAAAACGCTCAATGGAGGAAGATATATCATCAAAGCTAGGAAGAAGAACACCATTTGAAGGGAGATTCTGCTGCTGAAAATAGTACTCATGTTCAAAGAAAACCACATTTCTAGAAACATGCAGTCGATTAGTGGCAGCATCATAACACAGAAATCCTTTGTGAGCAGTGCTATAGCCCATAAATGCACACCTTACCGATTGAGCTGCAAGCTTGTGGCGTTCATGTGAAGGCAAGTGAAGAAAGCAAACACATTCAAAAGTGTGTAGCATATGATAATTAGGCTGCATACCAAAAAGACGGAAGTAAGGAGAATCAAAATTCAATTGTTGAGAAGGTAGCCGATTAATCAGATAAACTGCAGTTGACAAAGCTTCCACCCAAAATCTAGGCGGAACTGATGCCTCTAAGAGTAAAGTGCGAACCATGTCCAGCAAGTGACGATTTTTCCGTTCAGCCACTCCATTCTGTTGAGGGGTATAAGGGCATGATCGTTGAGATATAATGCCTTTCTGTTGTAAGAAAGCTTGGAAATCATGTGACATATACTCACCACCATTATCAGACCGCAAAACCTTAATGGAGGTGGAAAATTGAGTCTCAATATAAGCCATAAAAATTCTGAAAACAGTGAACACTTCAGCTTTGGTACGCAGAAAATATATCCATGTGAAACGACTATAGTCATCAATAAATGTCACGAAATATTTATACTGCGCATGTGAAATAATAGGAGTAACACCCCAAACATCACTATGTATAATCTCAAAACATGTATTAGCACGAGTACCATAAGTAGGAAAAGGTAATACTTTACTCTTTCCTAGTTTACAAATAGAGCAATCAAGAGATAAACTATTAGAAGAACACTGATTTTTGTCGCCAAGAAAACCATGATTCATCAAATGAGACAATATCATATTATTTGGATGGCCCAATCGTTTATGCCAAACATCAGCCTTATTTTCAATAATAATAGAAGCCAAAGACAAAGTTCTAGGAATATTAAATTGCAATGGAAATAATCTGCCCACTTTAGGCCCCCTCGCGATCACCTTCCCCGACCCCTAATCCTGCACAAGACAACCACGACGAGAGAAATTGACATCACAGTTATTATCCACCAACTGTCCAACAGAAATTAAACCAGTAGACAATCCAGGAGAGACAAATACATGACGAAAGGAAGGTCCAATATCACCAATGGCAGTAATTGGAAGATTAGTTCCATTAGCAATCTGAATATTTTGTTTTCCAGTATACTTCTGAAGATTATGTAGCCAATCAGGTGATCCAGTCATATGATTGGATGCCCCAGAATCAACAAACCAAGGAGAAGAAACAATCTTACCTTGACCATGAAGTCCTAGAGTAGAAAATGCTGTGATGATCATCTGTTGGATCATTTCTGGAGTAGCAAAAGACTGATTTATGCCAGCAATTGTGGCTGTAGAACTGATAGTGGTAGGGTCTGAGATAGCGGCCTGAAAAGCTTGGCCTCGTCGATTTTCTGGGCGTGTAGGACATTGCTTGATAATGTGTCCATTCTGTTTACAATAATTGCAGAATTTCTTACCACAATTGCGGGCAATATGCCCGAACTCCTTGCAACTATAGCACTGCATTTGTCCCTTTCCTCGGTTCTTCCCTTGAGCAGCATAAGCAACATTAACAACCTCAGATGTCTCCTTGGACGAACCTAGAGCAGCTTGTGTAGCCATTCTTTGTTCTTCACGCAACAATTCTCCAAGACATATATCCAAGGAAGGGACAGGATTTCTATTCAGTAATCCAGCCCGTGCAACTTCAAATTCTGGCCTCAGTTTCATCAAAAATTGATCGCGCCTACTATCTTCATGAATTGCTTGAAGGCTGGTTAAGGCCTCTTTAGGTATCTTTGAATAGATAAGACCAGAATATTCGCTCCATAGGTTAATAAATTCAAAATAATACTGCTCAATAGAGAGATTACCTTGACTGAAGTTACCAATGTCAAGTTCTAGTTGAAATCGTCTTACAGTGTTATCTTGATGATATATGCGTTGCAGATAATCCCACATCTCCTTAGCTGTACTAAAGGAACGTAAATTGTTCACCATATGAGGTTCAATAGAACCTAAAATCCAAGAGATGATTCGAGCATCCTTTGCCTCCCATTGACTGAGTTCTGTACCTTCTTTAGGAGCAGGAGCAGACCCATCAATGTGATTCCAAAGTTCCTTCCCTTTTAGAAACATTCTGAACTGAAATTCCCATGCTGCATAATTCTTTCTGTAAATTTGATCGCCAAAGTCTCTGTAGGCATTCTTCCAAGAAAATTCTCAGCAGACATTCTTCCAAAAAAATGAAATCTCAAAGCCAAAGTTGTTGATCAGAAATTAATCAACCAAAAAAAAATATAGCAAACCAGAAAGCTCTGATACCATAACAAAATTTGAGAAAATGGCTGAATGCCCTTTCTTTGATGATCTTTCCTTTAAATAACTATTGTTGTACAACCTATTTTAGACAAGAAAATATTTACAGTAAGTACACTGATTACTGCTAATCCACTTTAGGTAAGAATGACTGATTACTGATAATCTACTTTAGGTAAGAATGTATATACAGCTAATACACAAATTATGATAAAATCTCAGCCATAATTTCTGCCATAATCTTAGCAATTGACAGCTCATAACCTCTGCCATTGATAAAATGTACATGCACCTATCTAGTATTTTCTTTTGTTTCCTATAACCATTTGTCATCTTCTTCCTGTTCTTTTATTGCATCTCTTGATTTTATTTTTGTTCTTAAAATTGTTCATGAAGCTTTAGCCCATTCTTGATGGCATAATGCTATGATTGAAGAGATGAATGCTTTGGATGCCAATAGTACTTGGACCTTGGTAAATTTACTTGCTGGAAAATAGACTATTAGATGTAAATAGGTGTTGCGGTTAAAGTTAATCTTGATGACTTTGTTGCTAGATTGAAAGCCTGCCTTGTTGTTAAAGGAGACGCTCAGTTATATGGAGTGGATTATTTTAACACATTTTCTCATGTTGCTAAACTTACCTCTGTAAGGCTATTTATTTCTATGGCAGCTACTCATCATTCGCCTTTACATCAATTAGATATAAAAAATGTCTTTCTTCATAGTGACCTTTAAGAGGAAGTCTATATGGAGCAACCACCTGGTCTTGTTGCTCAAGGCAGTATGGGTTGCTATCTTCGCAAATCCTTGTATGGCTTAAAACAAAATTCCCGTGCTTGGTGTGGTAAATTTAGTTATGTTGAGAAGTTTAGCATGCAGAAAAGTAAGTCTGATCACTCTGTTTTCTAAAAACAATTTGATGACGACATCATTCTATTAGTTGTGTACGTGAATGATATTGTAATCAATGGTAGCGACTCTACAAGGATTTCATCTTTTAAATCCGTTCTCCCCACTCAATTTCATACCAAAGATTTGGGAATGCTAAGGTATTTCTTGGGAGTTGAAGTAACTAGGAGTAAGAAAGGAATCTTCTTATCTTAAAGAAAGTATGTGCTTGGCTTACTATCTGAAATAGAAAAATTGGGGGCTAAACAATGTAGTGCTCCAATGGTTCCTAATATGTAGCTTACAAAAGATGGTGAATTGTTTGAAGATCCTGAGAGATATTGAAGATTAGTAGGGAAGTTGAATTGTCTTACTATGACTTCTCTAGATGTTGCCTATTCTGTTAGTGTGGTAAGTTAGCATATGTCATCTCCAATTGTTGATCATTGGAAGGCAGTGGAGCAAATTTTGTGCTATTTAAAAGGGGCACTTGGACGTGGAATTTCTTATGGTAATTATGGTCACACTAGGATTGAATGTTTTTCAGACGTTGATTGGGCAGGCCTAGGGAAGATTGAAGATCCACTTCAGGATAGTGTTTTTGTTGGAGGTAATTTGGTTTCATGAAAAAGCAAGAAACATAATGTAGTTTCATGATCAAGTGTATAATCTAAATACAGGGCTATGGCCAAGTCTGTGTGTGAGATAATGTGGATATATCAGCTTCTCAATGAAGTGAGTTTTAAGGTCTCAATGCCATCTGAGTTGTGGTGTGACAACCAAGTTGCGCTTCATATTGCTTCTAATCCGGTCTTTCATGAGCGAACCAAACACGTTGAGATTGATTGTCACTTCATTCATGAAAAGATTCCGCAGGGTTTGATCTCTATAGGGTTTGTGAAAATTGAAGAACAATTGGGACATTTTCACAAAGGCTCTTAATGGGGTTAGGGTTGATTATCTTTGTAACAAGTTGGGCATAATTAACATCTATAATCCAGCTTGAGGGGGAGTGTTATAGGCTGTATAGTATAGATAGGAAGTAATTAGCTTACTGGTTTATAGGCTGGTTTATTGTATATTGATTGTAATTGATTCTCCTTCCTAGAATTTGATTTTCTCAACTTGTATATATACCTATACATGTGGTGAATAGACAATACACAAGAAAACATTCATTCCTCTCTGTCTTATACTCTGATTTCAATAACAATGTCTATATATTAATCTGCAGGTTGTACCTATATTCTCTAGTTAAAACATACACAAGAAAACATTCATTCCTCTGTCTTATACTCTGATTTCAATAACAATGTCTATATATTAATCTGCAGGTTGTACCTATATTCTCTAGTTAAAACTAGGATGCTTGCTTGAATAACTTGTAATTTAGCACTTCAGTATGAAAGCTAAGATAAATGTTCTAGATTCTACTTATGAGGACATTGATAATGCAGACATTCCATGAGTCACTTCAGGCAGCTGGAGCAGGACTAGCCTTGGTTGATTCAGTGGTGATGTTTCAATCTGCTGCATCAGTTTTTTCATAATATTGTTTTATATGTTTCTTATAATGCTGAAAATATTTTACTTTACTATATGAAAGTCTTCTTTGGAATTTGATCAGCGACTCTCTTGTTGTATTTTAGGTTGCAGCATCAAACAACAGCCAGAATCCCCCTACAGGGTTTGCTCTGATAAGACCCCCAGGGCATCATGCTATTCCAAAAGGGCCTATGGGCTTCTGTGTTTTTGGTAATGTAGCCATTGCAGCTCGCTATGCTCAGCGAATGCATGGATTGAAGAGAGTCTTTATCATTGACTTTGATGTTCACCATGGGAATGGGACAAATGATGCATTTTATGATGATCCGGATATATTCTTCTTGTCAACTCACCAAGTAAGCAATTAATTTTGTGCAGGTCAATATTCTTTTTTGTCATGTTATTCATATTTCTAATCTTATTTTTTCGCCTTGTGATCCTGTATTACATTGGAATAGAAGATTTGAAATCCAAGTATTAGAAATTGATTTTATGTTTAAATTTTTGAAATAAAAATCTAGCTTGTGTGAAGAGAGAGAACAAAATTGTCATAACTAAATCTAAGGAGTTCAATTAATATTTTTAAGAATATAAATTTTATTCCAGAAATTGCGCTATATCCATAACGGTGGGTGGAATCCCAATGAGTGTATCAAGGACACGGTGGTAGTAGCTCTTATTAAGGACAAGTTGAGAGAAAATGGAATGAGGTGGTTGGAAGACATGTGAACTGAATACCCATAGAAAGCTCTGTTAGAAGGATTGACAATATAGGGTTGATGGAGTGAAGAAAGGTAGAGATAGGCCTAGACTAACTTGAAGAAGGGTGGTAAGAGACGATTTATTGGTTCTACATAAATATAGTCTATAATTGTGTGGAATGGGGAAAGAGAATCCATATAGTCTACCCCAATTAATTCGGGATTAAGGCTTAGTTGAGTTTTAATTATATTTTTAAACTAGACACAAGCCTGCACAATGTGAGGGACAAATAAACAATTTAATTTACACATTTTTGAAAATGTTTATATAAAGTTTCTAAAAAAGCTATATAAAAATAATTTTTCTTAATAATTATTCATTTATTTTCAATTTTTAAAAATAAAGATAGTGATAGTAAAATAATGAAAGTAATATAAAATGTTAAGCATTAAAATAGATATTTATATAATGGTGATAGATATACTAACTCTTTAATTATCTTAGAAAATAATAGGACATAAATATTTGCAATAATTTAAATGAAATAAATAAAAAACAAAGAATTTTTAACAAATACCATCTTTAAGCTTCTGAACTATAACAATTTTTTCTATCGTATCAATTTGACAGACAAATTGCAATTGCTTGTCACGCTTTGTTAAGTGACAAGTGATAATTTGTATTCTATTCTGAATGGTCAAATGTTGGCTAACTAGGCTTAGTAATGTTGACCGTTCAACATTTAACAATAGTTAACATTACTAAGTCTAGTTAGCTAACATTTGACACATTCAACATAAGATACAAATTGTCACTCGCCACTTAACAGAGCGTGACAAACAATTGCAAGTTATTTGTCAAATTAGGACAAACTGAGGTTCAATAGCTACATTAATAAAAGTATAGAGACTCAATGCAATACAATAAAAGCGTAGGGGCTAAATAAAAAAAATCGTTATAGTTCAAGAGTTTAAAAGTGTATTTTTCCTTAAAAAAATAAATAGAAATATTTGAACAACTTACACTAGAAGCAAAGAGAGCCACATGTCAACACATGGTAAATTGCTTCTCTATGCGTTAGCTTTAATGTGTATATATATATATATATATATACACATATATGATTCCACTATCCAAAACAAACCTACTTTCTCCTTGTGTTGCATTTATGATGTTTGGATTAAAACTGATGCTTGTGCTCGAGTAGTGACAAGTGCACTTATCATTTATAAATATATTGATAAGTAAGAGATTATTTCCTTGAGAATTTATTGTAATCACTAGATCCTAGTCAGTTGTTATCAACCAACAAATCGAATCTTAAATTTAAAGCTAAAAAAAAGTTAAACTAAATTACTAAAATTGATTAAATCTCAAATTAAATCAAGAATATAAACTAGTGTATAATAGTTATGTTAGATGAATTTTCCATTAATTTTCCTTGATTGAATTATTAACTTTCAACTATAAATTAGGTTAATTTATGGACCAGCATAATTCCATTATGTAGTGAAATATACTTTCTTAAAGTATAATCACCTATTATTAGAATCATTAAGGGATACCTTTTACCCACTGATCAAATCCTAGCAACGCTCTAAAATTTATGTAATTTAGTGATAAGATTCAAAACTCTATTATCGAAAGAATTTTGTAGATATATCTCTGTGATCCAAATTAATTATTTAATCCATTTACACACAAGCTTTTCAAGTCATGCATATAAACTAAGATAATAAAGAAATTGGCCAAAAATTTTTAAGCATTAAAATGCAACAATTAATATTTTGCATAAATAAATCTCAAATAATAGAATAAAAATTTATCATCCAATATAAATACTTGTTAAGGTTCAATCTACCTAAGCATAAAAGAAAATTAGATTACTAGAAACATGATGAAAACTAGTATAAAATTATAAATCAATTTACCAATATGAAGAAACAACAATGATGCAAACCAAACAAGCACCATGCATGTTGATGAGCATGAAGATCCACTCAAGTATAATGGTCCAATGACTAGAGAATGTATGAGGAAGTTTAAGGATGCATTGGGAGTGTTCATGAAGACATTGTGGACTAATTCAAGTTGTAAAGCTTTGGTGGAGATTCAAGACAATTTTTTGTCAACATAATTCAAGACAATCTTTTGTCAACATAATTCAAGTACAAGAGCTATGCACGTTGTATGTACAAATAACACTGTTGTACCTGAGAATGACCGAGTCTAACTGAGTGTGACTTATTTTGACACTAATGTATGGCTTACTCTACACTTTTGTGCTTGAGATTGACTTATTTTAACACGGCTGTGTGACTTATTTTGCATGGCTATGCCTGATTTTGACTGATTTCGACAAACAAATTTTGAAGCAGACATGATTATGTAGCTGTGCCTGATAACGTGCATATTTAGAGTTCGAAGTGCATTCATGACACATTCGTATGCGATGGAGTGGTTTCGTTTTTTAGGGTTTTAGACATTTATTTACATAGTTGCCTTGGTTATTTATTTGTTTCTTATTTTATTTTTGTTATACATATGGTATAGATTAAGGGTGGCCACGGTTTCAAAACCGTCAGTCCGGTTCATGAATTGGTGGTTTAGGTAGGGCCAGTTTTGGGCCCGAAATAGCTCATGGCTACTCCTAGTATAAATAGCTTGTAAAAACACATTATTCAAGAGTTAACAATTATCTTTGAATTTCTTGAAAGGTTTAGTTCTCTTCTTTGGTTCTTAATAGAACTGGGTGAATTCATTAAGTGAAGGCTTGATATTTTCATACATTGTTTAATCTAAACTGAAAATTGACTTGGTTAATCTTAGGTCTTGTTGGCGAAGGCATTAAGATTGAATACCATTCTGGTACAAGTTAACCACTTGGTATCATTTAGTATTTGAGCTTTGGCTTATTAATCAAGTACGTATCTTTACTATTCTTGTTGATTATGTTTTATTAAAAAACAAAGAAAAAGAATTTCGTTCTTTGTGATTGTTTTGTTGTCAATTTATTCCTCGTGATTGTCTTGTTACAAATCTAGTTTCATGTGTTCATTCTGGTTAATTAATGGGTTAAATATATTATTAGTCACTAAATTTGGTACTTATTTCTTCTGGTAATAAACTCTAATGATTTCATTTTAGTCATCAATCTAAATTGACATTTGATATGCGTGCTTATGTGGTAAATATTCTTTGAATATACCAAGTTCGGTCGCTACATTAGCAAAATGCCATCAGGTGACCTATAAATGATATTTAAATTACTTGAAGTTTAGTACATGCTGGAGAAATGGGGAGCAAATCCCACATTGAGATTAAAAAAGAAAAAAGAAGGGCTTATAATTGAAGCGGAGTTACAAACCAATTGGCTAAAGCCATTTTGTGGAAGGCAAGCCTATTGCAAAACCCATTGTTATGTTTTTGAGACTAGTTGGAGAAATCAAGTTCAATACTAATTGGTGCAAGGCCCACACTCAAGCTTGGTTTGAGGTCCAAATATGTTTTTGAGTCTTTGGAGCCCAAATTCTCAACATAGTATTAGAGCCCAAATAGCCCTAACATGCCAAAAAGATTTTGGAGGCATGTGTAGATGATTGAAGGCCTAAATGGAGGCTAACCTAATTGAGTTTGCACTTGGAGATTTGGAGAGGCCAATCGATTGTTTGAAGATTGGTGGAGACAAAGGAGTTAGATTTGGACCAATGAAGTATGAAAACTTAAGGCAATTTAATAACATTAAAGGGAACCACAGAGCTCAAAGGAGGAGGTCAGGTTCCGATCAGTTCATGTTGCAGTAAGTGACAACTAAGCCCAAATGAGGTGAAGTCTAGTTGCATTTAATGGGGGAGTGCTAAAGAAGGAAGTGGCAATCAAATCGCACATTGTAAAAAAAAAAAAAAGGACTTATAATTGAGGGGGAGCCACAAACTAATTTGCTAAAGCCATTTTGGTGGAAGACAAGCCCTTTGTGAAGCCCATTGTTATATTAGGGAGGTCCAACTCGAGAAATCAAGTTAAAGTCTAATTGGTCCAAGACCTAACACTCAAAATTGGTTTGAAGTCCAAGGATGTTTACTCTTGGAGATTTGGAGAGGCCCAAGATTGGTTTGACGTCCAAGCATGTTTACTTTTGGAGATTTGGAGAGGCCTATAGATGGGAACCACAGTCTATTTGGAGCAAGACCCAACACTCAAGAAAACTTTAGAGTCCAAGCATGTTTACTCTTAGAGATTTGGATCTCTTGGAGATTTGGTGAGGCTCAAGACTAGTCTGAAGTCCAAGTGGCCTATGGAGGGGAACCACAATCTAATTGGTGCAAGAACCAACACTTAAGACTTGTTTAAAGTCCAAGCATCTTTACTCATAAAGATTTGGAGAGGCCTAATATTGGTTTGAAGTCCAAGCATGTTTACTTTTGGAGATTTGGAGAGGCCCATAGACAGGAACCATAGAGCCCAAAGTTGGAGATTAGGTTGAGGGGGAGTATTGGAGGATGCAGGAACTAAATCCCACCTTGAAAATAAAAAAGATTTGAGAAGGGCTTATAATTGAGGGGGAGCCACAAACCAATTAGTTAGGCAAGCCCATTGTGAAGCCCACTGTTATGTTTTGGAGGCCCAGTTAAAGAAATCAAGTTTAAGCCCAGTTGGTGTAAGGTCCAACACTCAAGCTCGGTGGCCCTAAACATGTTAGAGTCCACTGAGTCTAAATTCTCAACAGTACCTAAAGTGAACTTAGTGCAAAATTAGGCGACTATAAATAAACAAACAAACAAACAAACAAATAAAGGGTATGAATACCTTCTTTGTATGAATACCTACTTTTAGGTTTTGGCAAATGTGATCTCCTTATTATTAACTACTCTAACACTCCTTTGTATGCTCGTTTACAGTATAGTGAAATTCTCTCCTCCTGTGCCCATGGTTTTTCCCTGTTTTAGGGTTTTCCACATTGTTGTGTGTTGTTTCTCTACGTCTTTTTTGTAACATTATTGTTTTTGTGTTTGATTGTTTGCTTATGCACTCCGATTATTTCCGCTGCGCAACAAACTGGTATTAGAACTAATATTCTATTGGGTCTTTTAATCTTGGCATTTTTTATTTGAATAATGGCTTCATTGAAGTATGACATTCCACTCTTGGATCGCAGCACAAGATTTTCTTTATGAGAGGGAAAGATACGCGCTATACTTGTGCAAATGGATTTGGAAGATGCTATTTTGGGGGGTTGACTATATACCTATCTTATGGACAAGTGAAGAAAAGCAACATAGAGATCGGAAAGCCTTAGCTAAAATACAATTGTATTTGTCAAATAACATTTTGCAAGTTGTATTGAAAGAGAAGACTACCACTACGTTGTGGATGAAGCTTGAGCAGTTGTGCATAAAGAAGATCGTCACCAATAAAATGCGTTTGAAGCAGTGTTTGTACTCTCATGATATGATAAAAGGTATGTCCCTTGAGGATAGTTTCTTTGTTTTTAAGGAGATAGTTTCTAACCTAAAAAACATGGAGTTGAATGTGGAGATGAGGATTTGGCTTTGGTTCTTCTTTGTTCCCTACCTTCATCTTATGTGACTTTTGTTGATACTTTATTGTATAGTCTTAAGATTACTCTTGAAGAGGTGTATTAAATAATTGGTGGTTAATCTTGAGACTCAAGTAGCGAGTCTTGTGGTTTGTGGTAAAATGTTTAAGAGAGGTACTGGTGATGATAGAAAGGGTAGGTCGAAGTTTTGCAATAAGATTGTGAAGTGCTACTACTATAAGAAAAAGGGTCATGTAAAGGTAGAGTGTTCAAAGTTGAAGAATAGAACTGAAAGAGGTGATCATAAAGGTGGTGAGGCCAACATTGTTGAAGATGTAGAAGATTTTGACAATCAAGATGATCTTCTCGTTATTGTTGACTGTAGAGTCAATTCAACAAATGACTAGATTTTGGATATTGCTTGCACATTACATATGACTCGCAATCAGGAATGGTTTACAACCTATGAACTCAAAGATATGAGGATTGTTTTAATGGGGAATAATACTTATTGTAAGATTATCGACATTGGTTTGTTCATAATTAAGATGCATGATGGGATCATCAGAACATTTGAGGGTGTTCGACATATTCTTGATTTGGGTTGAAATTTTATTTTTGCTGTTACCTTTGATAGTGAATCTTGTAGTTATTCATGTGGAGGTGGAGTGTTGAAGATCACTAGGGGCTCTCTTGTTGTAATGAAAGGGCATTTAAGACATGTCAACTTGTATGTCTTGAAGGGCTTGACCATTGTTGGTGATGCAATCGTCGCTTCCTCCTTGTTGGATATATTACACTTTGGCATTTACGTCTAGGTCATACGAGTGAGAATGATTTCGCGGAGCTGAGTAAAAGAGGATTAATAGATGGTCGGATTGAAAAGTTGAAGTTTAATGAGCACTGTGTGTTTGGGAAACAAAAAATAGTGAGTTTTAGTAAGGGCATTCACAACACTAAAGGGATACTTGACTATGTTCATTCAGACCTTTGGGGGCCATCCAAAGATCCTATAAATGGTGGTGCAAGTTATATGTTGACTATTATTAATGATTTCTTGAGGAAAGTTTGGATTTTTTTTGTAAGGTTGAGAAGTAGGTGAAGCATCTCCGAGGACCATGGTTTGGAGTTTTGTTCAGATGAATTTAACTCATTTTGTAAGTTCAAAGGAATTGTTAAGACATTTGACAATTTTGAGCACTCTGTAGAGAATGGTATGGCTGAACGCATGAGTAGGATATTAATAGAGAAAGTCCGATGTTTGCTTTCAAATTCTAGGTTACCAAAGTCGTTTTGGGCTGAAGTTGTTGTTATAGCCCATTTTCTTGTTAATTGTTCTCCCTTAACAATGATTGACAAGAAAACCCTAAAAGATTATGCTCTGATACTCATGCTAGTTATTCCGATTTGAAAATTTTTGGTTGTCCTGCCTATGCTCGTGTTGATAATGGTAAATTGGAACCTAGGTCTAGAAAGGTTGTCTTTCTTGGGTATATGTCAAGGGGTAAAGGTTATAAGCTTTGGTGTCCCGCGTTGAGAAATGCTATTGTTAGTAGTAATGTAATCTTTTATGAAACTTCTATGCTACGTAACTCGTATCCTGGAGACATTTCTGATGAGTCTATGCAGCAACAGAATGCAGACATAAAGGTGGCGTTCCATATTGGGATAAAATTCACACCAAGAGCTACATCAGATGAGAGTTTAGAGGTGCCCAATGATAATGAAGCTACCACACCTCAGTACTCTATTGCAAGAGACAGATCTAGGAGGACCATTAAACCACTAGAAAGATATGTTGAAGTAGATATGATGGCTTATGCATTGAATGTAGCGAAAGATATTGAAGCTGGCGAGAAACTATCTACCTATAAAGAGACAATCAATTGTGTGGATTTAAAAAAATGAGTGATTGCCATGTATGAAGAGATGGAGTCTTCACACAAGAATGGCACATTGAAGTTAGTGAAGTTACCCAAAGGCAAGAAAGTAGTTCGGTGTGAGTGGGTGTTTAAGAAGAAAGAAGGCACTTTGGGTGTTGATGATACAAGTCAGATTTTAATATGTCCCTCTCAATAGAGTGTTGCGAGGAACCATCTACCCATAAAGAGGCACTCCGACCTAAGCAAGGAAAGACTTGTTGTTAAGGGCTATATTCTGATTCTAGGTGTGGACTTCACAGATACTTTCTCTCATGTTGTGAAACATAGGCTCTATTCAAGCTATACTTGGGATTGTTGCAAGACATGATTTTTATTTAGAATAATTGAATGTAAAAACAACATTCTTACATGGAGAGTTTGAGGAGAGCATCTACATGCAACAACAAGAGAGTTTGTTGCTTCAGGCAAGGAAGACCATGTGTGATTATTGAAGAAATATCTCTATGGGTTAAAGCAGTTGCCAAGGCAATGATACAAAAAGTTTGATGCTTTTATGATTTCTCATGGGTTTAGACGTAGCAGATATGATAGTTCTGTTTATTTCAAGAACTATGATGGGTCTTTTGTGTATCTTTTTCTCTATATTGATGTTATGTTGATTGTAGTTAAAGATAGAGAAGAGATTAGGAAGGTCAAAACTCAACTTAGTGCTGAGTTTGAGATGAAAGATTTAGATAATGCAAAAAAGATCCTTGGCATGGAGATTGTGAGAGCTGGAAAAGACGACTTGTATCTTAATCAAAATGGGTACATTGAGAAGGTGTTGCATAAGTTTAATATGCATAGTTGCAAACCTGTAAATACTTTATTGACCTTACATTTTAAGTTTTCAGCTTTGTTGTGTCCATAGTCAGATGAGATTGAGTATATGTCTGAAGTTACTTACTCTAGTGCAGTAGGTTCCCTTGTGTATGCTATGGTTTGTACACATTTGGATTTATCTCATGCTGTAAGTTTAGTTAGTATATACATGGCTAATCCTAGAAAAGAATATTGGAAAGCAGTTCAGTGGATCCTTCACTACCTTCGTGGCTCTACAGGGGTGTCTTTGCATTTTGGGAAATGTAAGGATGAGATTGTTGGTTTTATAAAATCTGATTTTGATGGTGATCTTGATAAAAGGAGATCATTGACCGGGTTTGTGTTTTGCATCGATGGTTGTGCAATTAGTTGGAAGGCAACATTGCAAGCTTTAGTTGGATTGTCTACCACATAGACTGAGTACATGTCCATTACTGAAGCAATGAAGGAGGCCATTTGGTTAAAGGAGTTATTTGATGAGCTTTGTGATGATTTGAAGCTCATGACATTGTTTTGTGGTAGGCAGAGTGCTATTTACCTTACTAGCAATTGTTCCATGAGAGGACCAGAAACATTAATGTTCCCTGTTGCTTTGTTCGAGAAATTGTAGTTAAGGGTGACATTGTTGTGGAAAAGGTCAGTACTCTTGATAATCTTGCTGACTATAATGAATTGTAACTTATGATGGAGCTGAAAATCAGCTCATAATTAGGTAACTAATCTGATGTAGTAGTTGCAGCAGTTAGTTCCTTCTGTAACTTTATATATGCATTTTTGAAGAATGAAAGATATAGAGAGGTCTGTTAAGCTATTTCTCTCAAATTTGTGTGTTTTTTCTTGGTTTGTTTGCTGAGTTTTCTTGGTGACTTTGCTTCAATGTTTTATTTCCAACAGAATTAGACAGCATTTGTTATATCCATTATAGCCTGAGATGTTCAAAATACCTACAATTGCCTTTTTATTATTATTATTTTCAGTATCAGAAGTGCCTTCAAGTACCAACTATGAAATTTCCTGTGCGCCCAACGCTTGTGTGTGCTTGTTACTGTTGTGTGCATGTCTTTTTTTTTTAAAAATAACTAACCATATATCTAAAAGTAATTAGTTCGTGGAAGAAAATGAAATTTTGCTGTCTTCAGCCATTTTATGATTTTTGATATCCATCAGCTCTGTATGAAGGATGCATTAAATTGACTCTTGGCTACTGGATGTCATTGTGGATTTCCTTCTGTACTTCTGTTCTCTTTTTTATTCCAATCTTTTATGTTAAATAGTACATAAATGTGGTTTTACAACCAAGAGTAGTTTGGATAAGTTCTTCTATATTTTAATGTTAGAAATGAAAAGCCATGAATACCTCCATACATCACCTATTATAGAAGGGTGCACAAATACTTTTAGGATGGATTAATGTGCATCCTGGCATGGCATGGCATGTATACCTGAACTTTGAATTTGCCCATGTCCCATCAAGTTTTCTATATATCACCTATGAAGAGTGCACAAAGAATTTTTGAATGGATTAGTATGCATTCTAGAATAGCCTGTGTACCTGAACTTACGAATTTTCCCTCCAAATTGCCATGTACCATCAAATTTTCTATTGTCGTGTTTATATGTGTATCAAGAAAGCATAATGTGGAATTTCCTATTAAACAAATCAAGTTGTGTTTCAACGTTTGTTGGCACAGGATGGAAGCTACCCAGGTACTGGTAAAATTGACGAGATAGGTCAAGGTGATGGTGAGGGTACAACTCTAAATCTACCTTTACCAGGGGGCTCAGGTGACATAGCCATGAGGACTGTTTTTGACGAAGTCATTGTGCCATGTGCTCAAAGGTTTAAGCCAGATATAATTCTTGTTTCAGCGGGGTGAGTTGCTGCCTCTTGACATGCACTGAAGTTTGTACCAAAAAAAAAAAAAAAGGGTAATAAACCATATACGTGTTTTTTCCGTGATTGTCTACTGCTCTAAAATAGATGCTGTGTCGCATGCAGAGATATTTTAAAATTGCTAAAATCATCATAATGAATGCAATTACAATTCTATAACACGCTTAAAATGTATTTGTGTGCATTATTTTATTAGTATATAGTAATAAATCAATGCCTTACAATGAGATATAGCCTAAAACAATCATATCTTGCAACTGAGTTGTTTTTCCAGTTACGATGGTCATGTTCTGGATCCACTGGCCAGTCTGCAATTTACAACAGGAACATACTACATGCTGGCATCTAATATTAAACAACTAGCCAAAGATCTCTGTGGGGGCCGCTGCATATTTTTCTTGGAGGGAGGATACAACCTTGATTCCCTTTCATACTCAGTTGCAGATTGTTTTCGTGCCTTCCTTGGGGAGAAAAGCTTGGCATCAGAGTTTGATAATCCTGCTATCTTATATGAAGAACCCTCAACAAGGGTGAAGCAAGCAATTGAGAGAGCTAAACATATACATTCCCTCTAGATCATTCTAATCTCAAGCACAGTATTCTAAAGAAGATCCAAGCATTTGTTAAGTTCATAGTATACTTGTAAATACGCTGGTGTACACATTGGCAGGAAATGTTCAATTAATTATACCATAATTACAGTATTGTCCAATATAAGCTGGCCCAGAGCTTGTACTGTACTTGCCATTTGTATTTATACCATAATTACATTGGTTGTAAATTTCTAGTATAGTGCTATAGTTTCCCATTTATTTGAAACTTTTGCAGCCTACACATTTTCTATTACACATTCTAAGATTCTATCCATATGCTTACCCAAAAACATAATCAAGTTACGTTTGTTTGTTGGTTACAAAGCCATTATCATCGTCACTACTGCTTTACGGTTGCAATTACCATTAATGCAGAAAGTGCTAAAAAAGTTGAGGATAATCTAGTAATGGATTGCTTTTCTGGTACAAGCGAAAGCGAGTGGCGTCCCACTACACTGCAGATTGGAGCTACTGATTCTCATAAATATGAACATTAGCCAAATTTTCTTACATGTTAAAAAGTTCCTTTCACCAACCATTGCACTTTTTTCCGTTATTGCTAACAACCTAATAATGAAGGAAAATTGACATGATCACGCCACAACTATGGTGCTATGTTTGGATATATCGTATTAGAGGTTATCAAACTTTATATTAAATTTTATTTTACTTTCATAATTTTTAGTATATATTTTTTTGGTTATAGAATATTGATTTTAATTGCATAGAGAAGTCAACCAAAATAGTTTTGGCTAATTTAGATCACTACACACAAAAGTTGTCACATTATATTACAATTTATCATGTCACACTACAATATCACCTTCTTAATGAAAATGTTGATCATAATTTTATAAGGTTGACTAGTAAGGTAAAATTATGGTGAATTGTTTTATGAAAAAGGTGGTGTGACGACATGACATAATAATTTTTCTTGAGTTGTACTGTGATGTGATAACTTTGATGTGCCATTGTAGACACCTGGTCTGATCGGCCCATGAATCGGGGGTGGACAGCAGGCACTCAGTTTGATTAGCCCACATTGAAGCCCAATGATGAAAATGCAAAGCTTGGATACAAGTAAGAAACTCGAATCTTTGATTAGAAATAGACTTGAGAGCCCAGGGACTCCAAAACCTAACCCAAATTGTCCAAAGATAGCCCAAAATTGACTAAATAGGCCCAAGTTTGCCTTGGCCCACTTGATCCAAGCCGCCTCTATGGCAGTAGCCACTGAGGTGATCATCTCATTGCAGTGGCGCTGGGCAGGCCACTTACAGCTGCAACCATGGTGGTCAAGTGGGGTGGGCCTACACCCTCAAAACCTGATTTTTGTGTGAAGAAGAGAATTTTAGGGTGAAGAAAAAGGCTATGGAGGCTTATGATGGTTTAGGAACTTAGCGGCATGGGTGAGATTTGAGATAAAAATGAAAAAGAGAGAAAAGAAAAAGAGAGGAGGACCAACATTGGAGAGGCACTAACCATTAGCAAGATTTAGCAAAAAAAAAAAAGAATTAGAAAATAGGAAGGAGAGGCTCTGAAATCAGGAGGGGGACATTCTTGAGAAGAAGAGGAGAAACTCAAGCTCAAGAGTCTACTTCCTTGAAAGGAAGGACGTGAAAAGAAGCTTGTCTTCAAGTATAGCTCACATCCAAGTAGAGTTCAACATCCAAAGCAATCTTAAGGGCCAACTACTTTGTCAAAAGCTCATATTTAAGTAAATCCTATTTATCTTGTTAGCATTTTGATGTTAGACTTGCATACGACTTAGTTTGTTTATTTATTTAGCATGTATTTTGAGTTTATGCTACTTATTATGCCATGTTATTAATATGATATACTAGGGTGTTGAACGTAGTGGTAGAATAACAAGTTTTTGATTGTTTGTTTGCATACCATTTGCTTAGAATTAAAGTTTAGTTGTTTTAAGAGTTGGGTCACCTATTGATCAATTGATGCCTTTGTGAAGAGACATCACCTCTTGCCATGAGGCAATCGCCTCTTCATAGTGGTGATCGCCACTTAGATAGGGCAACCCACGCCTTTGGTCTGAGATTTTTATAATACATATGCATGATTTTGATTCCCAAGAATGTTTAGGTTCTTATACTTTGTCCATTTGTATATGACTGTCTATACCATGCCTTTTAAGTTAATTTATTAAGTCCTTAACCTCCATTTGCATGAATGCATTTTGTAAAGCGGTTTGAATGCTTTTTTTGAGAGATTTTATGTATTCCAGGACTAATATTTTGGCATTTGTAAGATCCTTGAGACTGATATCCTTGAATTGTTAAGGATTTATCCTTTAATTAGTTTTTGAGAGGTTTTCATGGGTCTAAGAATTACTTTAGTCTTGGTTTATTTTTGGTATATTTTTAGTATATTTTTGGTTTATTATACTTTTATTTGTGTAAAGGTGTTATAATCCTTAATCCCTTCCCCCTTTGAATTCCAATGTATTGCTTTGATTTATTATTTTGATGAATTTTGGGACTTTAAAGCATGAAATCAAGCTAATGTGCAAACTCGGACTTAAGTGTAAAAATTGAACAATTGATTGAAGGCAATTCCAAATTGCATGTAAATAAAGGAATAACCACATAATTAAAGGTAATAAAATACAAAACACAAGCGGAGGTCGATCGCAAGGTCGGGTGGGCATTCAAAAACCCATACCTAGTTTATGAACCTATCCTCTAATGACGACTTCTAGGAACCTCTGTGGCATCCAATTATTGTATAGTGTATCTCAGCTTTTATCTAGGTGGCGACTCCATCTCTGTTTAGGCTTCAAAGACCTAACATGTATTTCCTAGTGGGCTTTGAGCCCACACAGTACTGGGTTGCCAACACTTGGGCTCGCACTAAACCATACCACTTACAATGGTGACTCCACCGGGGATAGAGAAGTTGATTCTCGTGTTTTATGATTTATCATCTTTAATTATTCCTTTATTCCTTTTGCATTCCTATTGTATTCATTGCACTTCTTGTACATAATGAGCACTTTAAGTCCCCAATCAACCCGATGATAGTCATTATTTTGCTACCTACTTTTCACTCAAACCTGGTGGTAGAATATTTATTTATTATCACTCACGACATATACCAATCCGCGTTGTTTGAACCTTGAGTGGGGAGATATATATGGATGTATATCATTGTGGGAACTGAAGCCTAAATACCTGAGACTCAAGCCTATGTAATGGCCTAGCAATTTTCCTTAGGAATTCTCCCAAATGAATGTGTATTTGGCCATATAATGGATCTTTGAAATGGATCCTTAAAATAAATCCTAAGCCCATTAATGAATGACCCAAGGAAAAATGGGCCCTCTTGCCCAATCTAAGCACGTTATAAATAAACTATATCAAAGATGGGCCTTTCATGCCTATTTATAGCCCATCTTAAATGGGCCTTAACAAAGTAAGCTTATGATGTTAGGAACTTTAGCCTATTAGAGATAGACTTGAGCTTTATTTAAAGGATCCATTACTTTTTTAAATCATTTTGAGGGTTATCTTTCATATGTTGGTTTTATTATCCCTTGTTGATAATTAAAACCTAGAAAAAAAAATCCTAGGATGAGAAATTCACTAATGAACACAAGTGTAGGAGGAATAAGGGCAGATGTTATCATTTTTAAGGTTTCATATTTGTTTTTCAATATTGTGCATAAATTAAGTATCTTTATGTTTTCCTTGAGCACTTCTTTTCCTTCTTCCTTACTTTAAAATTATAAAGCACACCTGCATATCATGCATACACATCATGCATATTTCTAACATATGGTCTTGCAGTAATAGATCCCTCGAGTTTGTCTGTGTGGGTTTGCTTTGCCTCTGGTCGACTAATTAGACATCCAAAAATAGAAATGGTAGGAAACTTCAATCCTAAGGCATTCAAGGCACAGTTAAAAGAGGAAGTGTTCACTAAAACCTGGTTTATGATGAGGGAAATGATGGGAGAGATAACCAAGCTCATTAGAGAAAATTAGCTAGCACAACCACCCAATGCATAGCCAGCCAATTCAATAGATCTTGATGAGGAAATCCTGACAAGAGAAAGGGAAGAAGATGATGTGATGGTACTAGCTAATCCACCAAATCGAAGAAATGTGAACCTAACTAAGGACGTGGAATAAACTAAGTGGGCCAAGAGTATAACCAAGGCTATAAGTCCAATGCAAATGATGATGAAAGAGAAGGGCATGGATGCTCCTTTAGATTACACTAATTTTAATCTGAATAGAGAAGATGAACAACTGCCTTAAAAATTCAAATTCCCGACATGAAGAAGTACTCTCGCACTAAAGATCCCTATTTACATTTGAAGCAATATATGACTTATATGAAAGCCACCGAGCTGATTGAGGCTCAAATCATCAAGCCGTTCCCCATGTCATTGGAGGGTGCACTAATTTGCTGGTAGTTCGCTTTGGAACCACATGTTCAGTCTGATTGGAATAACATTGCCTCAACATGCAATTAGAGGTGTCTCTGAGGGATTTGCAAAACACTAAGAAGAGGTTTAATGAGTCCTTCGCTGACTATCTAACTCGTTAGAGAGGAAAGTTATCTCAAATGAGGCATAGGCCTACTGAGTCAGACCAACTAGTATTGGCAATAGTAGGATGTGTTCCGGTATTATATAAGAAGTTGAGGGACTTGGGAATCCATAATTTTAAGGAGTTATACAGATTTGGGGTTCAGAAAGAGTCATACGTGACCCAAGAGAGAAGTTTCTTTCGAGGGAGATTTGGGGGCAAAGAAGGAGCCAGTTCAAGCAGTAATGTCCAGATTAATGCCATTTGGCCACCAAGTAGTGGTCTTCAGACCAATGCTGTTAGGCAACCCTGAAGATTCTTTAATTTTGGGTGGCCTTTATCCAAAGTCCTCGAGAAGTTGATTAAGAAAAATTTGTTATGGCCTCTACCATCATAGCAACCCCTGCCCGATGCTAACCCAAAACTCTTCTGCAAATTCCACCAAACCATTGGGCATGACACCGATAATTGTACCTAGTTAAAATATGAAATATAGGACTTGATTGACATGAGAAAAATCATTGACCTAGAAATAAGAAAACTAAACACTCAAAATAACTCTCTACCTAACTACCAAAATGTACCACCACCTAGCCCGCCCATTTTGATGATTAACACCAGCCTAACAGAAGAGCAAGTCTTAAACTCTTTTGTTAATGCCATTCCCCATCCACCAAAGCTTGAACTTGAACTAAGAGACCTAAACCAAAACAAATAATCCATTAAGTTTGCTGTGCATGTATTGGACATCTAGAGTTCTGATGATGAAGATGAAGGGAAGATTGATCTGTGGGATAGTGAGCAATGTGGATCAAGCTAATATATGAGTAAGGTTGAGGGAAAGAGAAAGGAAGCTAGAACTATGGAGTCTGAATAAGAAAAAATAGTGGAGATACTGAAAGGGAAATAAGTGATGAAAGACCAGGGAACCTTCACCAGTGTTTGAGAGTTACTCATGCACTCTAGGGACCATCGGGAAGCACTGGTGCTGGCACTAGATCAAAAAAAGATCTCCATAAGTTGCACTCCTGAGCAGATGATCATTTCTTTAATAAAAACCTCCTAAGGTGCCATAATGTTTTCAGATGATGATTTGCCATTAGAACGGAGGGATCACCATAAAGCTCTATTCATCATGGCTGAAGTGAAGGGAAAAATGACTTGTTGTGCCATGGTAGATAATGGTTTTTCCATTAATGTGTGCCCATTGAAGATTATACCAAAGCTAGGGTTGACTATGGCGGACTTAAAACCCTATGAGGTAGTCATTAAGGCTTACAATAATACAAAAAGGGATGTCGAGGGAACATTTAAAGCCTTGGTCAAGACAGGACCCATCGAGGCTTAGGTCGATCTGCATGTAATCAACATTCTTGTGACCTTTACTATCCTATTGGGAAGGCCATGGTTCCATCCTTTGGGTGTTGTGCCTTCCACTTTTCATTAAAAAATTAAGTTTCCACAAGAAGGCAGGGTTGTCACCATCTCTGCAGAAACTAAAGCTGATGTGGCTGCCTTAAAGCTAGTCCCTAAGGAAATAGCCATAAGCTTGATTTTTGAAGTATGTGTAATTTATGAAGATGAAATAGATGAGAGGGTTCTTAACATAATGTGCAACATGAAGTTTATGCCTGGTATAGGATTGGGAAAGGACCAAAAGGGCCTTCGAGGTTTATTGAGTGTAAGGTGCCCATTTTGAAGCATAGGGTAGGGTTTAAAGGGACTAAGGGTTATGGAGAAGAAGTTAACATCTAGGATTAACCTAAGAAAGAAGAAGGTGAGATTGTGGTTGAGAAGAAGAACTTGTAGGAAACCTTTATAAGAGAGGGCACCATATACCCAATACGATGGAACTCCATAACCACTTTTGATGGTCAGGGAAGTTATTACAGGATTTAAAATCTTTGCTGAGTTTATGAACAAAATGAAGAAAGCTGCTATTGAGGAAGTCCCTATGGAAGAGCTGGTACCAACCAAGGAAGAATCTAAAGAGAATACTACTACTCCAGAGACAGAGGATACTGTTGATCAAGACAAGGCGCTGGATCTTAAAACCAACATTCTCAACTCCATCACGGACTTATTTTATGATGGTGATTTTGATGTTTCCCTTTCTTCTTTGTTTGAGACGGATGACCTTTTCTTTGCCAAAATGAATGCAATAAAGTCTAACTTTGTTTATTTGTGTGATGTGTTTCCTAACGATTATTCATGCATACGTTTGACATTAATTCCACGCAAATTGAATTATTTAACTTAGGCATAAATGACAATCCTAAGAATATACTATTTACTTTTAATTTAACTTATGATGAGAGAGAAAAAATGAAAGAGATATTAATAAAAAGACAGATAGTATTCACTTGGGGTTACGAGGATATGCCTGGTATTGACAAGGAAATTACAGAACACAAAATCCCTATGTATCCTCACATATCACCAATTAAGCAAAAACAGAGAAGGCTTAGGACAAAATGGGCTTTTTCAATTAAGGAAGAAGTTAAGAAATAACTGAAGGCAAATTTTATGAAAGTGGTAGAGGACACTCAGTGGTTGGCAAACATTGTACCTGTACTAAAGAGGGAGGAAGGTTCAGAATGTGTGTGGATTATAGAGACTTGAACAAAGCTTGCCTGAAGGATGACTTTCCACTGCCACATATCGACACCTTGGTCAATAGTGCAGCTTCCAATGTATTCTTTTATGGATAGATTCTTAGGATACAATCAAATCATAATGGTGATAATTGATAAGTTGAAGACATCCTTCACCATAGAATGGGGTATCTACTATTACGCGATCATGCCATTTGGGCTTAAGAATGTAGGAGCTACTTACTAGAGGATGGCTACCACTCTATTGCATGACATGATTCACAAGGAGATAGAGGTGTATGTCGATGACATGATGGTAAATTTGTGACTAGAGAAGGACATTGTGAAGTGCTGGACAAGTTCCTAGCAAGGGTAGAGAAGTACAATCTAAAGCTGAACCAGAAGAAGTGTGTTTTCTAGGTGATGTCTGGTAAATTTCTAGGACACATTGTTAGCCAAAAAGGGATAGAAGTGAAACTAGATAAAGTCAAAGCAATTAAGGAAATGCTCACGCTAAAGAATGAGAAAGAAGTCAGAGGGTTTATCAGATGGTTACAATACATCAGTAGATTCATAGCTAAGTTGACTACAATATGTGAACCAATTTTCAAGCTACTAAGAAAGAATTAGCCAGTGAGCTTTTAAAGCTATCAAGAATTATATGATGAATCCTCCAATTTTATAACTGCCAAAGCTGGGAAAGCCCTTGATCCTTTATTTGGCCATCGAGAAAGATGCAATATGTGAGATGTTAGCCTAAGAAAATTAAGGGAAGATAGAGCACATTGTGTACTACTTGTGCAAGAAGCTTTTGCAGTACGAAATAAATTACAGTCTTTTAGATAAGACATGTCTAGCTATGATTTGGGCAATAAAAAAGCTTCGACACTACTTCTAATCTTACAGAGTACAAATAATTTTTAAACATGATCCCCTCAGATACCTCTAGTAGGCCTCATCTCTTATAGAGAAATTAGCTAGATGGCTAGTTTTGCTCATAGAATTTGATATAGACTATATAACAAAGAAAGTAGTAAAAGGAAGAGCAGTAGCAGACTTTATGGCTCAGACCTAGTAAATAATGAATAAGAGTGGGAATTGGAGTTTTCAAATGAACATTTAGGGGTAATAGAGGTGCAAGGCTGAAGAATGTACTTTAATGGAGCCGTAAATAATAAGGGAGCTAGTATTAGTGTAATCTGGATCACGCCGGAGGGAGAAATGATCCCAATGGCAAAAAGACTCAAATTTGAAGTGACGAATAACCAAGCTGAGTATAAAGAATGCATTTTTAGATTAGAGGCATTGCACAGTGTAGGGGTAGAGGATGTCACTATTTATGGAGATTCTATGGGTGAGACAAGCTTTTAGAGAATGGGAGGTGAAAGAAGCTAGACTATGAATGTACTAGGATTATTTGACTACTATCTTGCTATCCTTTGTTAAATGAAAATTCATCCACCTACTAAGAGAAGAGAATAAGATGGCAGATGCTCTAGCTATATTAGCTTCTATGTGGGAGAGTGGGAAGCAAACAATAGTTAACCTCTAATTATAGTCAAATTCCAAACTCCTTGTTATGAAGAGATAAGGGTAATGCCAGTTGATATTGCCATTAAGAAGCCTTATTTTTATGAATTGCAAAGGTATTTAGAAATGGGATAGTTTCTAAAGGATGCTGAAAAGAAAGAGAGTATGTCCCCACTAATGCTATCTCGATAATTTATCAGTTACCATGGCATACTGTATAAAAGAATTCCTATTGGGGTTCATTTGAGAAGTGTTGACAAAGACAAAGCTCTGAGGTTGATGGAAGCAGTGCATGAAGGAGTCTGTGGGCCACACATGAATTGTACAGTCTTGGCCAAGAAGATAGCTTGTCAGGGTTACTTTTAGCTGACTATGGAAATAAATTATGTTAAGTTTATGAAGAAGTGCCATAACTGTCAGACTTATGGAGATGTCAGTCATCTACCATCTATGGAACTTCAAGGAATGGCTTCTCTATGGCCCTTCACCATTTGGGCAATCAATTTTATAAGGGAGATAAGGCCAAGAGCATCAAATGATCATTGACACATTATGCTAGCAATCGATTATTTCTCTAAATGGGTCAAAGCTGAGTCTTATACCATCGTTGGCTTAAAACAAATGGCAAGGTTCACCGAGAATAATATAATTTATAGATATGGGTTGCCCCACCATGTCGTCACTGGAAATGGTGTTTAGTTTCGGGTAGAGACGACTGCCCTGTTAAAGGAATACAAGATCGAACATCACCAATCATCCTGGTACATGCTATAAGTAAATAGGGCAATGTGAAGAGAATCCTAGCGAAGATGATGGAGAATTATCAAGACTAGGCTGATCATATGTAGTTCACATTGTGGGGGTATAAAACTACTATAAGGGCATTAACTGATGTCACTCCATACTCCTTAGTATATGGGTGTAAGGCAGTATTACTGGCAGAAGTAGAGATTTAATCAGTGAGGGTCCTTTTGGAATCCAAAATCCTAGAATATTAGTAGGTGGAGAGTTGATTGGTGCAATTAACATTGCTGGATGACAAAAGACTAAAAGCGATGTATCACTCCCAATTGTATTAGAAAAGGATGGCTAGAGCTTATAACAAGAAGATCAAGCCCGAAAAGATTAAAGAAGGGGACTTGGTACTAAAGCTCATGAAGCCTGTCATGATTGATCCACAATGCAAGTTTAAGACAAATTAGGAAGGGCTGTATATGGTGAGGAAAATATTCTCTAAGGGTGCCGCTATCCTATCAAACTTAGAAGAAAATGAATTCAAAGAGCCCATCAACCTAAACAAGCTTAAGAAATACATTCTATACAAGTCTTGCTAGGGAGAAAACCTCACAAAGAGATTGTCTACATAAAAATTAGAGACAAAAATGAAAAAAAATTATTAAAAAGTCCTGTTGGGTTGAAAACCTTGCAAAAAGGTAGTTTAGGCAAAAGTTAGGGATGTGTAAAAGGAGAGAGAGGGTAGAAAAATGGTTGGTTAGAAAACTTGCAAGGGAAAGCTAACCAACAACATGAGCTTTGTCAGAAGCAAAATGTATATGCATCTTGTGCTTGAGTTAAATAAAATAATATTGCTGAATTACCATTAAACATTGTATTAAGTATCTATTACAAACCATCTAACTGCCATAAAGGGAAACTCTATCTAATAAAAGTGAAATAACGACTTAATTCATAAGTTGATTTTGTTTCCTTTTCTTTTGTTGAGCACCCATGATGTTGAGTGCTTGCAACTCTATCATTCTTTTATTTATGATAAACTCATATTTTTTTATCTATTGTAATTATGTCCATGCCTTATATTGATCATCAGTAAACAAATCTTCATCACAGTTGATGTTTCTCTAAATGCTTCTCTGTGGCGAAGTACAAACTAAGTTATCCAAAAAATTTTAAGAAAGAGGCCCTAGTTCAAATGCATGGACTAGTCCTACAATCAGTTGTTTTTTACCATACTAATGGCAGAGACAAGCAAGGTCATAAAATGTGGTAAAATAAAGGCTAACTATTGGAACATAGTGCGTATATAACTTGATAGTTATGAATTGTAATCTCCACCACTTACACATCTAGCGAATCAAAGTATCAAGGAATGTTGATAGCCAACTTTAGACATTTTCAAGGATAGGGTACAACTTATTGGTTTGACAATGTTTGGCCCTATATTATATAATGTTCTGAGGAGGCTCGAGCAACCCTAACTTCTCGTGAAACCACATCTGTGAAAGTAATGAATAAATGAAAAATGTCAAGAAACTAAAGGGTGACAACGTGAAAGAAGGAATTACCTCCTGAAGAACGGACTTCCTAATAATCACCTATTTGATGAAAGGTTATCTAGGCCAATAATGGTTTCTGTTAGGATTAGGGGGGAAAGGGTCTATTTTCCACTTGGTCCAGGATGTAGAGGATTTTGGCATCATAATGGCTAGAAGTGGAGATGAGCAAGAATTAAGCATACAAGTAGAGAGCCATCATTTAAGGCCAATAAACCTCTCCTATGTCTACACCCGTAGTCATGTCAAGAAAAGACTTCAATTCAACCTTTGAACTAAGGGTATATTGTAATGAAAGTTGAGGTAGAAGGTTAAACATCCGAGCCATCTGAGACTAAATGGAATGCATATTAGGGACTTCAAGGGTAGGAATTGCATGTTGACAAGAGGAATCTAAGCTACAACCAAGGATAGCTTTGAGTTCTTCGGGCAAAGGGAAAATATCTACTGTGCTAAACTAAAAGATATGTTTACAGGGATCCCAGAACTAAGATACAACATGAAGAAATGAGAAGTTGATTTTCCTTACATGAAGGGTTTTGAAAGAGGTCAGGTGAAAGGGCTTCAATCTTGCCTAAGAGTTTCCATTCAAGCTCTTTAGGATAGTTTGCAAGTGTTTGAGGCATCTTTTAGTCATATTTCAAGTTTTGGGTAATATTCAGATATTTAGAATGTGTTTTGGGGCATTTCAAGAGGAGAAGGGGTTCTTAAATTGAATTTGAAAAGTTAAGTCAATCACAAATTGTCATAGAGGTGACGCCTCTTCACAAAGGTGACACCTCATTTCTTAGAGGCAATCACCTCTTTAGTAGGTGGCACAGTGGCGATTGCCACTTCAATAGAGGAACAAACATGGGTATGATGCGAAATTACTCAGTTTTAGCTATGAATGAGAATATATAATGTTCAAGTGTACTCATATTAATGCAAATGAATGAATTAAATAGCATAAGAAATGTAATCATCCAAGCATTTAGCCAAAATAGAGAAGTGAAATGCAAAGTTCTAAAAATTCCAAAAACAATAAACTGTCAACTGTGCCTAGGGCCTATCTCAATTATCCGTAGTATAAATATTAGACTTAGTGCCCTTAGGGTCACCTCCAGAGATGCCACCTTGTCAATCTAGAGCACCTTGATCTGCCACTCAAGAGTAGCAATCCTGGCCTTACTAGCCTCATTACAATCCTATTCAAAATAAACTTTAGGTCAATAACTTATATAGGCATGCATATATATAGATGTAGAAGAGATCTTTACCCTCAATTACTGTGTAACATGCATCATATGATCCCTCTGAGCCTCAATCATGTGATACATGTATAACCCTTAGTTTAAGGAAATCTGCATCATTAGTAGGATGATAGAGACTAACAAATGAATTAAGAATGACCTAAGATGTAGGCTAAAAGTGAACTTACATGAGTAGTGCCCCCTGGGATACAAGTATATATGAGCTCGTCATCCAAAGTCAGAAACTGATGAGATAGCTCTCATAGAGGAACCCATCAATGAACAAGTGGATCAAGAGTGTGAACAAAGCTACCAACAATAATCTCAAAGGCAGAAATGGTAGGAGGTCTCATTTACTCAGCCGCAACCAAGGTCCCCTCTTTGTGTGGATCTTTGCGGTCTCTCTGGGTCTCTCTCTCATGCACAGGAGGCTGAACATGAACTGCTGGTCTAGCTGGTGTAGCCTAAAAATGAAGAGTTATGTTAGAACAATACTATTGCAAGGCATGAGTTGAACATTAAATGCTTACTTGAGAAGTGGAGGCATCACACAAAGGTACTGTCTGTAAGAGATGGGTCCAAATGAAATCCATATATCAATTTTTAATTCGCATGGTGTGATCCACAACTGGTGAACCAATGACAGCTTGGACGAGATTATCACCCTCTAACTCATGCATCCAAAACATGCTACTGGGAGGAGATTTGGGTACATGCCTGGCCCTAGCACCCCCACTCTAGTTGAGGACCTTCTCATCGAGATACCAGACTCATTAGCCTAGCCCACATAAAAGTACCCTCCTCTAGGACAGCGGCTTGGAATGCATCATCTCCATGTTCCACTTATCTTCGCGACCCCACAAGTCATTCTGGATCTACAAATTTACCAAAAGGAAAAAATGAGAAGATTTGAACATTAACCTCTCTAGTCGCAAAGGAGCAAATGTGGGATTTCAAATTCATAAAGAGAGGAATATGATTTCCCTGGATCAATCTAAAGTTGTGAGGCATGATAGGATAAGGCAGAATATAATTCCATCTGGATGTAGGAGGTGTCCTCTCATCGTCCATTTTTAAGTGATTGTGAGCACAGGAAAGAGAAGAAAAGGAAAAAGAAAAGAGAAAGAAGGAAGGAAAAATAAAGAAGGAAAGGAAAAGAAGAAGAAGGAATCCTTTTATAAAAAAAGACATAGAAATTAGGAATTGAAGACAAATGAATGAATGATGATGATAAATGATTTTTTTTTTCATTTCAAGTGAACCTAAAGTGGTTAACAAATGAAGACTTTTGACTATGCTTGAAGCACTAGTTGGATTACAAATAGGAACCCAAAGTGGTTAGCAAAGTTGATTTTTTTTCTCTTTGTTCTAGTCGAAGCACCAATCAGCAACACATAGTTTGGTCGGCTCGTGCATAAGGGGAAAATTGTGTGTTCGGTTTGATTAGCCCTTGTCCAGGGATAAGCTATGGAATCAAAAACACCTAGTTTGGTCTGCTCATGCATTAGGGGTAAATTGCACGTTCAGTTTGATTTGCCTACATCCGGAGACAAGCTATGGAATCAACAATACCTAGTTTGGTCGACTCGTGCATCAGGGGTAAATTGAGCATTTGATTTGATAAGCCTACATCCAGGGACATGCTATGTATTTTCTCTCATTGAAGCATTAGTATTAGAGGTAACTGACCAACCAATGAATTCTTGGAGTGTGCAATGGAAAATAGACTGATTGGGTAATGAATTCTCGAAGTCTGTAGTTTACCAAGTGACTAATCAGGCTAAGAAAACCCGTTAATCACATTTTAGATGAGTGACTGATTGTGCCAAGAAAACCTGTGAATCATATTTCTACTGAGTGGAAGGAGGTCTAGGAAAACTCAAGTTTCATGCCCAAGCTATAATGAGTGGCTGATCAGGCCGGGAAAACCTGAGGAACACGATCACATTTTAAGTCAAAGCACTCAACTCTCAAGCAATGCTCGAGATTTAGGTATTTCACTTATCTTTTTCTTTTATTTGCATTGTGCATGTGATTTTCTATAAAAACTACTTTGCATGTGTTTGGTTTTTAAAAAAATGAGGGGGTAAACTATAGGCACCTGGTCTGATTGGCTCATGAATCTGGAGTGGACTGCAGGTGCTCAATTTGATCGGCCCACATCAAAGCCCAATGATGAGAATACAAAGTTTGGATACAAGTATGAAGCTTGAATCTTTGATTCAAAATGGACTTGAGAGCCTAGGGACCCCAAAACCTAGCCTAAATCATCTAAAGTTAGCCTAAAATTGACTAAATGGGCCCAAGTTTTCCTTGGCCAACTTGGCCCAATGCAGAGCAAGGCCAAAGAGGTGCCACCCCTATGAAAAGAGGTGATCGCCTCTTTGGCAGCAGCTGCTAAGGTCATCACCTCATCGTAGTAGCACCACCTCTATGGCAGGCCACTTGCAACTATAACCATGGTGGTAGTGGGGTGGGCCTACACCCTCTAGACTTGGTTTTTGCTTGAAGAAGAGATTTTTGAGGGGAAGGAAAAGGCTATGGAGGCTTATAATGGTCTAGGAACCTAGGGGCACATATGAGATTTGAGATAAAAATGAAAAAGAGAGAGAAGAAAAAGAGAGGAGGACCAACATTGGAGAGGGACTAACCATTAGCAAGTTTTAGCAAAAAAAAAAAAAAGAACTAGAAAATAGGAGGGAGAGGCACTGAAACCAGGAGGGGGACATTCTTGAGAAGAAGAGGAGAAACTCAATCTCAAGAGTCCATTTCCTTAAAAATAAGGAGGTGAAAAGACACTTGTCTTCAAGTGTAGGTCACATCCAAGTAGAGTTCAACATCCAAAGCAATCTCTAAAGGCTAACTACTTTGTTAAAAGCTCATACTCAAGGAAATCCTATTTATCTTATTAGCATTTTGATGTTAGACTTGCATACGACTTAGTTAGTTTGTTTATTTAGTGTATATTTTGAGTTTATGCTACCTATTATGCCATGTTATTAATATGATATACTAAGGTGTTGAATGTAGTGGTATAATATGAAGTTTCTGATTGTTTGTTTGCATATCATTTGCTTAGAATTAAAGTTTAGCTCTTTTGAGAGTCGGGTCGCCTGTTGATCAATGAGGCATTACCTCTTTACCATGAGGTAATCACCTTTTCACAATGGCGATCACCACGCAAACAGGGCAATCCACACCTTTGTTCTGAGATTTTTGTAATACGTATGTATAATTTTGATTCCCTAACATGTTTAGGTTCTTATACTTTGTCCATTTGTATATGATTGTTTATACTATGCCTTTTAAGTTATTTATTAAGTCCTTAACCTCCATTTGCATGAACTCATTTTGTAAAGCGGTTTGAATGCTTTCTCTTGAGAGATTTTATGTATTTCGGGACTAATATTTTGGCATTTACAGGATCCTTGAGATTGATCTCCTTGAATTGTTAAGGATTTATCCCTTAATTAGTTCTTAAGAGGTTTTCATGGGTTTAAGAATTAGTTTACTCTTGGTTTATTATACTTTTATTTGTGTAAAGGTGTTGTAATCCTTAATCCCTTCCCCCTTTGAATTCCAATGTATTATTTTGATGAATTTTAGGACTTTAAAGCATGAAATCAAGCTAATGTGCAAACTCGGACTTAAGTGTAAAAATTGAACAATTGATTGAAGGCAATTCCAAATTACATGTAAATAAAGGAATAACTGGATAATTAAAGGTAATAAAATACAAAGCACAAGAGGAGGACAATCACAAGGTCGGGTGAGCATTCAAAAGCCCATACATAGTTTCCAAATCCATTTTCTGATGATGGCTTATAGGAACCTTCATGGGATCTAGTTACTATACAATGTATCCCGACTTTTATCCAAGTGGTGACTCTATCTCCATTTAGGCTTCAAAGACCTAACGTGGATTTCCTAGTGGGCCTTGAGCCCACATAATATTGTGGTGGCCAGCACTTGGGTGTGCGCTAAACCTCGCTGCCTATAGTAACATTACCTAAACTAACCAGAATTATGTTAGGTGACTTTTTAGTGTAATTAAAATCAATGTTTTGTAACAAAAAAAATCAAATTAAAGTTATAGAATCAAAATGAAATTTAGTAAGGTTTTGTAACCTCTTGTGCAATTAACCCTACTATGTTCCATTAAACATTCTATTTCTTTTAATTTTTTCAAAGGGAGGTAAAGCGAGTGAAATCATATAATGAGTAGCTCCCTACAATGTAAAGCTCTCATAATTAAAATGATGAACTGATCAAATATCAAATGTCGAAAAAAAATCCCATAATTGACTCTTAAAGGGTATAAAAATATTAATTGAATTAAAAAAAAGAGAAAAAGGAGAAAAGAAGGAAAAAAGATAAAAAAAAGAGGAAATAAAACTTTTTAAAAAAGGGAAAGAAAAAAAGAAAGAGAGAAGGTAAAAATGAGGAGAAAACAAATAAAAAGAGGGAAAATAAAAAAATGAGAGAAGGCAAAAAAAAAAAAGGAGAAAATAAAAATAAAAAAAGGAAAAAGAAAAAAAGAGAGAAAAAAAAAGAAAAAAAACTAAAAAAGAGGGGAAAAAGACGAGAAAAAAAATAAGAAGAAATAAAATAGGAAATAAAAAGATGAACATTTTAGATAAATTTATGTTATTTTTAAATATTGAAAAATGATTTTCCGTTCTAAAGATGAGAAGGTATTTTCCCTTGTTTTAAAGTTATTTTCTGTTAGCTAACCATTTATTTTCCTTTAACTTATTTTCTTTGGTAGTCAAAACTCTAGAAAATAAGGAAAAATATTTTTTGGAAGAATATTTTTAGCAACTAAATTAACTAAATTGAAGCTTTAGGTTGCATTTGTTTGTGGAAAATATACTTTCAGAAAATATTTTTCCTTATTTTTCAGTGTTTTGACTCCTAAAGAAAATAAATCAAAGGAAAATAAAATAGTTAGTCAATGGAAAACAACTTAAAAAGAAGGAAAAATAACTTCCCATCCTTAGAATGGGAAATGATTTTCCAATGTTTAAAAATAAGAGAAATTTATTTAAAATGTCTATCTTTTTTTTAATTTTATTTTCTCCTTATTTTCCTCCTTTTTTCTTCTTTTTTTTAAGAATTTTTTTTTCTTATTTTTTTTTCATTCTCTCCTTTTTTTTATTTTCTCCTTATTTTTTTTATCTTCTCTCATTTTTTTCTCCTTTTCTTTGTTTTCTCCTCATTTTTACATTCTCTCATTATTTTTTCCTTTTTTTTATTTGTATTTTCTCCTTTATTTTCTTCTCTCCTTCTCTCCTTTTTCTTTTTTTTTTCTTTTTAAATTTTAAATTTGTTCCTCTCATCCCCTGCTTTTTTTTTTTCAATCTTTTGTATATATTAATTATCATATCGATTTTGTATCAATATATCATGTCCATTATAAAGAGATATTTTGTAAAAAAATATACATTAGGTCAATTATAAAGAGATAATTTGAATAATAAAAAGTGTTGATACCACACCCTATCTCATGTAGCCCGAGGTGGATTGTTTGTATCTTATCCTGTCTCACATAGCTTGAGATGGACACTAGAGCTTACTCTTCTACACTCTTCAAATCATCTTTAATAAAATTAAATAAACTTAATATTTATCATTTTTTTAAGTATAAATATTTATTTAGACATAACTAGAGTTCACTTTGAAATAGTAGTAAAGAGTAATTTAACAAGAGTTTAGTATACAATTTATAATAACAAGTCCACAAAAGTTTTAAACTTAAAATATACAACATTAAGGCCACCAAAATGAGAGCAACACCAAAGCAAGGTTGTTTACACCAACCTTACTATCAAACTTCTATCTACTCTCACCCAATGTAGATAACCCTTTAACAAGCCCGCTATCTAAAAGGGTTTAGGAAACAAAAACAGAATGAGTACAAAAATACTCAGTGAATAAATATTACAAGAAAAAATCAATTAGGTTAAATCATCATAATAAACTTTCAAATATAAATACTAGAGTATTTTTAAATAAAATTATAATTCACTTGAAATATTAAAGCCAAGATTTGCTTTCAAGCTTATACAAAATTTAATTGAGTAAAACACATGCTTTTCAAATATCATTACAACCTTTCATATGTATTAACCAACCCTTTAATCAAACATCACAACCTAGCCATAACGTACATGCCATCCCAAACTCATTGTTGATGTCATAAAAGATGATAGTTTTTAATTGCTTTATAATGTTATAGCCAAATATCGAAGAATATTTTCTGAAGATAAAATATTTTTCATAAACAAATGGAGCCTAAGTATCTTAATTGTTTATTTTAGTATATCAAATTTGAAGAACTAAGTTAGTAATTTTTTCCACTCTTCATACTGTTAAAGGGTATAAAAATACCAACCATTTCTTAGTGATGTCAACAGGTTAATTTTTGTATCTCTATTAATTTCACTTCTTAAATTATTTTAGAGTTTTAAATATGTACTATGAAAAAAGCTTCCTCAAACCTGCTTAAAAAATAAACTCAGATTACTATATTTTGAAGGACTCTTATTTGTCCACCAAAATAAACAATCAAAATTGATTTCCAACATTTTTTTCATTTCTTTTTCTTTTTCTTTAACAATTATATGAAGAAATTGAAAATGATTGTAAATAATGTGAAATTAAAACTATAATTACATTAGAAATGCTAATCTCTTGATGATTTCATAAATTTGTAATTATACAACACAAGATTTTTATGGTTAATCAAGAAAAAAGGAAAAAACACTTTGTAAACACCCAATTTTGGGATAATAAAATATGGATGCGACAAAGGACTCCAATGATGAAAATGTTATAAGTAGGTCATCAACACTTGAAGTTTGAAACCTCAAAAGTTTAAATACATTTCAGAGAGAGTTTCATTATTTTTAAGGACTTAATTGTAATACCTTTTTAGACCTAATTGAAGAATTTAATTTCTTTCAGGGATCTTTTTGTAATTAATTTTTTTTAAAAAATAGAAATTATAGAATTCTAGTCGGAATTACGTGTTTTCTGTCAGTTTTTCTATATTTTTTACAGAAAATAAAAATATTTTTATTATTTTTTTTCTAGTTTTAATTGGTTTAAAAAATTTCTTAAATTTATTTTGGAATTTATCTACCTCTTCTGGAAATAAATTACTTTTAAAATTGTAACTCTTTAGGAAATAAAGTCCTTTTAAAATTGGAACTCTGAGGACGTAGAACTGAGGGTTTTTGTTTTTCTCCTTATAAAAGGAGAGCTTAGGCTCCAGGAGCAAATGAGACTCAATTCTCAAGATTTCTCTCTTTTTATTTGGAACTCTCTTTTTCTTGCACTGACAAAAAATATTCTTGGTTATTTCGTCTTGGAAGCAAGGAGCAAGAGGTTTTTTTAAGGAAAAAAATAACAACTTTTTGAAGATCTATTTAACAAAAAAATAGTGATTTTACTAGTATGAGGAGCCAACCACAATGCATCCATAATCATCTTCTCCTTCTCTATTTTCTATTATTTTTTATTTTATTATTTTTATTCCTAATGAATTTTAGTTTTACTTAAATTTTTATTTGTATTTTGTTTATTCACTAACCATTGTTTATTTTTGTGTTGGTGATTATGGAGAGGATCACTTAATGAGTTTAATCAAAGACTAAAATCCATGAAGGTCCATAGAATGCCATGAATGGAACCTTGTAGCTAAAAAATATTTCTAGGGTCTTTACTTTGTTTGTTTATCATTATTTTATTATTTATTTTTGGATTGTATTAATTTTCTTTTCTTATTATTTTCAATAGTACTTTGTAATAACCCTAATAGTGGGAATAATGAAATTTAGTGTGTGTGATTGTGTGTTTTATTTTAATTAATTGGTTAGTAAAATTAGGGTTTTCATTTGGTAACTAATTAAAATTAATGGCTATAGAAATCATTAGGTTGTTTAATTAAAATTGAATTAGATTTAAGTTGGTAAAATTAGCTTGCTTGATTGATTATTTTATTTTATTTGTTTTATTGTTTATGGTCACTTTAGTTAAAATAGGGCTTTTTTTTAGAATAAATTAAGTCAATTGTTTGATCTTTTATTTGATTTTTTTTACATTTTTATTGTTTTTGGACTATTTTACTTGTGTTGATGTGCTTTGGGCCCTAGGCCCACATTAGGCTTTAACCCATTTAAATTTAGGTTTTTTAGGTTTAATTAATAAAAATGCATCTTTAGGCCCACAATTAATTAGATTTACGGTAGAGATAATTTAGGCCCACTTAGTTAATTTAGACATAGGCCCATCTAATTTAATTTAATTAATTTAGACTTAGCCCATTTAATTTAATTCTTTTCATAATTTATAGATTTAAGATCACTTTAGAATTAAAACATGTAGAATTAGGCCCACTAAATTAAATACTTCATAATTTGTAGATCTAGGCCCATTTTTTAAAATTAAAATAAATGGACTTAGGATCATTTAAATAAAATTCAGTAGGAATTAGGCCCCATTAGTGTTTAGGCTCACTTATAAATTAAAACATTTAGTTTTAGCTCATTTAATTAAAATCAATGTAGATTAGACTAACCTAGGGGTTGTGATGAATGTGTTGTTTACTTGTATATTTCATGACTAGTTTTCCTGGGGTTGATTATTTTTTAATGGTTTATATGAAATTGCATGTAAATAGAGGATAAAATAGTATTTCATAAAGTGAATCTAAATGAACACAAGATTGAAAGAAGTTAGTATTCCGTGCCCAGAATCTCTTGGTTATGGTGTTGGCTTTCTTTTAGGGAATCGAGTACCACCATTTTTTGATTTGTCCTAGTTATTACCCTGGGTGGTGACTTCTTATCTCCATGCCATGTCTTTGTGATAGTGGTTAGTGTGTTCTCTAGAGCCCTGAGCTTAAACAGTGTCGTGGTTGCTAAAATCTTTGACGCGTTAAACCCCACTATCTACAATGGCGACTCGATTGGGGATAAGAGATACTAATTCTATTTGTGTTCTTTAGAATTATTTTATTAATTATTATTTTATTCTTGCATTCATTCTACATGTCCCTATTAATTGATGGTGTTGGTTTATGGTTCCATGATTCCACTAGCTTCATGGGATTGTAAATTGGCTAACCATCACTCTTAGCCTTAACTCGGTTCAAGAGAGATTACCAGGCTCATTTGACCAGAGTCTATAACCCAAGTCCTAAAGGGGGGGTAGTCTTCTCTAGAGTTTGCAAAGGATTTCGAGCCCCTCTGACCTTGGCCTGTAACTTAAGTCTTAAAGGAGGGCATCTTGCTAAGGGAACCTTGACCTTTTTACCAGACTCAGCTCATATAGTGTTTTAGTAACTTCCCCTTGGATTACCCAAATTGCTTATGAATGTTACCATGAGGTATTTCTATCTATAAAGGCCCAAGCCTATACTTTAGAAGCCCACTAGGACTAATAAAGATTGGGCTATGCTTTTATACCTAAAAATATTATTTCTATGCTTTATTGCTTTGAGAGATTTGACATGCGCGTCAGTTCTTAATATCCCCCATTAATATAAAGGCCAAGACCAAAAATCCTAGGAAAAGAGACTCGCCATTGAATACGTATGTAGGAGGAATAAGGTTAAAAGGATGTATAGACTTAACTTGATTGATACTTGTTACTTATTGCATGGCATGTGCATCATGCATACATGCATTACATGCATCATTCTAACAATTTATCTTGCAGCCATCATATATTTATTCGGGTCTTCCTGTGTTTAGAGTTAAAAAGGTAGTAGATTAGTGAGAACTGATTCAAGTCCGTAGTTAATTGCAAAAGATATCCTTAGCATATTGGAAAGGAGTCCTATCAAGCCACTTTACCTAGAAGCTACACAGCCTAAACAAGCTGAAGAAATGGAAAAATAAGAGGGAGGAAACTAGACCTTATAGGATGTCAAAGGAGCATTGATGGATGACATGAGAGTGATGATGGAAGATGAGTTAAGATAAGCTCTGGCTGGACTGATGCCACCACTTGTTGCTGCTACACCTCTCGTTGCAGCCAATCCACCTATTGTGGGTACACCACCCATTAATAATGATAATGCTGCTAGGAATATACTTGCTATGGAAACGAAGTTGGAGGATGTCGAGAGTTATGTGGTTGAAAAAGTGAAAAGGGAATCACTTGAGCAAGTTCAAGAGTTGGAATCCAAGCAGATGAAAGCATTTACTTAGAAGATGTCCAAGATGGAGGATTTGATGAGAGTATAGGGCATTGGATACTCATTTGACTTTGATGATGTGATGCAATTTGAGGAGGATAAGTTGCCTGATAAATTCAAGATGCCATAACTATAGAAGTTTGATGGTACTGGAGACCTAAGGATCCATATTAGTCAATACACAACTAGCATGAGCACTACTAAGGCTCCTTTGTCTGCGGTTACCAAGTTATTTGTTCTATCCTTGGAGGGTATGGTTGTCAATTAGTATCATGGGTTGGAGAAGTCTATCCTAGCGGACTGGAGGGAACTGTGTACCACTTTTTTGAAGCAATATGACTATAACACCAGGCTTGAAGTGTCCATCAGGGATCTAGAATTGACCAACCAGAAGCCTAATGAATCATTCTCAGATTTTCTGACCAGGTTCATGAATAAGGTAGGATTAATGAAGAATAAATTGCCTGAGAAGGATTAGGTTAGGATGATGTCCAAAACGTGTCACCTAATCTGGTTGAAAGGTTATAAATGATGAACCCTAAGACATTTGTAGACCTTTATGATGATGGGTTGCAGGTTGAGGAGATTGAGAATGAGAAAAAGAGGATTGTTAAAAGCACCGGAGCAAGAAGCTACCCAACTGGGGGCATACAATAAGGAAGCACTAGCCAGATTATGGAAGTGCATGTTGTTTAATAACTAAGGAGATTCTCTAATTTTAACCAACCTTTGTAAAGAGAGCCTAATGCAAAAGGGCTTACTTCAATCTTTACCTAATCCAAACCCACCAAACCTAAATACCCCAAGCTATAACCCAAACAAGCACTACAAATTCCATCAAAACCTCCAACACTACGTAGATAACTACATCTGCCTCAAACATGAAATCCAAAACCTTATAGACTTTGGAAAGATCATCGACCCTGAAAACCCAAACATTAGAAATAATCCTTTCCTAAACTACCAAAATGTATCACCCCTAACTACCATGATGATTAACTTAGGTGTTAATGAGGAAGAATTGCTAAGCTCCTTTGAGAACCTAGACCTTAAAACCAAAGAGAAATCTCCTAATGCCCCTAAAGATGTGGAAAGAGTAGAAGACTTATTGGATCAGCCTTCAGGAAAATTTAACTATAAGGTGTTTTACACTAAACCACCTTCTTTTGACATACCCTTTGAGTCAATTATGCCTATACGATGGGGTGATGAGTTTGATGATGAGAAGCTGCTAGACAAGGAAGAAACATGCATAGTAAAGGTATAGAAAGATGAATTCATGGAGACAGTTGGCAAGAAGATACAAGATTAGCTCTTATGTCAGCCACCTGAAGGATAACCATTATAAGACCTAGCATCCCTAGCATCTAGAATAGGAAATGAATTTTCTTATTGCCTTCTTTGAATAAAATTTTAGTTTTTTAGAACTTGTTTTGTTTTAGTGATCAATGATATGAATTTTGATCATGATTACTTATGGTACTGTGCATTATGATATTGATTACATTTGCATGTTTGACATAAATTCAATTCAATTAGATTCATTCAGCATGGGTACAAATGTAAATTCAAAAAACATTCATATATTACATAATATAACTTTTGAATATAGGAAATTCGAGGAAGAAAAATAAAAAAATGATAAAAAAAGAGAGAAAAAAAATAAAGAGAGAAAAAAAGAGTAGAAAGGTAAAAATTAGAGAAAAAAAAAATTTCAAGACTAGTTGATAATAGGAGTTGTATCATATGATGTAATGAATGTTCTCATTTTTTCCCTAATGAATGAGTAAAATTGAATTTGAATTTTTTTTCAAATATTGCATATCTGTCTTGATCATATTGCATAATTATCTAAATGGAAAGACAATACATAATCAGAACCATGAGATTACTATTGTAGTTATATTTTCTTTTTCTGCCCCCCCTTTATGATTTTGTTTGTAAGTCTAGTGTCCTTTTATACATAAATAATTTAGGTAGCTCAGTAACTTGCATTACAACTCTTACTTTATAACTATCATTAATCATTGTATCAACTTCAAGCCTCAAATTCTACATAAAATTCCTTTGATGTGGAAGTCAAGTTGATTTCGTCATCAAGAACTCACTTCAGTTGGTTTGCTCACTCCTCTACATCTTCAATGCATGAGATTGCAATTAATAGGGTGAGTAAGTTAAAGGATCAATAGCAACAGTGAATGAAGTGAGTCTTTTGAAGAATAGCATGAATGAATTCAAAATGAAACTGGGGGCAAAATGTAATTCTGGGGGCAAATTATGGAAAAGTAAGTTTGCATTCAAAGAGCAAAGATGGAACACTAAAGTATAAGAGATCTTGAGGTAGAAAGAAGCATACAAATACATGTATCATATATCAAAAGCAATAGCAAAAGGAAAAGTTCAATAGTGCATTGATCAATCATAAGCTCCAATGTCGAGCCATAGACTTACTTGCTAGCATGGTCATTTGGTTATAGAGAAAAGGCGAAAGAAATATAAGAAGAAGAAGAAGAAGATGATGATGATGATGATGATGACACTGCTGATGGAGGTGGGATAGAGGTGAGGTCATGGTCATGGGCACTGGTAAGAAGACGGTTGGAAACGGTAGGTGGCTGGCTGCTGAAGAATGAAATGAAAATAAGAAGTTGTTTAGGTTATGCTTTAGGTATAAATAAAAACTACTACATAGTTTTCTAGTTTTGCAATCAAATAATATAATCAAATAACAATTTATAATTTAAAATTTTTTTATTTATTAAATATTTAATTAATATTATATAGTATTGATTTATTAATTCAATTTATATTTAATGTTAATATGTATAAAAAATTATACAGTTTTAGCATTAGTAAATAAAAATTACATAGCTTCAAGATGGGAAATTAAATAGTTATAAAAACTTGTAAATTAAAGCATAAAGTTCTATTACCTATATAGTTTTTAGATTAAGTAAAAATTACTTTAACATATTGTCGTTTTTATTTCAAGTAATAATTAATTTTACAAAGAAATAATAAAATAATAAATAAATTTTTGTTTAAATTAAAAGATAAAATTAATTTTTTATTTGTTTTGATGTTTTGAGGTGTATCAGAAACTAATAGTATACCAAAAGTATACTCATTGTACACCATAATATATTTACTGTTCATATATTTGTATTTGTTTATGAAATTTTTTCTTGTATATGATTATAAATTGTAATCTTTAAATATAAACTATATATATTATATTTAAAAGAGACAGTTTGTAAAAACATGTATATATTTTAAGAAGATGACTTTGATTAAATATATGAATTGTTTAATTATATAATATAAATGAAAAATCAATAAAAAAAATCAAAATTGAATGAAATTTGAAATATGAAATACATTTTTTTTTTAAAAGAAGATACTTAATTCATGTCTTCAAGTTATAATATATTATTTTTATTCAAAAATAAATATCATTGGACATATAAGAAGCTACAATAATATAATGAATGTGTTATGTATTCTTCATGAAGTTGAATGAAAGTGTACAAATTAATCGCATAAATGAAAAATAAATTAAATATATACAAAAAAAACCAAAAGTGAATAAAATATATTTCAAATTTCATGCCTTTGGAACTTGTTTGCCAGTCATTTTAAACTAAAAAACATGTTTATATTGAAATAAAATATGCATAAAATATGATAAAGGAAAAAAGTATAATTAATTATATGCATTGATTATAAAAATATGCATTATATGATAAAGGAAAAAAGTATAATTAATTAAAATGGAATATTTTTTAATTATTAAACAATAAAACATATTTATACTTTTGTAACTCTAATAGCACTTTCATTGATCAACCATTTACATGCTTAATTCACAAAAAAGTAAATTAAAGGGAACACCCACGACCTTGAATTGCATATGTACAAGCCATAACTAATTCATTTTAGTAAATGACAAAGCTAAGCATACAATATAGTTAGGGAAGCATTATCGAAGTGCATTCTTTTTTCAAAGGCAACAAAACACCAACAAATAATGAAATTCACACAAACTAAAAATAAAAAGCTAAAATTAAAAATAAAAAAGGGTAAAACTTGTTGTCATTTCCTCTTCCACCAAGTATGCAACTAAAACCTAGAAAATTAAAGATGACTTAAGTTATATATACCAAAAGTATAGTCATTATACACTATAATATATTTATTGTTCATATATTTGTATTTCTTTATGAAATTTTTTCTTGTGTATGATTATAAATTGTAATCTTTAAATATATACATTATATATTATATGTAAAAGAGATCATTTGTAAAAACTATGTATATATTTTAAGAAGATGACTTTGATTAAATATATGAATTGTTTCATTACATAATATAAATGAAAAATCAACAAAAAAAAATTCAAAATTGAATGAAATTTGAAATATGAAATACATTTTTTTAAAAAAAGATACTTAATTCATGTCTTCAAGTTATAATATATTATTTTTATTCAGAAATAAATATCATTGGATATATAAGAAGCTACAATAATATAATGAATGTGTTATTTATTCTTCATGAAGTTGAATGAAAGTGTATAAAATTATCGCATACATTAAAAATAAAATAAATATATTCGAAAAATAAACCAAAAGTGAATAAAATAGATTTCAAATTTCATGCCTTTGGAACTTGTTTTCTAGTCATTTTTAACTAAAAAAACATATTCATATTGGAATAAAATATGCATAAAATATGATAAAGGAAAAAAGTATAATTTTATGCATTGATTATAAAAATATGCATTATATGATAAAGGAAAAAAGTATAATTAATTAAAATGGAATATTTTTTAATTATTAAACCACAAAACATATTTATACTTTTGTAACTCTAATAGCACTTTCATTGATCAACCATCTACATGCTTAATTCACATAAAAGTAAATTTAAGGCAACACCCACAACCTTGAATTGCATATGTACAAGCCATAACTAATTCAATTTAGTAAATGACAAAGCTAAGCATACAATATAGTTGGGGAAGCATTATTGAAGTACATTCTTTTTTCGAAGGCAACTAAACACCAACAAATAATGAAATTCACACAAAAAATAAAAATAAAAAGCTAAAATTAAAACTGAAAAAGGGTAAAACTTATTGTCATTTCATCTTCCACCAAGTTTGCAACTAAAACCTAGAATATTAAAGATGACTTAAGTTATATATACCAAAAGTATAGTCATTATACATTACAATATATTTACTGTTCATATATTTGTATTTCTTTATGAAATTTTTTCTTGTGTATGATTATAAATTGTAATATTTAAATATATACAGTAAATATTATATTTAAAAGAGAAAGTTTGTAAAAACTATGTTTATATTTTAAGAACATCACTTTGATTAAATATATGAATTGTCTCATTGCATAATATAAACGAAAAATCAACAAAATAATTCAAAATTGAATGAAATTTGAAATATGAAATACATTTAAAAAAAAAGATATTTAATTAATGTCTTCAAGTTATAATATATTATTTTTATTCAGAAATAAATATCATTGGACATATAAGAAGGTACAAAAATATAATGAATGTGTTATGTATTCTTCATGAAGTTGAATGTAAGTGTAGAAAATTATTGCATATATGAAAAATAAAATAAATATATTCGAAAAATAAACCAAAGGTGAATAAATTATATTTCAAATTTCATGCCTTTGGAACTTGTTTTCCAGTCATTTTAAACTAAAAAGATATATTTATACAAGAATAAAATATGCATAAAATATGATAAAGGAAAAATGTATAATTAATTATATGCATTGATTATAAAAATATGCATTATATGAAGGAAAAAATTATAATTAATTAAAATGGAATATTTTGTAATTATTAAACCATAAAACATATTTATACTTTTGTAACTCTAATAACACTTTTATTGATCAACCATCTACATGCTTAATTCACAGAAAAGTAAATTGAAGGCAACACCCATAACTTTGAATTGCATATGTACAAGCCATAACTAATTAATTTTAGTAAATGACAGGGCTAAGCATACAATATAGTTGGAGAAGCATTATCCAAGTACATTCTTTTTTCGAATGCAACAAAACACCAACAAATAATAAAATTCACACAAACTAAGAATAAAAAGCTAAAATTAAAACTGAAAAAGGGTAAAACTTATTGTCATTTCCTCTTCCACCAAGTATGCAACTAAAACCTAGAAAATTAAAGATGACTTAAAATATATGCCAAAAGTATAGTCATTATACACTATAATATATTTATTGTTCATATATTTGTATTTCTTTATGCAATTTTTTTCTTGTGTGTGATTATAAATTGTAATCTTTAAATATATACAGTATATATTATATTTAAAAGAGACAATTTGTACAAACTATGTATATATTTTAAGAAGATGACTTCGATTAAATATATGAATTGTTTCATTACATAATATAAATGAAAAATCAACAAAAAAAAAAAATTCAAAATTGAATGAAATTTGAAATATGAAATACATTTTTTTTGAAGGATACTTAATTCATGTCTTCAAGTTATTGTAATAACCCGAATATTTTTAAACTATTTTTTTTATATATATAAATATTGAGGTTTTCAACAATATTAATTATCTTTATTTTAAATTATTATAATTGTGATTTTAAAATTATTATATTTAAGTACTAAATTTAAAATTTTATTGAGAGCTATTATTAATATTATTTTTGCATCATTTTTATTTTATGCACATACTTTAATTGTCCAAATATTTATTTATAGTATTATTTTTTTAGAGTTAGTATTATCATTATTGTTGTTGTTGTTGTTGTGTGTGTGTGTGTATATATATATATGTATATGTGCGTGTGTGTGTGTATATTACTTAAACTACTATAAATATATGTATATATTATTAGTGTTTTCAGATCAAATAGTTGGTCAAAAGAGCCATTTACTAGTCAAATTTTTTTTGTTTCTTTGCTAAACATTCCTTCTCTTCCTGGCCACTTCGTCCTTCTCGTTTTCTTTTCTGCTTCTCTCCTTATGCCTCTCTATTCTGCTTGGTTCAGACCCACCCACACCGCCATCTTCCTCACCATCACCTACACCACCATCATCAGCTGCTTTTTTCGCTGTAAGACCCACCCACACTGCCATCTTCCTCACCATCATCTGCTTCTCCACCTTGTTGTCCATGCACAACAGCTTCTCTTCCTCCTTCCTTGCACCAATAGCAACAACGTGCAGTGTAGCAACAAGAAGCAGTAGCAACAGAAGCAGCAGCAGGTCTGGCAGTGTGAGGCAGCATCAATCTAGCAACTCTGGTTCCTCCAGCAGCTCTTTTTTGCATCTAGATTTCTGTTGTAAATGAGTTTTAGGTTAGTTAGTTAGAATTGTTGTAGTTGATTTTAGGTTGATTTCTATTAGTTTCTGGTTGATTTTAGTTAGTTGTTACGTTGATTTTTAGTTGTTTAGGGCTCTTGTTAGTTGATTTAGTTGATTTTGCATTGATTTAATATTTTTGTTGATTTTTATTATATTTACTAATTACCCAGAATTTTATTTTAATTATGTGGTTAATTTTTGAGTTGATCTATACTTATATTAATGGATCTAAATTAATTGGGGTTAATTTTGGTTAAGAGTATATCAAAATTAATTAAATTGATTTTTATAGAATTTTTGTATATTTATTTAGGTATTTTAAGTTTTATGTATATTTTGTTAATGTGATTAATTAATTATTTTTTGTTGCATATTTGAGTTAATTAGTGTTAGTATATTATGTTAGTAACTTTAGTAGTGATAAAATAATTTTTGATAATTTATTTAATTTTTTTAGAAATTATTATTCTTATGTAAATTTTGAAATAATAGGTAAATGGTGTGTTTTTGTTGATATTATGCTTAAATACTATGTTTTAGTTAATTTTGAGATAAAATGTGGTATTAAAATAATTTTTATAAATAATTTATTATTTTTAGTTAATTAATACTTACTATTTTTGAAAATTTATTCAAAATCAAATTATTTATTGTTTTGTGATTTGAATGAGTTTTTAATTAATATTATAGTATATTTAAACTATTTGGGCAATTATAGTTTGAATTTGACTTTATTATGTTGAATATTTGGAAAGTTGGATTGTTATTAATATTATATTATTATTTGAAATTTTATTAAATTATGGTGGAAAATACTTTTATTTAGTGTGTTTACTTGCAGGGTTGACTCTACTTCAGTAGAGGGATATCCGTTTTATAGAGAAAACTTTGTCAAATTTTCAGTAGATTTCTCGTAAAACGTGACATTGGGTCAATCCTAAAATTGTTATTTTGAGTTTGAATCGAGTCTTCCTTAGAAACTCTAGAAGTTAGGTTTCTATTTTTTGATTATCATTTCCTTTTCTGTCTTTTAGCCGCCCCTCTAATCGTATCTACCTGTCGAGGTCGGACACAATGTGCTAGAAGAGCACCTTTATCCTATAAGTTAATATTTGATTTGAGAGTTGAGTCTTTTAATTTAAATTATATTAAATTCTTATGAATTTAATTTTATAAGATTATAGTCGGCATTCTTCATAGTATTTTGCATGATTTAATTTATAGTTGATTTATTTTTTTTATTAATTGTAATTTTCATTATTTTATTTATTTTCTTTTATTTTTTTTAAATAAACCACGGTAGAACGGGTTAGATGATGGGTTTCATCAGGACCGTGTGTGCATCGGTAAAATATGTGATTATTTAATTATATTACTAGGGCTAATGGTCTGGTGATGCTTTGCTCTCGGACATCGCCAGTGATATTGAATTAAGAGATATGACTAGAGCTGTGTATCCTGGTGATGACCTGCTCTCAGAATATGGCAGTCTTGGATATAAGTGAGTCATATGACTGTTAAAAATTTATAAATCGAGTTCTACCAAATTTTTATACTGAAACGTTTTAAAAAGACATTTAAATATCTATTTCTTCTCTTTTAAAAATGGATTTATTATATATATATCAAATGGTTTGAATAAAATTATATTATATTATATTTCCATAAAAATTTATTTTTAATGAGGTTTTCAAATCGTATTCATTTCTTATTAACTTACTCAGTGAGGTTTGACTCCCCTCAATTTAATTTTTTTCAGGAGTTTGGGATTTTTCTGTTAGGCCTACTTCTCTTCGCTGTGTAGCTTCGTTACCCGGCTATTCTACATAGGTCTACTTAGTTGTGTTGTATTTACTTTCGTGTATCGCAGTAGAGAAAATTGTATAACTGCATACTTTATTTGGGATTTCATGTATTTATAATTTATGTATTAAGATGCTATTTGTATAACTGATGTTTATTTGTTTTATGCACTGATATTATGGTTTAAATTATATTGAGAAAAATCAGTTTGATAATGTGCATTATGATTTTATTATTTATTGTAAGGTTTCAAAGTTTAAATATTCCATGATTTTTCTTTTAAGGCTTACTATGAGTTTCGGTAGCTTTATGCTTTCCCATTCCCTAGTGTCAGTCACGTGCCTCTAGGTTCGGGTCATGATAAAGTTGGTATCAGAGCTTTGGCTCATTTTTCATGCTTTTGATTATCTATGTCTGACTTTTTCTCATAATACTGCAGTACTTAGGTTGTTAAATGTCATTTGTTGATCTCTTGTCTTTTGGTTTCAGCATCTGAGTATGTATTCTTGTCTTGTTTTGAATCTTATTTTTTCTTGTCTTTTCAGAATGAGGCGTGCTTAGGATGCCCCTGTAGAGGCTGAACCTGATGATGGTAAGCAGTCATTTTAGGATGAGATTCTCCCTCTTGCCTCTCGACCTAGAGGTAGGGGTAGAGGTAGAGGTAGGGGTAGAGCTAAAGTGGCAGCAACTCAGAGGTAGGATCAACCTCCGATAGAGCCTCAGATTCCAGTAGAGGATCCTATAGTCTTTGCAGCTGGTATGGCGGGTATTAACCAGGGCTTGGCAGCTCTTAATCAAGCGATGCCCATTATGTAGTAGATGCTTTAACGACAAACTAAGGAGATGTCAGATGCTGATACAACCTTATTATACTCCAGAGTGGGGCGAGTTCACTTTGATGGTACTGGGGACGCGTTGGATTTCATTAATACCATTGAGTCTAGGACCAGATTTGGGTATTCTAACTACTAGAGGATTATGATTGTGGAGCTATCAGTCTCAACAGTAGCTCAGGACTGGTTTATGCAGTCCATTCAACCTTTTATGATGACGATGACACGATTGGGATTTAAGGAGTAGTTTATAAGATTCTTCTGTCCTTCGTCTATGTGAGAGAACTATATATGGCAGTTGCTTAACATTAATAGGAGAGATCGATCAGTGGAGGACTATACTCAGGAGTTCTACAAACTGATGAGGCATGCTGAGGATGTGAGATAGGATGTCACCAAGGTAGTGGAGCTGTGTGTGATTGGATTAGGCCTAGCCTATATTAGTATTCGACCAAAGGGTCATATTCTCGAGAGTGTGGTAGAGGAGGTGAGATAGCTGGAGCGCAGACACATCTGGCTCGGCACCATACCTGATCCATATGATAGTGGCATTTTCAAACCTATCCAGAGGGTACAAAAATTAGCATTTCAAATAGGCAGGTCAAGTTCTCAATCAGCAGGCCCTTCTCAGCAAAGCAGATAGTTTAGGGCACATCGGACTGGTAGGCACCCCTTACTCAGGATCGCAGGAGCAGTAGGGCTACTAGATTTGGTGGTAGCGCCAACAGTAGTAATGGACAGAGTTCTAGGCATGGCAGTTCTGGGTCTGGAGCTAGTGCGTGTGCCATTTATGGATGAGTGCATCAGGGTCCTTGTCACTTGATGCTAGGAGCATGTTTTAGATGTGGTCAGTTTGGACATTTTGCTAGAGCTTGTCCAAACTATGGATTCCAAACATCTTTTGCTCAGGGATCTTCACCTACTGTTGTTCAGTCATTACAGCAGGTGCCTCAGTAGAATCAGGCACCTATGTACCCTTAGCAGCGACCGATGTAGTATGTGAGTCAGTAAGGCTGAGGTAGAGGACAGACTCAGCCATTCACCTCATAGTAGCTAGGATGTGGTCAAGCTAGGGTCTTCACTTTGACTCCTTAGGATGCGCAGGCATCCAACGCTATAGTAGCAGGTATTATTCCAATTTGTTGCTCTGAGGCTAGAGTCTTATTTAATCCGGGTGCTACATGTTCATTTGTATCTCCTTTGTTTGCTTCTAAAGTGGCTTGTATTCCTTCTAAGATGAGTTTTCCTCTATCTATTTTAACTTCGCTTAGTAATGAGTTGGAGACAGACATTTTCTTTCCATCTTATCCCGTGTTAGTAGAGAGTAGAGAATTATTGGTAGATTTTGTCCTTTTGGATGTGATTGAGTATGTGATTCTGGGAATAGATTGGTTATCCCACTATTATGCTTTAGTGGATTGTCGAGCAAAGGAAGTAATTTTTAGAATTACTGGTGATGAGGAATTCAGATTCAGAGGTACTGAGAGTTCCATGTCCCGTATTCTTATTTCTACCATTACATCTAGGAATATGCTTAGTAGAGGATGTCAGGGCTATCTAGCTATAGTTAGAGATGTTCAAGCAAAAATGGGATAAGTGGAGAGGGTACCAGTAGTACGTGAATTTGTAGATATTTTTCTAAAGGAGTTACCTGGATTTTCGTCGAATAGAGAGATAGAATTCTATATTGATGTTTGATATAATGCAAATATGCATAGTTATCTAGGGTAGTTTAGTTGTTATTTCATATGATTTTTGTTATGTTTGTGTGTTTATTTGATTATGAAATTGTTATTTTTACTTCTAAGTGTCTTTATTAGTTGCTTGTGTGTTTCAAACATGTTTTTAGCCTTAATTGGTGCATGAAAAGAGTTTTAGACTTGTTAGAATGAAGAATGAAGCTTTTGAAGCCAAAGGAAGCAAGTTGGAAGCCTTCACGAGTCATCACCACCTTCACGAGTCATCACCAGCTTCATAAGTCGTCACCATGCATTACTTCTACAAAGGGTTACAACTTTTCAACTTTGAGTAGTTTTTGTATTTTAGCTATAACTTTATCTACCGATGTCCAAATTCAGTGATTCAAGTTGCTATAGAAAGATAACATAGAGTTCTATAACTTTTATGGATGAAATTTCCAGAAATAAAGTCATTTGGATGGACAAAAATGCCCTTAAATTTATAATATTTGTATAGGATGGTGAGCTTTGGCGTCAAGTGGTGCCTTTCCAAGTTCAATCATATTCTAGAAACTTCCTGTAGCTTTTAAAAATGATATATATGCATCAATTCTAGAAATAAAAAATAGAAAAAAAATAAAAAAAAAAGAAAAAAAAGAGGAAGAATAACAAAAGAAGAGAAAAATAATAATAGAATATATTAGAACAAAAAGGGAAAATTGTCTAGAAGAAAAAGTGAAGAAGTAAGAAGAGAAGATATTCTACACAAAGCATGTGTTAGAAGATTGTAAAGGGTTTTATCTATTCAGTTTATTTTCTATCCCTTTTTTAAGTTGTATTTGATTTCCTCTCTTTGTTCTTTAAGTATGTATCTTGGGCAAATCTTGTACGAGAATTGCAATTATGAATTAAATAAGAACTACATTTTCTTATTTTATTTATGATTTAATTTCAATTAGTGCTTAATCATGTTATGTATGCTTGATCACCATATGTAACTTGTTAATTGAATTACTTATAATGAGAATTGGAGTAATTTGGTGGAAAATAATTGAAATTACTTAAGAATTGAATTTAATTAGGAGACAAAGGATTCATCTTAAAGGAATAAATTAGTATAATATGTTGTATAGTTCTCTCTTATCTTTGCATTGCTGTAAGAATGAATGTAAACTCAAAGAGGAAATATCTTTAATAGATAATGAAAGTTACTTTTAAAGAGGAATTGACTTTAATTGACAATGAGAATTGCTTTTAAAGATTATATACTAATATCCAATCAATGTGTTATATGATGTAATTTTATAAGTTCTTATTTATATTCTAAATTGTGATTCTTCCATATACTTGTTGTAACTTTTGTTTTGTGTTCTTAGAAATAATTAGTGTTTAGATTTTCTTAATTATTGTAATCAATATTCCTATTCTAATTTATTTTGCCTATCCATCTAATTATCTATTCGATTAATACAAAATTTTACTAAATTCCCAGTGGTCGACACCTACTACTCTATACTAAGTCCTAGAGACTAGGGTATACAATTAGACCCACATAAAATTATTGGCGCATTACCAGGGAACTTAGTTTAAATTTTTTTATTAAATTAGGGTAGAGAAAGGTTGTTTTAGGCCTTTTTTTATTTTTATTTTGTTTTTATATTCTTTACTTGTTATTTGTAAATTTTAGTTTGTTTTGATTGTGAGTCTACCTTTTTAGATGCTTACTAGAAGCACTAGTAATAGTAATTTGTATTTTGATCTTGAAATAGAATTAACCCTATGTAGTTTGCGCAGGGAACAAAGGCAAAGAAGAGAGAAACCAATTTAATTTAAACAATATGGCTCAACCAGAAAGAAGAACGCTAGGTGATTTTGCCATGCCCGATGTCTCGGGTAGTTTTAGAGGGATTGTGGCCCCAATTATTGCTAACAATAACTTCGAAATAAAATCGAGTATCATTCAAATGGTGCAAAATAATCAGTTTGACGGCTTATAAGGAGAAGATCCTTATGCTCACTTATTGACTTTTCTTAATGTGTGTGCAACTTTCAAGATTAATGGTGTGACGGATGATGCTATAAGGCTAAGGCTATTCCCATTTTTGGTCAAGGATAAAGCACAACTTTGGCTTGCTAGTTTGCCAAATGAATCAATCACAACATGGGATTAATTGAAGTAAGCATTTCTGCACAAGTATTTTCCACCACATAAGACAGCCAAGTTTCACAATGAGATCACCACTTTCAAGCAAAATGGGAGTGAGACAATCTATTAAGCTTGGGAGAGATTTAAGGAGCTTCAGAGGCAATGTCCATATCATGGCTTGTCGGAATGGATGATTCCTCAAATCTTCTATAATGGGTTAACAGATGAAAATAGAAATATTATGAATGCAGCAACCGGTGGAAAGTGGATGGATAAAATGGCTAGAGAAGCCATTACCCTACTTGAAGAGCTTGCATCTCAAGGGTAAATGGGTGATGAAACAACTATGGCAAAAGCAAGAGGATTTTTAGAGCTTGACACAATTAAATTGTTGAATGCTAAGGTAGATAATCTCACGAATATGGTTAGTAAAACTCATATTAATTCCATAGAAAGTGTTAACATTGTTTGTGAGTCATGTGGAGGACCTCATTCATATTCTCAATGCAATTTAAGTTCAAATGAGGATGTGAACTTTGTGCAAGGGGGTTTTAACCAAAGAATGAGGTTGAATTCCAACACTTATAAACCTCAATAGAGGAACCATCCCAGATTCTCATGGTCAAACCCATCCTCCCAATTAAACCCTCCATATAACCCAAACACCAAACCTCAGAACCCACCTGGATTTTCTATGAAGCAGTAAACTTTTAATCCTACCAATCCTAAACCTACTCCTAAAAATCTTATAGAGCAATTTATTAACCAACAAATATCCATAAAAAATGAGGAGCAATTTAAGCAGTTACAATCTAAACTTGAACAGCCTTCTACTCATAACCGTATCCTTAAAATCCAAATTTCCCAACAAGCCTCTTCCTCTAACACTAAACCTTTGGGAAAGCTTCCTAGCCAACCAGAGTATGTACAAAAGGAGTCTTGTCAAGTAATTACCTTGTGAAGTGGTAAGGAGGTTAAAAAAGATCTAAATAAGAAAAAGAGAGTGGATGATGATGATGATGGGGTTGAGATTGAGGAAGTGGATGTTGGAAGTAAACAACATGATGAAGTGTGTGCCAAGAAAGGTAGTAAGGGAGTTGATATAAAACTAATCAAGGAGGATGAACCAAAGGTGGATGTTAAAACTCTTCCTTTTCCTCAAAGATTCATAAGGCATAACCTAGATAAGTAGTTTGGAAAGTTCCTTAATTATCTCAAGGAAATTACTATCACTATACCATTTTTGGATGCTATTAGAGACATGCCAGCTTGGGGTAAATTTTTGAAGGACATTATTAGCCATAAGAGCAAGCTTGAAGATTATGGTTTAGTATCTCTTGTTGAAGAATCTAAAGCTATGTACTCCAAGTCCCCACCAAAGCTTAAGGATCCTGATTCATTTACGGTTCCTTATGCAATTGGAGGTATGCATTTTGATAAAGCTTTATGTGATATAGGTGCTAGTGTTAGCCTTATGCCTTATTCTATTTATAGAAAGCTTGATTTAGATGAACTTAAGCCTACCAATCTGTGTCTTTCCTTAGCGGATAAATCTGTAACATATCCACTTGGCATTCTAGAAAATGTGCCAACAAAAGTAGGTAAGTTTGTGATACCAACTGACTTTGTTATATTGGATATGGAGGAGGATCTTGAGATTCCAATTTTATTTGGGAGACCATTTTTGCGGATAGCAGTAGCAATTTTAGATATGAAGAATGGAAAGATCACATTGGAAGTGGATAATGAAAGTATGGAATTTGATGTGTTGAATATAATGAAGTTAACACCTATAGAAGTAGCAAGTAGAATTGATTCTATTGATGTTATCGATGGATGCATTGAACAAGTGATTCATGAGTATTTAAGAAATGATTCTATAAAGCCATACAAGGTGCAATAAGCAAATGATCAACTTATGGAGGTAGTTCCATATCAACCTTTTCAAAGGACATCAAGATTTGAACCTTTAAGGAGCAAAGATGATCCAAAAGACTCTACACCTAGTGAAGAAGTCAAGATGGAGCTCAAGCCTTTGCCATCAAATCTCAGATATGCATTTCTTGACTCTAATCTTAAATTTCCTTTTATTGTTAATTCATCTTTGCCTAATGATTATGTTAATGCTTTGTGTGATAAGTTGAATAGTCACAAGACTGCCATTGGTTATTCTATTAATGACTTGAAAGGTATTAGTCCTAATATATGTATTCATAGAATTCTCTTGGAAGATAATGCCAAACATTCTATTGAAGGCCAAAGGCGATTGAATCCCACTCTTAAAGAAGTGGTTAGAAAAGAGGTGACTAAGTTGCTTGAAAATGGAATCATTCCTAACAACGGTTAAGCCTCCCTTCTTTGGAATAACTTAAACGGGGCTAACCCATTTACTATCACTAATGGAATCATATATTCCATTAGTGATAGTAAATGGGTTAGCCCCGTTTAAGTTATTCCAAAGAAGGGAGGCTTAACCGTTGTTAGGAATGAATCTAATGATTTGATACCTACTAGAACTGTCATGGGATGGCGTATGTGTATTGACTATAGGAAATTAAATAAAGCAACTAGGAAGGACCATTTTCCATTGCCTTTTATTGATCAAGTTCTTGAGAGACTAGCCAATTTTTCTTTCTTTTGTCATTTAAATGGCCTTAATAGATTTTATCAAATCCCTGTTCATCCCAAGGATCAATCTAAGACCACTTTTACATGTCCATATAGCACTTTTGCCTTTAGGCATATGCCTTTTGGTTTATGCAATGCACCTGTAACTTTTCAAAGATGCATGTTTTCCATATTTAGTGACCTACTTGATGATTGTGTAGAGGTTTTTATGGATGACTTTAGTGTGTATGGTACTAACTTTACTCATTGTCTAAACAATCTCTCTAAGGTTCTTGACATGTGTATTGAACATGGATTGGTCATGAATTAGGAAAAATGTCATTTTATGGTACAGGAGGGAATTGTTCTTGGTCATTCGGTTTTAAAGAGAGGTATTGAAAATGATAAGGCAAAGATAGAAGTGATTGAAAATTTGCCACCACTGAAATGTGTTAAAGATATAAGAAGCTTCCTTGGACATGCAGGTTTTTATCGAAGATTTATCAAAGACTTCTCTAAGATAGCGAAGCCATTATGTAAGTTACTTACTAAGGATGCTGTTTTTGAGTTTGATGAAGCGTGCCTTGACGCATTTGACACTTTAAAAAGAGCTCTTGTTTCTGCACCCATTTTGTAACTACCTAATTGGGTGCAACCATTTGAAATAATGTGTGATACTAGCAACTTTGCGGTGGGGGCTGTTTTGGGTCAAAGAAAAGAAGGCAAGCCATATGTGATTTACTATGCTAGCAAACTACTTGATGAAGCTCAAATCAATTACACCACAATAGAAAAGGAGTTCCTTGCAATTGTTTATGCATTTGACAAGTTTAAAGCATATCTTGTGGGGCAAAAGGTGATTGTTTATTCAGACCATGCTGCTTTTAGGTATCTTCTAAGTAAGAAGGAGGCAAAACCTAGACTCCTATAGTGGATTTTGATGCTCCAAGAGTTTGATTGGGAAGTAAGAGATAAAAAGGGAAGTGAGAATCTTGTTGCGGATCATCTATTAAAACTTGATCAAGATGGATTAAAGAAGAATGATGATGGTGTGCCAATTAATGATACATTTCATGATGAACATCTATTGAGTGTAGTATCAAAGGACCTTCCATGGTATGCAGATATTGCTAATTATCTTGTAAGTGGTGTTCTTCCTTATGACTTAGATTATCATCAAAGAAATAAATTCTTGCATGATGTTAAATTCTATTATTAGGAGGAGTCCTTACTTTACAAGAGATGTGCCGATGGGTTAATTCGAAGATGCATTCCTCAAGATAAAGTTCAAGATGTTTTGAGACATTGTCATGCTTTGGATGTTGGTGGACACTTCGGTGCATAAAAAACAACATCTAAGGTACTACAATCTGGCTTTTGGTGGCCTACTTTGTTTAAAGATGCTAGAGAGTTTGTACTTACATGCGATACGTGCCAAAGAATGGGTACCATCACTAAGAAGCATGAGATGCCCCTAAAAGGAATACTTGAAGTTGAACTTTTTGATGTTTGGGGTATAGACTTCATGGGTCCATTCCCAAGCTCTTTAGGCCATAAGTACATTTTTCTGATGGTAGACTATGTTTCAAAGTGGGTGGAGGCAATACCAACCATTACTAATGATGCTAAGGTTGCTAAGAAGATGCTTTAGAACATTATTTTTCCTAGGTTTGGTATTCCTAGGGCATTGATTAGTGATGGTGGTTCCATTTTTGTAATCATGTGATTGAGGCTCTCTTGAAAAAGTATGGAGTAACACACAAAGTTGCTACTCCATATCATCCATAAACGAGTGGGCAAGTTAAGATTAGTAATAGAGAGATTAAGTGGATCTTAGAGAAAATGGTATCTTCTTTAAGGAAGGATTGGGCATTAAAACTTGATGATGCTCTATGGGCGTATAGGACAGTTTTTAAAACCCTAATTGGCCTTACTCCTTATCAATTGGTTTACGGGAAGTCTTGCCATCTACCCGTTAAATTGGAACACAAGGCATATTGGGCAACAAGGGCTCTAAATTTTGATTTGACAAAGGCCGGTAAGAAGAGGTTACTTCAACTTAATGAGTTGGATGAGTTATGAATGAATGCTTATGAGAATTCAAAATTATATAAGGATCGCACTAAGATGTAGCATGATAAACATTTATCTAAGAAGGAAATTCACGAGGGTGAGCTTGTTCTTCTCTACAATTCAAGACTTAAATTATTTCTGGGAAAGTTGATGTCAAGATGGTCAGGTCCGTTTAAAGTTATTAAAGTTTATCCTCATGGTTTGGTGGATCTTGCTAATGCCAAAGGGGAAATCTTTAAGGTAAACGAACATCATCTCAAAACCTACTTGATTGGTGATGCAATAGATCCAAATTATTCTATCTCTCTATTTACACCCTAATGGAATTGAAGTAAGGTACAATTTACACATTTTTATTTTGAGGTACAATTTTTATATTCTTTGTTTTATTTCATCATTATTTTATTTCATTTCAGAATAGCATAATTACTTCATGTTTTTATTTGCAAATATATATTTATAATGTCTTGATTTACACATTCTTTTCTATTTCACATTATTTGTTTATTTAGTACTAAGTTTAGTATACTTATTCACTCACATTTCTTTTATTACTAGGTTTATTTTTAGTATACAATTGGTTTATGATTAGTTTTCTATTCTATTTTTCACACATTTTCATTATACTATCACATTTGTCTATTTAAACACCATACATCCATACAATGTCACACATTGTCATGACTCGTCAACCATTGATGAGTCGTAATAGTGACATGAGTTGACGAGTCGTCACTTATGGACGACTCATCAAAATGGCCATTAAATATAAAGGTTTGGTCATGACTCATCAACCATTGACGAGTTGTAACAGTGGGCTACGGTAACGAGTCGTCAATACTTGACGACTCGTAATAGACGAAATTGGTGACGAGTCGTCACACGTTGATGACTCGTTCCTGCATAAAACTTTTCCAAGACATGCTTCACATTTCCCTCAATCCACTCACATATGCATATTTATGTGCATTTGTCTAGATTTCTAATAATTACAATTAACTTATATATATATATATATATATATATATATATATATATATATATATATATATATATACATATTTTACTATCTTTCCAATTACTTCATTTTTCCTATTCTATTTATATTCTAACCAAATTCACCTTTTCAAATGAAAGAGTTGTTTCTTTTCCAAGAATGGACATGTCCTTTCCCATATAGACACACCTTTTCACCATAATTTACACCCCTATCCCTTACACACCTATTACACTTATAAATAAACCCTTTTGACTACACACTCTCCTATATTTCCATTCATTTACTTCAAGAACGAATTTTGCTATCATTTGTTCTCTATTTTATTCTCTACTCTTACTTTTTCATCTTCTCTATTCTCTATTCCATAACCATTTCAACTTTTCATTTCTCTATATCCTTCTCCCTCACACTCACACCCTAACTAAATCACCCTCATCATATCTCTTTATTTTCTTTGTTTCACTTTTATATTTTCATTTTTGATTCTTTGTTTTACATTCCATTCGAGTAAGTCTATCTGCATGGGTAAGACAAGAGGATCTTCATCCAAGAGACCACACATTGAGGAGGAACCACATCAAGAAGAGGAGGAAAATCTTTCAAAAACTTATAAAGCTAAGTTCCTAATCCTTACCCATGAAGGAGGTGCTAGGTTGACAACAATACGATTTAGGGAAATCTTGGGTTGTAAGTACATTCCTAACTCTCTTTTGAATGATGTTGCTATGATTGAATCCTTTAATCAATTGTTAACTCAATGTGGACTTATGAAATTTATTTCTATGCATGAAGACACCATTGTTGATTTGATTATTGAATTTTATACTACTTTGGATGTTAATGCTAAGAATTCACAAAGTTTAGAATTTCGTATGGAAGGAAAGCCATATCAACTTACGTATTCTTTTATGAATTGATTTTTTGGTTTTAAAAAAGATGGATTATGTGATCCCCCTTCTTATGATTTCTGGAAGTTTTTGACTGGTTTGTATACACCATTTGATTCTAGGAAAGGCAATGCTATGTTTATCAAGGACTTGAAATAGTAGTTGTTACATAAGGTGCTTGCTTGTGTCATTTTCCATAAAACTAAATTCAATAGGGTTTTTGCCTAAGAATTATTTTTAATGTGGTGCATTCATAATAAGAAACAAGTATGTTGGACTTATTGGATTTTTAATCAAATGCTAGCTTATGCCTCATGTAAAGATGCACCTTTAACCCATGGACATGTATTTACCATTATTGCAAAAGCTTTGAATGTTAACATTGCTAACTATTCTCATTTTGCTGAGCATTCTTATTTTACTAAGCAAGCTTTTATATGAGGAGAAGTAGTGGTTGCTAATTTCTGTGTCATTCCAGCTCATTCACGATCCTGTTGGCGAGGCATTAGGAGACCTCCATGGGATGAGGATTCTCAAGAAGAGGAAATTGGTTCTGATGAGGAGAGAGACCTTGAGGAAGAATTACCTCAACTCACACCCTTGGGTGATGTTCCTATGCTTACTTACCCTCTTCAAAGTGCACCGGGTTCTTCAAGTGACTACCCACCCATATGGGATCAGATTTTGAACAACCAAATTGTCATGTAAGGGCAATTGAATACCTTGGATTGTCATCAGCAGGAACTCAATCGTCGCCAATGCAAAATGGAGTGCAAATTGAACCAGTACTTTATTCAAACCAGACTCTTGATTGAGTCTCCACCAACCACTCCTACCGATGACTAGGGGAGTATTTCTTATCCTTACCCTTACATTACATTGAGGACAATGCATGTTTTTAAGTATGGGGGAAGGGATAATGATATTAGTATTAGAATATTAGTATTAGTATATTATTGGTATATGTTTGTTTTATTCTACATCTTTTTGTTTAAGTTTCACATGTTTATGCATTTGCATTCATTTTTCCATTAATTTTGCTCCCATATTTAATAAGTAGCTATCTTTAATAGTCTTTTTAATTTTGATTGAAGTTGAATTTTTAGTAATTTTCTTTTTTAACTTTCATTGCTCAATTGGTAAAAATTTTTAACGTTTCATTTAGTATGAATAGTAAGTTTATGTTTTTATCTCTTTTTACTATTTCTAAAATTTTATCAATGTATTAATGAATTTGCTAATTATGCTTAGGCTAGGTAGTAATGATTTAAGCTTAGGTTTTTTTTAGAGTCTCAAGTGGCTTTAGAGAAATTATAGCCATAATACTAATACACTTGCTTTTCAATAATGGATGAGGACATTTGTGAAAAAAAAAGTGAATAATTCTTGTGATGTGATGCATCTTGAGTAAGTTGTGAGAAATTAAGTATGCTCCTTACTTGCATTCATTCAGAAAGAGTGTATAATGTCACAAGTAGATGTAACTCGAGTAAGTTGTGTGCATTTGTGTTTGCTCCTCATTTGCATTCATTTGGAAAGTGTACATTTAGCAAAAAGGCTTATAAATATATGTTTAAAGATACCATGAGAAAAGTAAGTTGATGAGTGTGCTTTATATTGTCTTAAGGTTGCTTTTTGCCTCTACAATCCCTAAGTTTGAAGCATGACTATTTTAGCTAAATAGCTTGATTAGAACTTTGAATTTGCATTTTTTATTTTATTCTTAGTAGATTGAGATAAATTGGTGAACTTGTTGCTTATACTATGAGACTTGACTTGTTTATTTTACCATTGTTGAGCATTTGAAAGTATGATTATTTAACTATTTTTTTCTTTAACTTCATTCATGATTGAAATGACTTGATGAGGATGCTACATTCTTTTGGGAGTAGATGAAAATTTTCCTTAACTTTTCTATACTTTGATCTTTTCTTGCTTGAGGGCAAGCAAGGTCTAAGTGTGGGGGAGTTTGATATAATGCAAATATGCATAGTTATCTAGGGTAGTTTAGTTGTTATTTCATATGATTTTTGTTATGTTTGTGTGTTTATTTAATAATGTAATTGTTATTTTTACTTTTAAGTGTCTTTATTAGTTGCTTGTGTGTTTCATACATGTTTTTAGCTTTGATTGGTGCATGAAAAGAGTTTTAGACTTGTTAGAATGAAGAATGAAGCTTTTGAAGCCAAAGGAAGAAATTTGGAAGCCTTCACGAGTCGTCACCGAATCCTTCTATGATGAGTCGTCACCATGCATTACTTCTACAAAGGGCTGCAACTTTTCAACTTTGAGCAGTTTTCATATTTCAGCCATAAATTTATGTACCGATGTCCAAATTTAGTGATTCAAGTTTCTATGGAAAGATAACATAGATTTCTATAACTTTCATGAGGGAAATTTCTAGAAAGAAAGTAATTTTGATGGACGGAAATGCCCTTGAAGTTATAGTATCTGCATAGGATGGTGACCTTTGGTGTCAAGTGGTGCCTGTCCAAGTTCAATCATATTCTAGACACTTCCTGTAGCTTTTAAAAATGATATATATGCATCAATTATAGAAATAAAAAAAAAGAAAAAGAAGAAAAAAAAATAGAGGAAGAACAATAAAAGAAAAGAAACATAATAATAGAAGAAATTAGAATAAAAAGGGAAAAATTGACTAGAAGAAAAAGTGAAGAAGTAAGAAGAGAAGATATTCTACACCAAGCAAGTGTTAGAAGATTGTAAAGGGTTTTATCTATTCACTTTCTTTTCTATCCCTTTTCTAAGTTGTATTTGATTTCCTCTCTTTGTTCTTTAAGTATGTATCTTGGGTAAATCTTGTACGAGAATTGCAATTATGAATTAAATAAGAAATACATTTTCTTATTTTATTTATGATTTAATTTCAATTAGTGCTTAATCATGTTATGTATGCTTGATCACCATGTGTAACTTGTTAATTGAATTACTTACAATGAGAATCGGAGTAATTTGGTGGAAGATAATTGAAATTACTTAAGAATTGAATTTAATTTGGAGACAAAGGATTCATCTTAAAGGAATAAATTAGTATAATTTGTTGTATAGTTCTCTCTTATCTTTGCATTGCCATGAGAATGAATGTAAACTCCAAGAGGAAATATCTTTAATAGATAATGAAAGTTACTTTTAAAAAGGAATTAACTTTAATTGACAATGAGAATTGCTTTTAAAGATTATATACTAATATCCAATCAATGTGTTATATGATGTAATTTTATAAGTTCTTATTTATATTCTAAATTGTGATTCTTCTATATACTTGTTATAACTTTTGTTTTGTGTTCTTAGAAATAATTAGTGTTTAGATTTTCTTAATTATTGCAATCAATATTCTTATTCTAATTTATTTTGCCTATCCATCTAATTATCTATCCGATTAATACAAAATTTTACCAAATTCCTAGTATTCGACACCCTACTACTTTATACTAAGTCTTAGAGACTAGGGTATACAATTTGACCCGCATCAAATTTGTGGCGCAATTGCCGGGGAACTTGGTTTAAAGTTTTTATTAAATTAGGGTAGAGAAAGGTTGTTTTATGTAATATCCTGAGTTTTTAAATATTTTTATACTGTATTGGGATATGCAGTGTTAATAATATATATATATATATATATATATATATATATATATATATATATATATGTACATATTTTAATATGCAAAATATAATCATATTAATTAAGTAAATATTATATATTAAACATTTTTTTATTTAATTAATATGTATATATATATGTGTATATGTATATAATTTTGGGCGATATTTTGACATGTGGTGGATAATTAATTTTGAATATTATATTAATATATTATAATATTTAAAGTTATTATTATTATTATTATTATTATTATTATATATATATATACAAATTATAAAGTTTATCAAATTTACAAAACTTGCCATTGAAGCCTTCTCCCTCACACTCGACGCCCTACCACCATCACCACCATCTGTCATGCCATTTTCTCACCGTTGGTGTGCCTCTCAGCTGTCCTCCTCCTCCTCCAGCCCATCCCGCTGCCCTTAGCTTCCTTTTCCAGCGAGTTTTGGTCAGTTTTTCTTAAGAAAACCGAAAATCACCATTAATGCCGATCACAACCATTCCGGCCACCGTTCTTGACACCGTCAGTCTTTATATTTTCCTTGAGCTCTGATGATTTTGATTCCAAGCTTTATTTCACTTAAAATGGTCTAGATTTGCCTAGGTTTCAATTTTTCAAATTCGGCCTACTTGAGTTTTTGATTTTTTTGAGCTTCAATTTGATTGATTCATGAAAAATTCCTTCACAAACTTTGATACTAGTAGCTTAATATTGATTCTGGAATTTTTTTGGAATTTTTGGAATTTATTTTGATTTTTGTGTATTTTTTATTATTTTATTATTATTTTCTAATTTTTGAAAATTAATTAATTTAATTATGAAATTGTGTTTTATGGTAATTATAGGTGTTGAAATAAATTATAGAAATTTATTTGGAATTTTTGTGAATTTTTATGTATTTATTTTGAATTTAATTAGTTTATGTAATTTTGAGAAAATAGGGTTAATTATGTGTTTAATTGAAATTAATTGGTTAATTGAGTATATTTATTGATATTATTGAAATATGTGTTGAGAAAATTAATTTTGTGCAATTATATTATTTTTGGTGAATTTTTGGATTTATTTTGGTATATTTATACATATAGGGGTATTTTGGTAATTTTATACTGAATTGGCTAAAAATGTAATTAAATCATTTTTAATAGTTATTTAGGGTATAAAAATGATTTTTACAAATTATTTAGTATTTTTAACTAATTAAAACTATTTTTCATAAATTATTTGCAATTTATATATAATATACGATTTTTCTAATAAAATGAGTTTTCATCGATTTTTATTGTGTTTTAGGGTTAATTACGTAATTTGGATTTATAAAATGTATTTTTATTTTATAATGGTATTTTCGGTATTTTTATAAATATTCTGTGAATTGTGGACCTCGGTCAGTAATTGTAGTTTGGAGTTCGATCGAGGGGTTGTGATTGTGATTCTGTGTCTATTTTTGAAGTGTATTTCTTTGTAGGGTCAGCTTTACTCTTTGAGTAGAGATATGTTTGTTTTATTGTGGAGGTTCTGCCGGATTTTTGGTAGAATTATCGTAAAACGTGATGTTCGGTCAAATTCTAATTTTAATCCTGTGTCTAGTAATCTAGATCAAGTCTTTAGAAGTTCTATAGATGTATTCTGATATTCTATGGTCTTTTGTTTGTTTAGTTGCGCCGAGACCGAGGCCTAGTGGACTAGGCCCGTCGGATTCGTCTCGAGGAGTGCAATAAATAGTGAGTTGCTATTTTATATATATATGCTCTAGGGTGCATGATTTTAGAAATACATGGGTTACTTTGATTAAATATGCATAATGGTTTAATTAGTACTTAAGTTTATTTTTAGTTTGCTTTTGGTTTATTTTTAGTTTATTTTTGGTATATTTTAAACTATATGCATGTTTTATTAATGAATTGTGTTTAAAATGTTTTTGAATATATTTCTAGTTTACTTTGCAATTATGTTGGATTTATTTGAAGTATATATACTCGAAATATACCTGGTTTACTTTTGGTATATTTCTAGTATATATATGGTTTATGTTGCTATTTTATTTAAATTCATGCATCATTTATTTTTATGAATGTATGTTTTATATTTTAATGAAGGATATTAATAGAACGTTCTACCTAGTGGGCAACACTAGGACCGAGTACGTACCGGTACACTTATAGCATTTAGGCTATATCACTTACCTGTTTGTGGATATTGACTGGATTTGATTAATTGATGTGTGTGATACGATTTGGGAGTGTGATTGCTGGAGCTCGGTTGACCAAGTATCTCGGGGCCAATCACACTGACAGTCAGACTGCTGAAGCTCAGTTGACTTAGTGTCTCGGGGCCAGTCTACTATCCAAATGGAATAAGTGAACTTATTTGGAATAAGTGAGCATGTATGGCTAGAGTCTTGTTTAACACTTTTTTGAGGTTGCAATTTTCTAGGGTTCTATTTGATCCTTCATAAGCAGTGATTTTTAGTAAAAAATATATAAAAATGATTTTACTGCATATGTGTGTATTTGCTTGTTTATATATTTATTATATATACTTTTGATTGTGTGCATTGACATTTAGTATGCATGTATATATATTATAGTAATTCACTCAATGAGGTCTGACTCCCCTCCGTTGATTATTTTTTAGGAGAGTCATCATCCTCAGACCTCAGTAGCAGACCCTTACGCCAGATTTCTTTTGGCCCGACTTCATTATGTAAGCTGCTCACCTGAGTTTTATTTTTATGGTCTAGACACTACAGTAATTGTAAAATTGAAAAAGGATGTTGTATTATATTTTTATGAGTTATGTAATTTAAATATTTGAACTATTTTTGTATTAAAAGTTTAGTTATATATATGAGATTGAGTTGTTGATTTAAATCCTGTGGTGGATTATTATTTTGTAATATTTATGATTGTATTTTCATTGTAGATTATTTTAATTATATTATTATTATTATTATTGCATGTTTTATTTTATTTTAAGGCTTGCTACGGGTTCCGGATTTGAAAGAATTCCCATTCCCTAGCGCCGGTCATGGCCCCTGTTTTGGTCATGACATTTTAAGCCTTGTTTTTATTTTTATTTTTTTATATTCTATACTTTTTATTTGTAAATTTTAGTTTGTTTTGATTGTGAGTCTACCTTTTAGATGCTTACTAGAAGCACTAGTGATAGTAATTTGTATTTTGATCCTAAAATAGAATTAACCCTACGTAATTTGTGCAAGGAACAAAGGCAAAGAAGAGAGAACCAATTTAATTTGAACAATATAGCTCAACCAGAAAGAAGAACGCTAGGTAATTTTGCCATGCTCAATATCTCAGGTAGTTTTAGAGGGATTGTGGCCCCCAACTATTGCTAATAATAACTTTGAAATCAAATCGAGTATCATTCAAATGGTGCAAAATAATCAGTTTGGCGGCTTACAAGGAGAAGATCCTTATGATCACATATTGACTTTTCTTAATGTGTGTGAAACTTTCAAGATTAATGGTGTGGCGGATGATGCTATAAGGCTAAGGCTATTCCCATTTTTGATTAAGGATAAAGCACAACTTTGGTTTGTTAGTTTGCCAAATGAATCAATCACAATATGGGATAAATTAAAGCAAGCATTTCTACACAAGTATTTTCCACCACATAAGATGGCCAAGTTTCGCAATGAGATCACCACTTTCAAGCAAAATGGGAGTGAGACAATCTATTTAGCTTGGGAGAGATTTAAAGAGCTTCAAAGGCAATGTCCATATCATGGCTTACTGGAATGGATGATTCCTCAAATCTTCTACAATGGGTTAACAGATGAAAATAGAAATATTGTGAATGCAGCAGCCGGTGGAAAGTGGATAGATAAAACGGCTAGAGAAGTCATTACCCTACTTGAAGAGCTTGCATCTCAAGGGTAAATGGGTGATGAAACAACTATAGCAAAAGCAAGAGGATTTTTAGAGCTTGACACAATTAAATTGATGAATGCTAAGGTAGATGCTCTCACCAATATGGTTAGTAAACTCATATTAATTCTATAGAAAGTGTTAATGTTTTTTGTGAGTCATGTGGAGGACCTCATTTGTATTCTCAATGCAAATTAATTTCAAATGAGGATGTGAACTTTGTGCAAGGGGATTTTAACCAAAGAATGGGGATGCATTCCAACACTTATAACCTTCAATAGAGGAACCATCTCGAATTCTCATAGTCAAATCCATCCTCCCAATTAAACCCATCCTCCCAATAAAACCTGTCAATCTTCTAGTAGCGATTGTGGATTGCCAACTTCGCTCTCGGGATATTCCGATGGTGAAAGTGCTTTGGGGTAACCACACAGTAGAAGATTGTACGTAGGAGACAGAATTTGAGATGCAAGCCATCTATCCCTATCTTTTTCATTTATAGACATTGTAATTCCTTGCTTTTCTTTGAAATTCGAGGATGAATTTTTGTACGGGGGGGGGGGGGGGAGACTGTAACAACCCGAATATTTTTAAACTATATATATATATATTTATATATATATATATAAATATTGAGGTACTAAATTTAAAATTTTATTCGAGAACTAATGATATTATTATTTTTACATCATTTTATTTTATGCACATACTTTATTATTTTAATTGTCCTAAGATTTTATACATGACATTATTATTATTATTATTATTATTATTATTATTTGTAGAGTAATTTTAACTAGTGCTAGTATTATTATTATTGTTGTATATATATATATATATATATATATATATATATATATATATTGTTGTATACTGACTTAAGACCTTGTATATTGACTTAAGAACTTATTATTTTTTCCAAAATTCATAATGTTCCTTATGAGCTAACCTTACGATCATGAGGATCAAGCTTTATCTCATGAGGCAAGTCTTAACAACATTCAATGGATTTTTTTAATGCAACGGCCTTCAAACTGACGCTCATAAGCCAAAGTTTGCACCTCACAATTGTCGGTACCTTTTTAACACAAATAAATCCAAGTTGATTCAAAAACCAATAAGAGACATTGGAGACATAATTAATAAATCCAATAGTCAGAATCTAAGTTGTTTGTTTATCTAAACAACCTTTAGAGTTCAATTGAAGGTTTATGAAATTTATTTATTCATTATACTCTCTTAAGCATTCAATTAAGCTCTCAAAACTCTCTTCAAATTAATTTTATATTTGTATAACTCTTAAGGGAGTTGGTGAATGTTAGTATAGATATTCTAATTCCTTTATTTTTTTGGGATTGAGAAAATAGGAAGTGAGATTCTATTCTAGTGGAATTGGTTTAAGAGGAAGGCTAAAAACTCTTGATTGTGTAAGGTTGAAAAGTGAGCCTAGATACTTTTGATTGGTAAGGTTAAAGAGTGAGCCTTAAAATCTTATGTAATCTCAATCTTGTGAATAAAATTATGGATATTTAAAATCATAAATTGGGGATAAGTTAGTTGGAGATGTAGGATTATTGAGAAACTGAACTCCTTCAATCCTTACGTTCATTATCTCTTTTACCCTACTCACCTTCAATTCTTATTTGATTTTTATAATAGTTTTAAATTTTCAAAAAATCATTATTTACCTTATTCACCCCCTCTAAGGTATTTTCATTTGGTATTTGAGCTTAAATTATAGGAACTTAATTGTTAGAATACAAGATCATGGTAAGTGAAATTCAAAACATATATATTTTTAAAACCATTCTTTGATAGAAGTGATTATCTGCATTGGAAATTAAAAATGGAACTCTATCTAAATAATTATTCTATTAAATTATGGGATGTCATTTTGGATGGTTGGGAAACTTATAAAGCTGAAATCGATGATATGGATGTGATTCTTAAAAGAAGTCAATGGAATTAAACTAAAACATATGAGAATAAGAAAAATAAAAGAGCTATGATCACACTACTCTCTTGTATGTCTAGAGAAGAAGGTGGAAAGGTTCAATATTATCAATCTGCAAAAGAAGTGCAGGAGACACTTTAAAATCACTATAAAGGAAACTTTTAAGTGAGAAGCAAAAAGGTTCAACTTCACATATATGAGTATGAACTCTTCAAGATGAAATCATAAGAATTAATTGTGGAAATGAAAAACTGCCTCAATGCTCTTCTCAACACCCTCAAGAAACTTGAAAAATATTTCTCTAAGGAAGAACTAAACAATAAGATTATAAGAATCCTACCTAAGAATGATTGGGAGTCTAGAGTCACTTTAATAGAGGAATCATAAGACCTTTCAAATGTCTCAACTGATGTGCATACTGGAAAGCTCATAAAACATGAGCTTACAATTAAGCAAAGAGGAGAAGAGCAAGAAGAAAAGGAAATGAAAAAGAGCATAGAACTAAAATCTTCATAAAAAGATAGTAAGGATAAAAGTCTTGAAGATTCTAATGACAAAGATAGTGATGTTGCCATGCTTACAAGAATTTTCAAGAAATCGTTGAGAAAAAAAATTTCTTAAAAACTAAAGATGTCAACAAAAAGCATGAAGGAGAAAATGATAAAATAACTAAAGAAGTGACTTGCTATGAATGCAAGAAATCAATGAGGTGAGTAGCCCAAACTCAAATTCAAGAACAAGGGAGCAAAGGATAAGAAGAAAACCTTTAAAGCTACTTGGGATGACTCTTTTGAATCCAAAAAGGAAGAGGAACAATGAGAAGTGTCTAATCTTTACTTGGTGGCTGTTGAAGATGAAAAAGAGGTACCATCCACTTCTAACTCTTCTTGTGATGATTATTGTGATTATGATGAATATGATGATGATGATGATGTTGAGAGTTCTATTATGAGCAAATTTTTACTTAAATCCAAAAGCTTACTTTCCAAAATGAAGCATTATAAGTATGAGTTATCTAGTTTAACTAAGGAATTCAAAAATTTAAGAAATGTATATTCCAATCTTGTTAAATCAAATGATAAACTTTCTAATAACTTAAAATTCTCTAATTCCTAGGAAGAGTAACTCAAAAAAGTAAATGATAAAAATCATAAACTTTCCAATGAGATATTATAATTGAAGAATTCTATTTCCAAATTCAAAAAAGGAAAGGAGAGTTTAGATAATCTTCTTGACTCTCAAAAACTCCATGGAAATACTCGTGGATTGGGATATGAAAATGGAATGGCTTCTAATTCATCATCATCACATATTAAGTTAGTTAAAACATTATATAACTTCACTCCTTCAACCTCTAAACTGATTGATACTAAAGCTTTCAAAACTAGTAACTCTCATGTATCAAATATTAGAGGAAAGTCTCATAAAACCCAATCCTATATGACACAAAGAGGTAAGCTTCATGCTAGAAAAGCACAACCCAAACATGCTTACATGTACATTAGAAATAACACTTATAAGCATGTTGGACATCATAATTCACCTAAACATGTTGCACAAACCTATTAAAATACACATTGTCATTGTTAATGTATGTCTCACACTATGATTCAAAAGAGTTATAGGTAGCACACACCTCCACAACATAAAAGGCATGCTTCATACTTTAGGAATTTTTATCCTCTTGGAAGAAATATATTTGGATATATTAAATGTTCATATTGCATGATCAAAGGAAAAACCAATAATATGTGCTTTTATAGAAAACTACACATGAATTTGCTTCTTTTGAATTATCTTAAAACTAACCAACCTAGACTAAGAAAGGTTTAAGTACAAAAGAATGCTTAAATTATTTTGTGTAGGTCTACTTGAAATCCACAAGAATAGAAAGAAAGTAATATCTTGATAGTGGATGTTTAAGACATAAGATGGGAGATAAGGAACAATTCAATAAGCTTCATAATAAGGATGGAGGAGATGTTATATTTGGAGACAATGCCAAAGGAAGAAGTGTAGGCATTGGATAAATTGATAACCCTCAATCCCTATAGATACATAATGTATTGCTTATTGATGGTCTTAAATATAATTTGCTTAGTATAAGTTAATTATATGACATAGGAAGTAAAGTGATTTTCTATCCTAGAAATTGCTTTGTAAGTAATATTAATCAAGATAAAGCATTTTTTAGTGGTGAAAGAGTAGACAATGTCTATGTTATTGACTTGAATAAAATTGATAACAATGACATCAAATGCTTAATATTGATTTCCTATGACACATGGACATGGCATATAAGGTTAGGACGTGTACATTTTAAGCTTTTAGATAATCATTGTAAACTCGAACTCATGACTTTACCTTAGCTTGAATTCACCAAGGATAAACCTTGTGATGCCTACCAAAAGGGTAAATAATCCAAGACATCATTTAAATTCAAGAATGTTATATCAAACTCTAAGCCACTTGAACTTATACATATGGATTTGTTTGGACCAACTAGAGTTTCTAGTCTCAGTGGTATGCACTATGCTTTTGTCTTGGTTGATGATTATTCAAGATACACTTAGGTGTGTTTACTTGCTCATATGTATGATGCATTTAAAACTTTTGAAAATTTTTCAAAAAGAGTTCAAAATAAAAAAGGTTTTTGTATTTCTTCTATTATAAATGATCATAGAAGTGAATTCAAAAATGAATTTTTCAAGACTTTTTACAATAAAAATGGTATTTCTCATACATTTTCCTCTCCTAGAACTCCTCAATAAAATGGGGTAATTGAAAGGAAAAATAGAACACTAGTGGAAATGGCTAGAACAATGCTTCATGAGTATAACTTACCATTATATTTTTGGGAAAAATTTGTTAGTACATCTTATTATATTTCAAATAGATTTTTTAAAAGACTAATTTGAAATAAAACTTCTTATGAGCTTTGGAACAATAGAAAACAAAAATTCTAATATCTTAGAGTATTTAGATACAAGTTCTTTATATTAAACACCAAGGATAATCTTAAAAATTTTGATTCTAAAGTTGATGAAGGAATTTTCCTAGGTTATGCTACTTCTAGTAAAGCATATAGAGTATTTTATAAAAGAACTCTAGTAGTTAAAGAGTCAATGCATATTGTATTTGATAAATTAAACTCACTTGATCCTAGAAAGGATATTTGTAATATTGATGATTTTATAGGTGATAATGAGAATGTGGATACTCAATAAGAAAATGCTAGTAAGCCTTTAGAACTTAAAGGTCCAACCAACAAGGACAATGATGAGAGACCTCAACCTACTTCTAAGGATGATCTTCCAAAGAATTGACAATTCAAGAAAGCTCATCCTCAATCCCTCATCATAAATGACAATTCAAAAGGGGTAACTACTAGATCTAAATATAAGTTTATTATTAATTTAGCCTTCATTTCTCAAATTAAACCTAAAAATATTGATGATGCATTATATGATGAATTTTGGGTCCTTGCTATACAAGAAGAGTTAAATTAACTTAAGAGAAATATAGTTTGGACTTTGGGTCCTAGACTTAAATGTCATCCTATTATAGGCACCAAATAGGTGTTTGGAAATAAAATAAATGAACAAGGTGTCATAACTAGGAATAAAGCTAAACTAGTAGCTAAAGGTTGTAATTAAGAGGAATTGATTATAACAAAACCTTTGCCCCAATTGCAAGGTTAGAAGCTATTAGAATGCTACTTGCATTTACATCATTCATGGATTTTAAACTTTATCAAATGGATGTTAAAAGTGCATTCCTAAATGGTTTCATTGAAAAGGAGGTATTTGTTGAGCAACCTCTAGGTTTTGAAAGTTTTAATTTTCCTAATCACATGTTTTAACTTTTAAAAGCATTATATGGATTTAAACAAGCTCTAAGAGCTTGGTATGAATGATTGCATAACTTTCTTATAAAAAAAGGTTTTTCTAAAAGAAAAGTTGACACAACTCTTTTCATAAAGAAATTCAAGCATGATTTATTGATTTTTCAAATATATGTTGATGATATTATTTTTGATGCTACTAACCATTGCTTATGTATAGAATTTTCCAAATGAATGCAAAAAGAATTTGAGATGAGTATGGTGAGTGAGCTTAAGTTCTTCCTTGGACTTTAAATCAAGAAATGCAAAGATAGGACTTTCATCAATCAAACTAAATATACAAGAGACATTCTCAAGAAGTTTAGAATAGATGGAACAAAGTCAAGTAAAACACTAATGATCAACATCATCAAACTCAATAAGGATGAGAATAGTGAAGTAGTTAATGAAAAGTGATTTAGAGGTATGATAAGATCCCTTCTTTATTTGAATGCTAATAAACCCTATAGTATGTTTGCTACTTTCTTGTGTGCTAGGTTTCAATCTAGTCTTAGGGAATCTCATTTGAATGATATTAAATGAATTTTCAAATATCTTTATGGTACAATGCATTTAGGACTTCAGTATCCTAGGAGTTCCTTATTTGACCTCATTAGTTATTTAGATGTAGACTTTATCGATAGTTTACTAGATAGAAAAAACACTTTCAGAACTTGTCAAATTTTAGGCAATTGCTTAGTTTCTTGGTTTAGTAAGAAATAAGTTTTGATTGCCTTGTCCATTACTGAAGCAAAATATATGGCAGCTAGTTATTGTTGCTTACAAGTATTATGGAAAAAACAACAACTGAAGGACTATGGTATTGAACTTGATCACATTCCTATTAAATGTGAAAATACAAGTGTTATAAACCTTAGCAAGAATCCCATTCATCATTCTAGAACTAAGCACATAGATATTAGACATCATTTCTTATGTCATTATGTGCAAAATGGTGACATTTTCTTGAATTTATTTATACTAATCATCAATTAGCAGACATTTTTACGAAGCCACTTTGCGGGGAAAGATTGAATTTTATTAAGCATGATCTTAGTATGATTGATGGTTCAAGCTTGTCTTGATTACTTTATAAACTAATAAATTCATGGTTGGATTTGTGTCTAATTATATTTTTCACTTATCTTTACACTTTGTTTATTTTTTGTATATAATACTATTTCACAAAACATTATTTTCATTTATTTATACTTTTAGTTTATTTTTTATTCTTGATATTCTTTCATGATTACATTTTAAGAAATTGTTTTTGGTGTTTATGATCTTTATCATGTATAATTTTATCTTAGAATAATTTTATTTAATAATTAAGTATTGAATTTTGTTCAATTTATTGATTATAAAATAAGCAAATCCATTTTATATACTTAATTTGATTTAATTATATTTCTCATTTTCATGATAGATATTTAAAATTATCATTATTTAAAATTTCCATTTAAATGCTCAAATTATTAAAGATTATTATAATTATTGTAGCATTTAAATTGAACATGATTTAATTTGACATATTTTTAAATTTTTACTTGCAATATAATTAATCTTTTAAAAGAATTTTTTAAATTTTGATTTAATTTATTGATCTTTTCATATTTAAAATTAAAAATTATTTATTAAATGCTTGATTATATTAATGTATGATAATAATGATTAAAGCATTTAATTTATTTTTTTATTTAATTTGATTTGAAATTAATTTGATGCATATGGACCTAGTTGTAATGTTTTAATGGTGTATGATTATAATTTTTTTTGAATGTTTAAGGGTCTTTAGGTAATTATCCTCATAAGCTTTATAGTTTGGCTCATGATGTATTGTCCATTAGAAGGCAATGCCCCTCACAAGCACTGCTCATGATCGTGAGTAGCTCATGACGAGCATATTGTCCCTCAATAATCCTTTTTTCAAAAGGATTTCAATTTCCCATGTTTTTATCCTACTTTAAAACAATCACTAGGTAATTTTTTATGTGTTTTTATGATTTTAATCAATTATTTTAACCCTAAATCTTGCCTATATAAACCCCTTTTCACCTTACTTCAATCCTCATATCATTATTTACAAATCAAACTCTTTTATTCTTAGCAAATTCTCTCATCTTTTCTCTTTCATCATTTATACTCCAAGTGCCTTCTCCATGGCTCTAAAGAACAAAACTCAAGATGTTCCATCATTATCTACGAGAGTAATAAAAGATTAACCTAAGAAGACTCCTCTTATCTCCTAATCTCAATCTTAAATAAGGCAATAGTTAGCTCAATTAGAGAAAGAAAAGTCATCTCCTCTAAATTCACGTTTCAAGCTACTATAGAGAAGATGGGGTGCTATAATGAAATTAGGACCATACTTGAGAATATAGGTATGTACAATCTAGCTTTTACTTCTTATCCTACATATCCCTCATTAGTTCATGAATTTCTTTCCTCTTTTTACTTAAGAACTCACCATTTTGATGAACACAATCCCCTTAATAGCATGAGGTTTAGATTTGGAGGAAGAGATAGGTTTTTAACATTTTAAGAATTTGATGATATTTTGGGTTTAGGCAAGGGGGTCTTGCTTCTCCTACTTATACTTGGCTTCCTAATCCTTTTTAGTCTTAATATACTAAACCTAATGCAAAACCTTTTGAAGTGGGTCATACCAAAGCCTCTCTCTTTACTTTAAAATCTCTTTAGTGTGTGCATAAGTTTATCACTTATTCAATTCACGCTAGGGGACTAACTAATGAAGTTATCTCTTTTGATGACTTATTTTTTATGAGATGTCTTATTGAGGGTGTGGATGTTGAGCTAGGTATATGGCTTTAATGGAGGTTTTGGTTAGCAAGTGATAATTTGAGTAGTTCTTTATGTGTGGGAGGATTGATCACTAGAATTTCTCATCACTTTAGGATCATCTTAAACAATATTCCTTGTATTCCTCCTTCTTTTCTTGATGATAACCTCCTAAGAAACTCTACGCAATTCAAGCTTGTTAGAAATTCTTTGGTTGAAAAGATGAAGTAAGAGATGAAGATGTTAATAAAGAGCTAGACAAGATTTAGAAGACATAGAAAACATAAGCACTAATGGCCTTGAAGATATTCAAAGTGAAGAAGAAATCCTTTAAGAGAATGATCATCTCCAATCTCAAAGAAAAAGAGCAAGAGGACCATCCATATCATAAAGTGTAGATGAAGAGCCCACTTTGGTTGGAGGATATTTTTATCATCTCTCCATTATTAAATCCAACTTCAATAATAGGTTTGATCAAATGGACACAAGACTTGATCATTTTGAGAATAGAGTGGAGCACATGAAGCATGACATTCATAAATTGTATGCTCATCATAACATCTCATGTACATGTCTTATCCTCTTTCACCTCCTCGACAAAACTAGTTTCTTTTTATGTCTTTGTTTATTTTTTATCATCTTATGTTTAGTTTATTTTCTATTTATTTTATTCTTTTTTTCTTGATCTACTAGTTTATGTTTAGTTTTATGTTTCTCTTCAGTTTACAATTGGTATTTTAATATAATTGTAACTCTATCCTTTTCATTAATGCAATTTTTATTTTATTAAAATTTCCTTTTACATTTTGATTAAGGGGGAGAAAAATTTGAGATGTAATTTTTTAATTGTGTTTATGCATGCATTATAACATTGTAAGTGTGGCTTGTTTTCTTCTATTTAATAATCATATTTTCATGATTTTGTTCTTATGACAAAAGGCCTTATTTTGCTTACTTTATTTAATTGTGACATGACCGTAATTTTTTAAGGTTTGATCTATCTTTATTTTCATTATTTTAGTTCTTGGTCTTTTGTTTCCTTTAGGTCTATTTCTAGTTTATATCTCTCTTTTCTTTTTGTCTTTGATAATTGGGGAGAAATTATGTTATAAGTGCTTGTATTTGTGATATGCTAAGCGCTACATGATCATGTATGTTAATTAGCTAAGCTCTATGTGATCATGTCATGTGATAGTTAAGTTTGTTAAGTTTTAAAATAAGTGTCATATATACTATGTTTATGATGCATTTAAGTATCACTTCATGTATTTTTGTTTGAAATTATTTCTTTAATATTCCCTAACATTTATTTAAATAATCACATTATTATACTTTTATATTTTTAAAACATTTGTTATGTCAAGCCATGTTCCTTTGTATCCCTCATGTTAAATTTTATGTTGTTTTTATTTTTAACAAAAGGGGAATGAAATGTTAAATTTATATTTCTTATCATGTCTAAAAAAGGGAGAAATAAAGACGTATATATCGATATAAAGGAGAATATTTTTATGATTACTTTCAATTGGTATCTTTTCTTAAAAACATCTCCTGTATAATTATTTAATATTTAAAGAAAAATTGTTTTCCCTATATATAAAATAATAATTCCTTTTCTTTCATGCTTTATGACATATTATTGATTTTAAGCATATATTAAGGGGGAGCAAACTTATTGCTTGTTCATGTTATTTATTTTTGGCACACTCACACTTTATTTATTATCTTATCAAATTGGTTGTCAAGGCCAAAAAAGGGGAGATTGTTGATAATTTGCATGATCAAACTCCTAATTTTAGACTATAACAAACAATTTAGATCGTAATAATTTCATTTAAGTGTGTAGGAAGTTGATCTATTATCGAGATTAATTGTTTAATGATTGGAGACAATAAAATACTCCTTAATAGAGTATTAATATGGATTTTGATAAAGTATCTCAACCTATGCAAGTCCCAATCTTTGAGAGCAATTATATACCAAAAATATACAATTTTGGACTTATAGTGGTCCTCTCACGAGCTCCTTAGGAGACGACCTTGTATAGTGACCCATGAACTCTTTTTTTTTTTTTTTGCCAAAACTTATAGTGCTCTTCAAGAGCTACCCCTAAGATTGTGAGGAGGAAGCTTCAGCTCATGAGGGTATTCAATGGATATTTTTGAATGCAATAGTCTTTAAACTAATGCTCATGAACTAAAGTTTTCTCCTCACAACAATGAGTGACATTTTGACAAAAATAAGTCTAAGTTAATTCAAAAATCAACAAAAGATGTTGAAGACATAACCAATACATCCAGTAGCCATAATATAAGTTCTTTATCTTTATAAACAACCTATAGAGTTCAATTGAAGGTTTAAAAAAATTCTTTAATCTTTGTACTCTCTTTAACATTCAATTAAGCTCTCAAACTCTTTTCAAATTCATTTCATATTTGTATAACTCTTAAGAGAGTTGGTGAGTGTTAAAATATATATTCTTATTCTTCTATTTTCTAGGATTGAGAAAATAGGAAGTAAGATTCAATTCTAGTGGAATTGGTTTAAGTGTTCAACCATCAAAACACTTAGGAATTGGCTTAAAAGTGAGCCTACAAACTCTTAATTGTGTAAAGTTGAAGAGTGAGCCTTAAAATCTTGTGTAATCTCAATCTTATGAATAAGATTATGAGTATTCAAAATCCTAATTTGAGGATAAAATGGAGATATAGAATTATTAAGAATCCAAACTCCTTAAGTCATTATGTTCATTGTCTCTCTTACATTTCGCTTTAATTTAAATGGCTTGCCCTTACAAGTTTTTCAGCTAACTATTTTTTGTCTTCTCTCTTTCTATATGTCCTTAGTTTTTTCTTGGGCCTCATTTCATAGGGTTTTCAACCCTATAAGACTTTACTGTTTTTTATTACTTTTTTTATCTCTAACTTCTGCTTAGACACTCGCTTTTGATGTTTTCTCCCTAGTGAGATATAATAAAAAGTATTTTCTTAAGCTTGTCTAGGTTGATGGGTTCTATCAATTCATTTCCCTCCAAGTTATAAAAAATAGTAGCACCCTTGGGGAACAACTTCTTTACTTGGTAGGGACCTTTCCAATTCAATTTAAATTTCCCTCGCGGATCAGTAATGATGGGTTTAGTTAGCTTTAACACCAAATCACCTTCCTTAATCTTTCTTGGCTTGACTTTCTTATTATAAGCTTGAGCTATCCTTTTTTGGTATAGTTGAGAGTGATACATGTCTTTCATTCTCTTCTCATCCAACAACATGAACTATGCTAGTTTGCTCTCTATCCATTGGTACTTAAGAATTTTGGATTCCAAGAGAACCCGTAATGGCTAAATCTCAACCTCTATTGGTAAGACAACTTCACAACAATACACTAGTGAATATGGAGTTACTCTAGTTGATGTTCTAGTAGTATATCTATACCCTCATAATACAAATTATAGACAACTTATCCAATCCTTATAATTTTCCATCATTTTGACTAGGATCCTTTTTACATTCTTATTTGTTACTTCTACTGCTCTATTGGCCTATGGTCTATATGAAGAGGACTTATGGTGCTTAATTTTGTAATCTTTTAGCAAAACTGCCATTTTTGCCTTAAATTAAACACCATTATTAGTGACAATATGATGAGGTAACCCATATCTATAGATTATGTTCCATTTTATAAACTTTTCCATTTGTTTTTCCCTAATAGTTGTAAATGATTATGCTTTAACTCACTTAAAGAAATAGTCAATTGCTACTATAATATATTGGTGACAATTAGATGCCTTCAGCTTTATTTCTTTAATGATATCAATCCCCTAAACTGTGAACAACCAAGGAGAAGTCTATCACTATAGTTTTATATAAGGAAAATGGCTAACATCTCCAAACACTTAATAATTATGGCACTTCTTCCTAAACTCTATGCAATTAACCTCCATAGTTAACTAGAAATATCCCTAAAGAGTTATTTTCTTAGCTAGGTCCATCATATTCATATGCAGTCCACATACTCCCTCATGAATCAATTCCATGATTTATTGGGCTTTATTCTTGTCAACACATCTTAAATGCACCCCAATTGACATCCTTTTATAAAACATTCCATTATGACTAATGAATTATCATGATAACATTCTCAAAGACTTTCTTTCTTTCTTATCAACATCTTTAGGAAATTTACTAGTCTCTAAATATCACTACAGATTATGAAACTAGGGCTTTTTTGGATGATTAACTTGCATAACTCTTATTTCTTCATGACAAGGGGTTTGAGATTTTACAATTATAAGGGGCTTAATTTTTGTCTGCTTCCCACATTCCCACATTAAAGTTAAGGTAGTTAGGGTATTAGCCAGTTGATTTTCTTCTCTCAATAAATGAACAAACTTATACTAAGTGAAAGACAATAAGACAATGCTTAAGTAGTCCTAGAATAATCTCGATTTATCTTCTCTTACTTCCCATTCTTTTGAGGCCTATTTTACCACTAACATCGAATCCCTAAATACTATGACCTTGCTAACCCTTACACTTCACAATGCTTCTAAACTAAAGATACATGCTTCATATTCAGCTTGATTATTTGTTACTTCAAAACTCTAATCTTTTTGCATTAAAATCATTTCCCCTTCTGATGTTACAAGGATTACACTGGCTCTTGCCCCTTTACTATTAATGACCCTATCAAAGTGCATGCTCCAACCTTGTATCTCTATTGCCCTTAAGTGTTCATCAAAAAATTCTAACTCCTATTCTTGTTTATCATCTACTGTATTTTAAGCTAATAAATCTATAATTACTCTTCCTTTTATGACTTTCTTGGCCACATTATCTATATCAAATTTATTGTGCAGCACCAACCATCGGGCTAACTTCCTTGTGAGTAAAGGGGTTTATTGAAGATATCTAAAGGGATAATGTTTAGAGATAGCCTAAACTCTGTAAGATTGGAAATAATGATGAAGCTTTTCAGTCATTGAAATCATAACCAAACATGTCTTCTCCACTAGATTGTAGTTAGACTCATAAGGCAGGAGTTTCTTACTTATATAGTACACTAATGAGATAATTTTTGATAGTTTTAAAAGCTTGATAACACCTATCATCCTAGACTATAGGTTGATTCTTCTTTAGCAATTTAAAATAGGCTCAAAGATAGTGGTTAGCTTAGCTATAAATCTACTAATGTATTGTAACCATTTAATGAACCCTCTAACTCCTTTCTCAGTCCTAGGTATAGGCATGTCCTTGATCTCCTTAGCCTTATGTGGATCCACCTTGATTCCCTTCTAATTTTTGATGTGCCCTAGCAACTACCTTAAAGTTACCTTAAACACACGCTTCTTTAGACTTAGTTTGAGGTTGTATTTTTTAGCCCTTATCAAGAATTTATCTAAAGTTGTAAAATTCCCTTCTTTAGTTAAAGACCTCACCATCATATCATCCATAAACACCTCTATATCTTTATGGATCATGTCATGTAATAAAGTGTTAGCCATTCTATGATAAGTAGCTCCTAATTTCTTTAACCCAAAAGGCATAACTAAGCAATAATAGATTCCCACTTGGTGGTGAAGGATTTCTTCAGCTTATCAATTACTACCATCATGATATGATTATACCTCGAGAGGCCATCCATGAAGGAATACATAGCACTAGAGGCTACACTATTAACCAAAATGTCATGTGCGATAAAGGAAAGTCATCCTTCAAATAAGCTTTTTTTTAAATCTTTGTAATCCACACACATCTTGACTCTTCCATCTTTCTTAGGAACCTAAACTATATTGGCTAACCATTAGATATCTCCCAATACCTCAATTTTTTTTTCTTTCAGCTACTTCTTAACCTCATCTTTAATCAAGAGAACCCATTATAGCCTTAAGGTCCTTTTCTTTTCTTTTATTGGTGTAATGTGAGAATATATAGGGATTTTGTGTTCTGCAATCTCTCTGTCAATCCTAAGCATATCCTCATAACCCCAAGCAAATACTTTCTATCTTCTTATTAATATTTTGATAATTTTTTCTCTCCTATCAAAAGTTAAATCAAAAGCAATCAAAATATTTTTAAGGTTATCATTCATGCCTAAATTAAATGATTCAATTTCTATAGAAGCAATGTTAAATATATGCATAAAATGATCATCACAAGTAGAATAACCATTAGGAAACACATCAAATAAGTAAGCAAACTCAAATTTCATTGCATCAACTTTGGAAAAGAATAAATCATCATAAAAGACATCAAAAATGGTATTATGGACAAAAGGTCTTAAATTCTTTCTCCTTTTTCTAACCATCAACATCTTTTAGCTCTGTGGCAACAATGTCATCCTCAAATTCTTAGGCCATAATTAGCTCTTCCACAATCACTTCATTTGTAGTAGTCTCCTCCAACTCATTCATATATTCAACAAAAATCTCAAGTATGGGGACTAACTTCCCTACCAACATTAAAGGTTTAGGAGTTCCTAGGTATGGATATAGTGCTTTCTTTCAAAAACATTTCCTAGAGTGCCCCTTTTTCAGCTCTAGTCCCATTGTCTTTCTTAGAATCCTCATCTCCATGATACCTTATCCTATACTTTAAAATTAGCACTTTTTGTTCTACAAACTCTAGAGATCCATTCTAATTCTTTCCTATCGCCAAGCTAAGCATGAGATTCACATTCCTTATCATGCTCATAATTTTCTTATTAAGCTCATCTTCATATAGCACATAGACTCAAAACTAGGACTTATGGGAATTTCTTTGAGAATTAACTTCAAAGCAGATATAGCAGCCTCAATTTTTACTAAAATGGTAACCACTTTCCCTTCATATGAAAACTTGATTTTCTAGTGATTAGTAGAAGGCACACCTCCAAAGGATGGAACCATGGTCTCCTTAATAAAAAGGCAGAGGAGACTGGAATGTTGATTATATACAAATTGACCCAAGTTTCAATGGGTCCAATCTTTGATCAAAGCTTAGAAGGTTCCCTCAACAAGCCTCTTCATGTCAATATTAGCCTTAATTATCATATCATATTGTTTTGAATTAGCCACAGTAAGTCCAACTTAGGCAGAATCTTTAAGGGGGCACACATTAATAGCGGAACCATTGTCCACCATTATATGACATGTTAGCTTGCCTTTTACCTCAGCCTTAATGAACAGGGCCTTAGAATAGTCTCTCCCTTCTAGTGCTAGGTCATAATAAATGAAAAAAATAGCTCCCTCAAGACTTTCCATTGATAAGTTCACCATTTTTTCAGGAGTGCAAACTATAAAGACTTTCTTCAGATCTAGCGCCTAGACTAGTGCTTCCTAATTGGCTTTGGAACTCATAAGTACTTCTTAAAAATTAATAATAGACTTCTCTTCTTTCTTTAGCTATTACTTTGAGTCCTCTTTCCCTTTTTTAGACTCAGCTTTTAACACAGGTAATTCTTTGTTCTTTTCCTCTTTCTTCATTTTAACCTTATTAATTGGTTTGCTCTTCCTCTCCTCATCACTGTCCTATGTATCAATCTATCCCCTTTCTTCTTCATTTAAGCTTCATATGTCTAGGACATTAATATTTAATTCTATGGGTTGCACTTTCAAATTTAGGATTTTTAGTTCTAGGCTAAATGGGATAGGGGTAATGTCAATAAAGGAGTTTAGAACTTGCTCCTTTATCAGGCTAACGTTGATTATAAGGATAGGTGCATTAGGTAGTGGGAAATTTTGATAGTTTGGCAAAGGGTTTTTTTGAGTATTGGCCTTTTTGGTTTTTGGGTCTATTAACTTGCTTGAATTAATCAAGTCTCGGATCTCATATTTTTACTTGGTACAATTATCAGTATCATGTTTATAGGTGTGCAATGGTTGGGTCAATTGGGTCGAGTGAAATAATGGTAGAAACTGATAAGTTTTAATGGGGGGGGGGGGAATAGGACCAACCCAAATTGATTTAAAAGAAAAAATTGATATTTCAGAAGATGAAATTGGTTGGATCCGGTTAGATAAAAAATTGGGCTCAGTTGAGTTTGGCCCTTTTTTGTGCTTTAATTAAAAAATAAATAAACTATATATTCATTCCATTAATCATTTAGGCCCAAGCCCGAATAGTTACATTGTTCAAAATACACTTTTTTTTAACACTTCAAAATACACTTGTTTCACTAATACAAACTTAGACATAAAAATTAATACCTAGTCTTAATACAAAAGAATATTTAAGCAATTGCACTGCAGTTTTGCACATAAAAAATAAAGTAAAGAAAATTTGTAGGCTTAAGATTAATGACTGCTTTCCACCCCAATAACTAACAATGTACAAAAAGCTTGCATATATGTAAAAACCCTAGAAATTAGATTGTAGAATTCCTAAAAAATGCAATTGCAATAGATTGATAAAAAAGAGTTATAATTCACCTGCATATTAAAGGAATAACAACACACAATTTCAATTAGAAAAAAATCATTTTTCTAATATAGAACAAGCTTATTAAAGAAAGAAAGTAGGTAGAGGAGGCTTAGGATGCTTATTTTTTAAAAGCATTTAGAATACGACCCCAATTATTGGCAACAAAGAAATAGCCACCTAGCCAAATAGGGCAAGTATTATAACATAATTAAAAAAATGTAGGGTGGAAGCATCATCACTACTAAAAAACATAGAACAAGAGGCTTACAATTGAGCATTTACAATTCAAATCAAGAATGCTACCACATTTTTTATAGCTAAACAAAAAAAATCCACTAAAGAAACTTAAGCATGCATTCATTGAAGATCATATAATCCCAGTGGTGGAAGCATCATCATTGCCTTTGTTCTATGCACACACACAGTTACTGCAACAATAACATAGACATAGACACCTTAACCATTAAAAAGAGGCACTTCAGGTAAAGTTAGTCATAGATAGTACACACAATAATATCATTTTAAAAAGGAGGCAGGCAGCTTTAGCAATCAAATAGCTGTATATTAATGGAATCAATAATGGATAATATTAATGGAGCAATTATCATCAATGAGCAATTTAACTGAGCTAAATAAAAGCCACTACCCACTAGATTAAGATCTATAAAGAAAAGAAAAGAAAGGAAGAGAATTAGAATTTAAACAAGCATTGTATTAATATAATAAACAAATGCAATTAATTGAACACATTTAAAAAACATGACCTTTTTTAAATGACTCCAAATCCTCTAAATATTCTTCCATCCCAACAGTTTGGTTTAGCATTCTAAGCTAATCTTGTGTACATATTAAAGCTTCCACTATTTTTTGAGTTAAAGAACTCCGAAAATAATCAAGAACTCTACCTCCAGTATTTAATGCAAACTTAGAAGTAATAATAGAAATAGGAACAACTAGAACATCTTTAGCCATGCAAGATAGAATTAAGAACCTCTCAGAATTCAACTTCCACCATCTGAGGATATCAAAAGTTCCCTTATCTTCCACAATAGCCTCACTAAGATATGTTTTGAGTTTAGATCATTTACTTCCACCCAAACTAGAATGAAACTTATGCATTTTGAATTTTTCTTTCATTAAAGACATGGTGTTTCCAGAAAGAGGCAATTGAGGTTCAGAAACTATCTGGCTAGACTGTGTATCAACACTAGACTTAGAGGCAGAAGAAGAGTCATAAGTTGATAAATAATCATCAAATAATAATAGATATTAGACTTCATTTTTAAATACATTATGCTTCCCAACATTGGACCATATATTTGATTTATAAATAATTCAACAAATTCAAGTTTAGATCAAGGATTGTAGCAAAAATAATAACAATGTTCATTTTCTATAGATCTCTCTAATATTTATCAAATTTATGCTTTATGTTGTTGCCCATGTTCTTAATAGACATATCAAAAGATGATTGCATCTTATCAATATTGCAATTCAAATAATAAATTTCAGAAAAGAAGCTATTTGTAGTCATATAATTTGAACCCGATATTCTTAGTGTTATATTATAGAAAAGCTTCAACATGTCAACCATTTATTTAACACACAACTAATCAAGAAAATCTGGAATATCATCCCCTAAATCATGTTTGTAAAAAGATATAGTTTCTTTATATTTATTAAAAGTCTTTTGAAATAAATAGACAAATTTAAGCTTTAAGTAGGTGGAATTCCACCTCATAGGGGCATCAAGAGACAATGAGCATTTGGACTCAATCCTTAGCAGTTTAGAAAGCTCTATAAATTTACTCAACCTAAAAGGTGAGTTTCTCATGTATTTAACTGACTCCTTTACTTTTTTAATAGAAGAATGAAATTCTTTTAAGCCATCATTCATAATTAGGTTCAAGATGTGAGCTATAAATCTCATATGGAGAAATTTCAGTCTAACAATAGAGGCACCCCAACTTAACATTTTCTTTCTAAAATACCCTACAATAGTGTCATTAAAGGATACATTATCCATTGTAATTGAGAATGCATTTCTAATTCCCTAATCAATCAAACAATTCTATAATTCTTTATAGATGTATTCCCCCTCATGAGAAGTAACATGGATATAAGATAATATTTGTTTGTGCAAATTCCACCCATAATCAATATAGTGAGCAGTCACACACATATAATTGATTCTTTAAATTGATGTCCAGGAATCAGTAGTGATACTGATTCTTTGACAGTGTGACTTAAAGAAATTTTTAAGCTTAAGCCTCTCATTATCAATATGGTATAACAGTCCCTACTTATAGTCCATCTAAATGGTATCTTAAAGTGAGGACAAGCAATAGACATGAACTTCTTAAAATCATCCCTTTTACAAATTTAAGTGGAAATTCATCTATAATTACCATTTATGCAAGTGACTTTCTAATAGTTTCTTTCTCAAATTTCCAAGACCATAAGATAGCAAACTCAATATTTTCATGTGCTCCCATCACAATAGGTTACAAAGTTAATAATGACTGCTTAACATCCAATGAATGTGGGAAAGATGAGGTGCCATGTTTTTTAGGGTGAGCATTATAGGAAGCAGCACAATAGATACATTTAGCCTTGATGACAACACCATTCTCGTCCTTAATTCTCTTAAAGTACTGCCAAACTTTAGATTTTGGTTCAGTCTCCTTTCATTTTTTAGCAGCAACTTTTGGTTGATGCTCAATTTGTGTTTGCTCAGTAGTAGGAACACTTAGGGCTTCCACCACTACCTCAGGGTTCGAACCAACGACATTTGTATTACCACTGGTATTGGCCATCTCCATTAATGACATAAAATAGAAAGATAAAATAGAATAAAGAATTAATTCATAGGTTGAAACAAAATAAATTTGCACATCATAATATCACATTAAAAAGAAAATTGAAGTGACTACTCAATACCTTTATATTGCTGCAAAAGAAATATTCAGAATTTGAGATTGTAGTGAGGTAGTGACTGCTTCCACCCCTTTTAATTGGGAAGTTACAAAACTATAACTAAATTTGCGAAAGCTTATGCTTCCACCCCTTTTTTTTGTTATAACTTTAAGCTTCCACCGCTTAGGAACTTCAGAAACATACACAGGACAGAACAACAAGAACAAAAAAAAAAATTATTTACGCTTTATTTAAATAAATCAACATTAACACAAAATCTTAAATAAATAAATATGCACAAAAATAACACACAAAATCCAATAACCTCTTGAAACATTAAACACATTAAAATTAAAAATTATTTTACAATACACATATGATAGATAGAAAATGATAAAAAAATAAAAACTATTTTTTATCAAATGAAATAAAATACTTTTACAACTTTTAATTAAAATAATTATAGATCTATAAATAATACCTTTTTGTTTACATGCATGTTGCATAGATGAAACAAATGATGAAAAATTAATAATTTTTCATAAATAATTACAAAAAATATCATCCAGCATAGATATATACAATATATCATATAGAGCACAAAAAATTTTACATATATCAAATAAAATTCCCAAAAAAATAAAAATTTATCACAAAGAAATACAAAACAATTATCATCAACCATAGATCTAAACATATAACATATATATAACAAAAAATTTACACATATCAAAACCAAATTCAAAAAATCAATTTTTTTTCACAAATAAATAGAAAAATTATCATTGACCATAGATTTATACATTATAACATATATATATATATATATATAATAATAATAATAATAATAATAATAATAATAATAATAATAAAAACACTACACTAATCAATAATAAATTTAATAAAATAAAAAAATTTCAAAAAAATTTATCATCGACCATAGATCTAAACATTATAACATATAAACAATAAAATTTTTACACAGATCAATAATAAATTTAAAAAAATAAAAAAATTTTAAAAAAATTTATCATCGACCATATATCTATAAATGTAAATATATAAAATAGATCAAAGAATATATTTTACACATATCAATATAAATATACTCATTTACTATACTTTTAAAAATATAAACTATATTTTTATACAAATAACCACAAGAAATTATGAAAATATAAAAAACCCAACATAGGAATGTCAAGATCTGTAATGCATTACCAATTTACCATTAATAAATAAAACGTCATTTAAGATGGCAATCTATTAAAAAAATACTACGATTTTAAAAATATAAAAAGAGACTGAATCGAGATTGGGAGAATAAAGGAGAGAAAGATGAAGATCAAGAGTTGCTAGGGTTTTTTTGAGGTTCAAAAGAGACATAAATGTCAGAGAAGTAGAAGAGATGCTCTAATAAAAAGAGAGAGGATAGAGGAAAGAAGGCTCTAAAAGAATAGCGGAAGAGAGGTGAAGTGTAAAATAAAAGGAACTAGGGTTTTATGTAAATATATACATACTAACCCTAGTTCTAAATGTCGTTGTTTTAATCAAGGGTAATATTAGAAATTCAAGTGGGTCAAGAAATAAAATACCTCCCCTGACCCATCACCCATCACCCAAATTTTGAATATCCATTTAATCCTCACTTGAACTGAATCACCTCTCCACTCGGCAGTTGAACTAGTAACAATTCTCGGGTTAGGTTGGTTTAAAAATTTAGATTCGAGTGGTTCTTGCTCACCCTTAATCATGTCTAATGACTTAGTGAAACTTACAATAGAGTTTTGGGTTAGCATTTGCTAAAGGTTGCTAAGGTGGGAAAGGTTGTAGTAGGTTGTTCTTAATTAATTTCTCTAGGACTTTAGAAAAAGATCTTCCTAGATTAGAGAATCTTAAGGGTTGCCTTATGGCATTGATCTTCATATTGGTACTTGAGCTAATTCGCTTTTTGCCCCTAGATCTTCCAATAAAGAATTTATTTTATTGTGCTAAATTATACTCTTTTTGGAGCCTAAACCCATATAACTCCTTAAATTTTTGAATTCCAAGGTGTCATTCCTTAAATCTGACTGTCACTAAAAAGGTCTGATGATGAAATGAACCTTTGAGATGACTAGAGTTTACTCATTCAGAACACATCTAAAGTGTGCAACCTTAGAAAACCTACCCAACCCAACTAGTGTGCAAAATCGATCATCGACCCATTAAGTTATGCTTCAGCCTTACTAAATATAAATTATCAGAAAAATAAAAAGCTTATTTTAAGAATTCCCTTCTCTAAACACTTTGCTTGTTAGACTAGTGTTCATTTTGTTAGATCAAGACCCAACTTTGTAAATAAATGGAAATCAATTTTGATAAAATAGACCTCAGAAACACATTGGAAAGGCTTTAAAACCTCTAAAAGTGGTCTTGAAATGGTCAAACACAACCCAAGGATTAGTGCATGTTGTTTAGAAGTGTGCGTAAAGCCATAAACACCCTTAAGTGTCACTTGCTAAAATCAAAGTAAAAGCATACAAAATGGACTTAAAAACACATCCAGAAAGCTCCAAAACCTTTTAAAAGTGGTCCTATAATAGTCCAAAACAACTCAAGGATTAGCATGTATTACTCAGAAGTGCCTATAAACACCCTTAGGTGTCACATGTTAAATTGAGGTTGAATTTGAAAAAAATGGATTTTGAAAATGCATCTAGAAGGCCCAAAAACCGTAGGAACCAACCCTGTGTAAGCCTTGAATGGAGTGCGTAACTTTGCATGGTCACGTGCTTCATCCTAGGGATGCACACATGACCACATATATGCCCCTCTATTGCATAGATTTTTTGCTATAAATAGGCACCTCCACAGCCTATTGTAAAGGGGGACCAAGTGGAAACATACACACACTCAAGAAATATGTCCTATCAAAGGAATTAGAAACCTTTTTCTAAATAGATTTTGCTCTCCCACTGTCTTTTTCTTAGGAGATTAGATCTCTTTTCCACCAAAGCAAGCCTCATATTTGTTAAAGCATGCTTTAAAGGTATACAAACTAGCATCATAGGTTCCAAGCTTTGTTTCTCAAAATTCGTAAATAATTAGACTAAACTACATTTACAACAATTGATCATTATAATTTAAATTTATTAAAAATAGTTTCATATACATCTTAGGTAGGTACTATTTATTTACTAGAGTTCAAGTGGGACCCACTGAACTTTCTTCGAAAAACACAACACCAAACAAAACTGAATATGCCAAAATTTTCATAATAATTAATAGGACAGATATAAAACCTCAAAAAACTCAAAATAGGCACTAAAATTAGTCTAGCATCAACTATTAGAGAACTGCTATGAAGGGTTCAAAGCTTGCTCTTACAAAGGTAACCAACAAAAGCTTAGAAATCTAAACAAAAACCAAAATTACATAAAAATATTTGCCAAATATTCTATGGTTATAGATTAGATGCATGGTTGGTTCTTATGGAATCCTGATGATGAGAGGAACTAAATGGAATGAACTATATTTCTAAAGCTCATCGGAATAGTAGAAAATAATGAAATCATGTTGATTGGTCTTCCTCAATTATAGATCTTTTGATGGATTCTTGCAAAATAAAATCTATAGGAAGGTTGAAGAGGGTGAAGAGAAGTTATGGTTCAAATTTGGGTTAATTGAAGTTCATTTAGGTGTTAAATGAAGAAGAAGAAAAGTTTAGAGACCAAAAGGAAATTTGCCATCTAAAATCTAAAAACCCCACTACTCCCCTCCTTTTCCCATGTAAAGCCACTCTTTCCCTTTTTTAAAAGAATAGGACACCCATGTGTCCTCTAACCAATGGTTCCTCTTTTTTTTTTTTTAATAATAATAAAAACATAATCACTTTAATAAAAAAAATCTAATGATAATAATAATGATAATGATAATACTAAATAGAATAGTTAAGACCATAATAATAAAATAATAATTTTAATAAAGATAATAAAAATAATAATAAGAAATAGAATAACAATATTTATAATAATACTAATACAAATAATAAAAAATTTAGGTTATTACATCCTTCCCCCCTTACGAAAATTCATCCCCAAATTTTACATCAGTACAAAAATAGATAGGGGTATTGGTTCTGTATATCAACCTCCATTTACCATGTGTAGTCCTCTACTGTATGGTTGCTCCACATACTTTCACTATAGGACTCTCTTTAGTGCAAAGCTGATGAACTTGTTGATCCACAATCACAATAGGATACTCTTCATATGACAAATCTTCACTGAGCTCCATTGTCTGTGGCTAGAGAACATATGAAGGATCATAGACGTACTTCCTTAACATTGAGACATGGAACATTGGATAAATACACAACAACTCTGGCGACAACATTAGTCTGAAAGCCACTTCACCCACTCTTGAGCGAATCTCAAAGGGTCTGATATACCTTTGAGTTAACTTTCCTTTCTTACCAAATATCATTACTCTCTTCATTAGAGACACCTTGAGAAAACACCATATCTCCTTCAGAAAATTATACATCTTTTCTTTTAGGATCAATATAGCTTTTCTATTAACTAAAAGTTATCCCCAATCTTTGTTAAATGATAGGAATCTTCTCTGAAGTCATTTGCACCAATTATGGTCTTGTCAATTACCTCTCAACAACTTTGCAACACATGGGTGATCTACACTTTGTACCATATAATGCTTTATGAGGAGCCATCACAGTACTTGCATGATAGCTATTATTATATGCAAATTCAATTAATGGAAAGTACAAATCCCATTGACGACTAAAGTCTATCACACACATTCTTAGCATATCTTCCAACATGTAGATGGTCCTTTTTTTACTGACCCTCAGTTTAAGGATGAAAAGCTTTATTGAAATCAAGTCTCGTACCTAGAGCCTTATACAACTCTTGCTAAAAGATCAAAGTAAAAGTACTCCGCTATCAGAAACTATATATTTTGGTACCCTATAGAAGCAAATAATTCGATTAATGTATAACTTTGCTAACCTTCAATAGAGTATGTCTTCTTAATTGGCAAAAAGTGAGCTTACTTGGTTAGCCTATTAATTATCACGTAAATAGCATCACAACCACTAGTTGCATGTCATAGTCCAATAAAAAAATCCCTAGTAATCATATCCCACTTCCATTATGGGATAAACAACAGTTGCAACAATCTAGAGAGCCTTTGATGCTCTAATTTGACTCACTAAGAAGTAAGACACTCAGATACAAATTCAGTAATATCTCTTTTCATCCCATTCCACCAATATGTATCTTTAAAATTATAATACATTTAGACAGAACCTAGATGGACACTGTAAGTAGAATAATGAGCTTCTTCCATAATCTCCTTTCTCAATTCATCTACATTTAGCAGACATAGCCTAGGGTCCATACATAGTACACCCTCATGGTCAATAACAAACTCTATGGATTGACCTTATTGTTATAATAACTAGAATTTTTTGTTATTATTATTTTATTTTTATTATTAGTAATATTGTTATTATCATTATTATTTTTCTATTACTTTATATTACCATTATTAATATTGTTATCTTATATATATATATATATATATATATATATATATATATATATTGTTAAAAAAAAGACCATGGGTTGGAGTACACATGGAGTGTCCATTTTCTTTAAGAGGGAAAGTTGGTCTGCTGCACGGGGAAGGAAGATAGAGCAGTGAGCATTTTTACATTTATGGTGGTAAATTGTATTTAGGTCCCTGAACTTTTCTTCTTCCTTGTTTAACATCCAAACAAACTCATATTATAGCTTCTCCTCATGCTCTTTTACCTTCCCATAACTTTTATTTTAAGAGAAACCATTCAAAGTTGTGCAGATTCAGTCAAGAATAGTTGGCCTTCTTTTGAAATTTTGGCATTGTTCTAGTGGGTTTGAAGTGGCGAGGTTGCCTCTATTACATCACTCTCATCGTTAGGAGTTTATAGGTACCCACCTCACATTTGATATACGTTGGTGGAATATTTTGTTAATTTCCTTTACTTTTTCAATTTGTGAATTATAGAATTTATTATTATTATTATTTTATTATTAGTAATATTATTATTGTCATTAGTATTAATATTAATATTAATATTAATATTAATATTATTATTATTATTATTATTGTTATTGTTGTTGTTATTATTATTATTATTATTATTATTATTATTATTATTGTTATCTTATTTTATTATATATATATATATCTAAGTTTCTATATGATTCTACGTTCAAACCTTTGGACACATGACTTGGCTACTAACTTAAATTTTCTACACCTAAATTAGACTTTTGACTACTAATTTTCTTTCTTTTGTTTTTAGTCCAACACTTGGCACTATGCTTTAACACTTATCTATATTTTACATTCTTACTTGTCTATATTCTTACAGTATCCTTTTTTACATATGTAATACTAATTTTTTGACAGCTATGTCTGCTACTGGCATGTTCTTCTTACAAAAGTACAATAATGCTTCTCTTCTGATATCATCAGTCTATAGTATTATCTACATGCTTTGTCCGATTCCATGACTTTTCCTTCTACAAAAGATCTGTACCATGATTCTATCTTCTTTGATATATTCATTTAGTTCTGACTACTTTTGGAGTATATAAGATTTCTATTGTCGAAGTAGCACTCCCAATGGTTGGACTCTATGACCATCTTTAGTTGTTTATAGATCACTTTCATGCTAATAGCTTTGATTAAAGGTATATTGTTCTAAAGTTTGTCCTTTGTGATTTCTTTAGTTTCTTCCTCCATCATCAAGGATTTACTTGAGTTGTTCCAAATTTTAGTACTATCATTGGCTAACACCAGGATTGATCCTTTTTAAATTTTAGAATTGTCTGATAAAATCTTATATATATTTGCTTATTTTTTACAGAATTCTGGAACCTTTTTACTTACTGTTGGATACATACTGGTAATTGACTAAGTTCTTCGTGACTAGGACTTGGATAAATAAAATGTAGAATCCCATAATCATAAAAATTTCATACTGTGTTTGGATTTACAGTTTGGTAAATAGTGACTTTGTTAAAATTCTTCCAACATACTAAATTCATCCAAGGAATATTGGATTTTGGTTTTGAAATATATTGGATCAAAGTATAGAAATTTTTGAAATAATTATTCTAATGGTAAGTGACTGTTATAAGCGAATCACCCTTTGGTTCTTCTTTAACTTTTTCTGAGTAACTTGGTCCAATACTATACTGAAAAATTCTTTTTTCTAATTCTTCTTCTTTGGATGTAATATTTTTTTCTAATTTGGACTTACCTCTTTCTTCTTCTTTGGATCAGTTTTCTTCCTTCTCTTACTTAGTACTAATTTTTGCTATTATGGTGAAATCATCTTCAGAATCAAATTTCCTATAAGTTAGTTATGATACAAGCTGCTTCAGCTTTTCATTCTCTGACAATAATTGGTTCAACTTTTATTCTAATGCTAGATGCTTATCAAGAAATTGATTCATCTGAAATAATATTATTGTTAGTTCTAGATAAGAAATCAATAAGAAAATTCTTTTAGCCTTTTATATATTTAGTATTATAAGCATAATAGGATAAATAAGATTGTTATTTTAACATCTTTTTATTACGATTATTAGCTGGTATTCTTTTTAACCAAGATATTATTGTTCTATTATCAGTTTCTATAATAAATTCAAATTCACAAATCATTAATTCAAAGCTCTTTATTGCCTTTATTATTGCTCACATTTCTTTTTCATTTAAAGAATAATTTTATTCAGCTTTATTAAAAGTTCCTGAATTATATTTGCAAAGTTTTGGATCTTTGTCTTTTTCTTTAAAAGTTAAAGTTGCTCCCCATCCTATGTCACTTTCATCATTTGTTATTATCCATTCACATGGTCCTGTTGGTAGTGATAAGGGTGGACTCTTTTTACATATTTCTTTTATCTAATAATTTATCTTTTTCTATCCAATCTAATTTTTCATTCTTTTTTAATTTTTTTTATTAAAACTAGTCAAAATATAAGATAAATTTGGAATATATTCTCTACAGACAATTAATGATCTTAATAATGATTGTAGTTGTCCTTTTTCAATTATATTTTCAGGAAATTCTAATAATTTTTAGGCTATGTGGGGTTGTAATTTAATTCCTCTATTATTAATTATTGATCCTAAAAATTCTATCTCTGTTTTAGCAATTTTACTTTTCCCTTTTTCCTAAAACTAATCATTTTTCTTCACATATTTTTATGAATAATAATATGTGTCTAAAATGTTCTTATAATATATTAGAGAAAATTAAAATATCATCAATATACACTAAAATAAATTCTTTTAATGGGGGGAAGGGGAGATGGCACTTTTAACTGGGCACAGGGGGCTGAGAATTATAAGGTTGATTATGGGATTGACTGTATGGGATATCCTTTTTAGCTCAAATGATATTAGAGCCAGCCTTGTATCCTCAAGGTTGTCGGTTTGAGTTATGATAGCTCCTAAACACCTGCGTGAATTTCCAACTATGATTGGCTAGGTATTAAGAGTCCAGGTGAATGGGTCTCACCAGCTAAGGGTCCCTCAATAATTTCGGTGGGGGGGGGGGGGAAGGGGAGATAGCGCTTTAAACTGAGCACATGGGGCTAAGAGTTATATGGTTGATTCTAGGCCTGACTGGACATGATATCCTTTTCAGCTCAAAGTGGTGCTATTTGTGGCGAAAAACAGAATTAGTAAAAAATTGGACAAATTTAAAAATTCCTTTTAAATAGACTAGAATAGGAAAAAATACTTATATTATTAATAGAGCAGCAAAAAACACACCTATTGAAATAGCAACAAAAATATTAAAAATACCTTAATATTTAAATTTAATTATAAATATCCCTTAATATTAGGAAAATCATTTTTTGATATTCATAGTCTTTGGTGTATTTACCTTCAATATTATGAATTTTATACATTATGTGGTCATAAGATAAAAATATAGAGATTAACTAGTTCTCAATTGCGATATATATGAGTTTATAATGTAGAGATTGTAAATAAGAAAAAAAAACTTATGAATAAAAATACTATGAGTTTTTATAATATTTGTGAGTAGAAAGTTATCTCTCTGTAAGTTCTCTTACTCTTTCTATATTTTTTGATCTATGGTTTGTTTGCTTGTATGGATTAATTATTCACAGTTATATTAATTGTGTTCTGTGAAATTTTAATTTATACTCTAAATTTTTGATAGTTTGTTTGTCATTTGACAATTTGTCTGTTATTGTTATCTTATTATATATATATAGCATGTTTACATTTGTGGTGGTAAATTTTATTTAGGTCCCTGAACTTTTCTTCTTCCTTGTTTAACATCCAAACAAACTCTTATCGACCTCAAATTTGAATTATATCTTCTCCTCACCCTCTTCTATCTTTCTATAACTTTTATTTGAAAAGAAACCATTTAGAATTGTGCAAATTAAGTCAAGAATAGTTGACCTTCTTCTGACATTTTGGCATTGTTTTGATGGGGTTTAGATGGCGAGGTTGCCTTCATTACATCCCTCTCATCATGAGGAGTCTATAGGAAACCACTTCATAACTGATTTACATTAGTGGAATATTTGGTGAATTTTTTTGTTAATTTCCTTTTCTATATTGTTTTTGATGCAATTGAGGCTATTTTTATGTTCTACTAATTATTAGGAACACTTTGGTATAATTTGTTTCTCTAGGTGTTATATTTCTGGTGAGGATTCGATGGGTCCCACCTAAACTCCGATGAATAAATAGTTTCAACCTGGAGATAAATGCTTGAAACTATTTTTAATAAATAATATAAATTATAGTGATCAATTTTGTGAATGGAGTTTAATTTAGTTCTTTATAGATTTTGAGTAATAAATTTTGGAAAGGTTGTGATGGAAATTAGTTAATTTCTATTTAAATTAGTTTAATTATGAGAGATAATTCTTTAGTCTCAAATGTCACATTTATAATGTTTCTAAGTTCATTTTATAAATTCCTTGATTTATATATATTGTTTCAAAATTTTGAAGAATTTTATTTATATACATAAACATATTTTAAATAAATATTATTTATTATAAAGAGTACCGAAGTTGGAGTTGTCATATTTGGGCTACTGAGGACATGTTGATCGACATGCTCCACTTGCTAATTAATTTATTAAATGTTTTGTTGAGGATATTTTAGCTAAAATTTTCATGTGGTTAATTTAATATTTAAGTTGATTATATATATTTATTTATGATTATATATATATATATATATATATATATATATATATATATATATATATATATATATATATATATATATGTGTGTGTGTGTGTGTGTGTGTGTGTGTGTGTGTGTGTGTGTGTGTGTAAATTACCACATGCATGATTATTCATTTTATTATCATGAATGATATTTGGAAAGATGATTGATTGGAATTTACATTTACTATATTTTATTCACTTCAAATATTTAATGTTATAAGATAATTTGGAGAAGAATGGTAGGATGTGCTGCCTAGTGGGTGTCACTAGAACATTGTGTACACTAGTTAATTTGTAAAGTTTGAAAAAATGTGAGTTAGCTCGATTGAGCATGTTCTCTCAAGCAATGTTATAGCTTGATCTCTTAGGCAGTATATGGATTGAGCGTGGTAAAGCTTGTTCTCTTAAACTATAATTAAAGATGTAACTCAATTGATCTTTTTCTTTCGGAACATCAAAAATGGATTAATTGATTGGACTACAGCTGTAAATTGGTTGAGCTTGAACTCTAAGGATGACAATCATGTGGATTTAAGAGAGCATGAAGGCTACTAGAATTAAGGTTTATGGTTCTACCATTATTTTCCACCAAGGATTTAATTATATAATTTCATTTGAGAATTTCATATTAAAATGATTTGGGAATTTCAAAAAGGATTTTATATAATTATATTATAAGTGAAACAAAGGATTTAACACATTTATTTTATTTAAAAAGGATTTAAATAATTTTTTTTAAAAAAAAGCCAGTATGCATTTTGTAAAGTTAGTTCACTTGGTGAGGTCTGACTTCCCTCAATTTATTTTTTCAGGATACTTATAGTCAAACTGATCCTAGTCACCGTCTATACTGAGCTTCTTCTTCTCATGCTATTTTGTGTATGTTTATTTCATATGAGTATCATGTATTTAAATTTTAGATACCTCAATAGTTAGTTGAATGACTTGTGTAATTTCTATTTGAGATTTAGTATTTTTATATACTATCTCGTATTATGGATTTTAATATGATGGATTATTGGAGTTATTGGAAAGTAGTGTTGACTGGATAAATTTTAGAAGTGTAATTCCTTAATTTATAGGTTTGGGTTTGGTCTAGATATAGAGGAAATTCTACTGAATTTGCACTAAATATTAAAGTTTTTAATTTTATTGTGAAAATTTTGTTCAGGCTTACTATGAGTTTTGGAAGCTTTATGCTTTCCCATTCCCTAGTGCCGATCATGTGCCCTTTAGGGTTCAAGTTGTGACAAAGTTGGTATCAAAGCTAATGGCTAATTTCCTTTGAACTATTGGGGTGATTAGGTTGATAAATGTCATTTTATCATTATCATTGCTTTTAGAATTCCATGTATAGGTTTATTCCTTGTTATATCTAGAACCTTATTGGTCTCTACATCTTTTCAGATGAGGTGAATGTGATATGCTTCTACTATAGAGACAATATGTAATGATAAGTATTCCTTTCAAGATGATGTTTGATTCTAGTTCCAACCCCTCCACCTATTTAGTATAAGGGTGGGTCAAAGGTAGCTATAGCTCAAAACCAAAGTAATTATCATAAGAGGTAAAGGTAGCCTTTGAACTCAAACTTGCAGGGCTATGATAGCCAAGATTAATGAAGGCTTGGTAGCACTTAACCAAGCATGACAATTATTATGCATATACTATGATGGAGGAATCAGAAGATGTTTAACGTGGACATAACACTTTTGTAATCTTTAATCGGTAGAGTTCATTTTGGTTGACTAATAGATGCTTTGGATTTTATTAACACAATTAAGTTATAGATAAGGATAGGATACATAGATTATTAGAGGATAATGATTATGAAGTTGTTAGTTTAAACAATATCACTAGATTAGTTCATGTAGTTAATCTAGTTGTATGTGTTTATCATAATGTATTTGGAGCTTAAAGAGTAAACCTTGAGATAATTTTTCCTACTTTTGATGATGGACAATTACATATGGCAATGGTTATAAGTACTCTTTAAATATGTCACCTTTATGCTAGAGTTTGACGTGATCTTAGTGCATTGCATTTCTTTATATATCTTATCTTTGCTTAAATAATGAGATGGCAACCATTTAAGTTGTTGATTCCATTATCTATAGTGACTCCACTTAGTGATGAGTTAAAAACAAATATGGTTTTTCCATCTTTTCCATTGTTGATGGAAGGTAGAAAGTTGTTTATATATTTAGTTTTATTGTATATGATAGGGTTTTATGTGATTTTGGAAATGGATTAGTTGGCATAATATTATGCTACTTTGGATTGTTAGGAAAAGGAAGTGATTTTTAAAATCTCAAATGATGTGGAATTTTTAATTTAGAGGTGATAAAAGTTCAATGCTTTAAAATCTCATTTCTGTGATTATAGTTAGAAAGATGCTTAAAAGGGGTGTTAAGGCTACTTGGCTATGATCAAATATCTAAAATCAAATATAGGGGCAATTGAGAGTGTGCTAGTTGTGTGTGAGTTTTCAGATGTCTTTCTCAAAGAGTTACTAGGTTTGCCACCAGAAAGAGGGATAGAATTTTTTATATGTTGTACCTAGTACTTATCCTATCTTTATGCCAACTTATAGAATGGCACCCATAAAATTGAAGGAAATTAAATAGCAATTTCAAGAGTTGCTTGATAAAATGTTTCATCAGACCTAGCACATCTCCTTGTGATGCTTTTATGTTATTTGTAAAGAAGAAGGATGGTAGACTCCAACTTTGTATTGACTATAAACAATAGAACAAAGTCATCATCAAGAACAAATACCCATTCCCAAGGATCAATGATTTATTTGATTAACTGTAAGGCACTCTGTGTTTTGTAAGACTGACTTGAGGTCTGGGTATCATGAATTGAGAACTAGAAGTAGAGATATACCTAGGACTACATTTCATATAAGATATGGCTATTATGAGTTTTTGGTGATGTCCTTTGGGTTGACTAATGCCCTAACAAATTTTTATGGACTTGCTAAATCAATTGCTTAGGCCATTCTTAGATCGATTTTTGATAGTATTCATTGATGATAATATCTTAGCATATTCTAAGAGTCGAAGCATGTTATGCATTTAAGGATGGTGTTTTGGACATTAAGGGAGCATCAAATGTATGCCAATTTCTATAAGTGTGAGTTTTGGCTAGATTAAGTGGCATTCTCAGGCCATGTTATATCCAAAGATGGCATGCAAGTGGATCCCAAGATGATATAAGCCATTATAGAATGACCAATGCGCTTGATACTCACTAAAATAAGGAGTTTTTAAGGTATAATGGGCTATTATAGGATATTTATAAAGGATTTCCCCAAGATAGCTACACCTTTAACAAGATTGGCTCAGAAGAATGCTAAGTTTATATGGATGGATAAATGTGAGCAGCACTTTCAATTGCTCAAGCATCAATACAGTATAATGCTAAGTTTAGCTTCAACTCTAGTGTTAACTTTACCTTAAGGGAACAAAGGGTATATACTGTATTGTGATGCTTCCTTAATAGAATTGGGTTGTGTATTGATGCATGATGGAAGAGTGATTATTTATGCTTTACATCAATTAAAGAAGCATAAGCAGAACTATCCCACTATTGGTTTGGAAGTGGTGACAATGGTGTTCTCATTAAAATTTAAAGGCATTACTTGTATGGTGTAACTTATGAGATATACATCGACCACAAGAGCTTAAAGTAAATTTCCAATAAAGAGACTTGAATTTGAGGTAGAGAAGATGGATGGAACTTCTAAAAGATTATGATTGCTCTATTTTATACCATTCAGGTAAAGGTAATGTTATAATTGATGTGTTGAGTAAAAAGTCACTAGGCAGCCTTGCTCATATTGGCATAAAAAGGAGGTCAATCATTAAGAATTATATAAGTTAATTGATTAAGGGTTATAATGGAAGGTAACCAAGAAATGTTTTTTTTTTAACTCAATCCAGAGTATGATTAATGTACTTAGATAGAGTTAAGGTAGCTTAAAGAAAGGACACATAATTTTAAAGATTAATGTATGAAGTGTAACACAGTTAATCTAAAGATTTTATTATTAACAGTGAGGGTTGAGGGTGTACTATGTTTGAGCACTAGGTTGTGTGTGCCAAATGTGCATGATTTGAGACAAAAGATTATAGAAGAGGCATATTTTTCTGCTTATAGTGTTCACTAGGTTGTACCAAGATGCATAATGCTTTGAATGATACATATTAATGGAACAAAATGAAGAGAGAAATTGTGAAGTTTGTATCCATGTCTCTTATATGTCAGCAAGTGAAGTTGGAACATTAGAGACCTTCAGGATTATTATAATAGTTACCTATTCCCAAGTGGAAATAGGACATGATTGTAATGGACTTAATTTTTGGATTGCATGGCATATCAAGTGGCTATGATGCTATATGAATGATGGTTGACAAGTTAACTAAGTTAGCTCATTTCTTTCCTATTAAGAAAACTTATACTACATATAAGTTAGCCAGGTTGCATCTCAATTGGCTTATTTTTTTGAATTGTGTGCTAGAAAGTGTAGTGTCATATAGTGGAGCAACTATCACTTTAGTCTTTTGACAAGAGTTGCATAAAGCATTGGGCACCAGACTTGACTGTAGTATAGCTTTTCATCATCAAATGGATGGTAAGTCAGAAAGGACCATTCAAATACTGAAGGATATGCTTCGAATGTATGTGATAAACTTTATGGCCAATGGGATTTACACTTACCATTGATTGCATTTGCATATAACAATAGTTATTATGGAAGTATTAGAAGGGCTCCATATGAAGCATTGTATGGAAGAAATTGTAGATCACCCCTATATTAAGAAGTTGGAGAGAGATAAATAACAGGCCCATATTTGATGAAAGTGACTTTTAGGAAAGTTCCTCTCATTCAACAGAGATTGAGAATAGCTTTTAGTGAAAAAAGAGCTATATTGATCCTAAGAGGAAGGATGTATCATTTTCTATTGGAGATTTGGTATTTCTTAAGGTGTCTCTAATGAAGGAAGTAATGAAATTTGGTAAGAAAGGCAAGTTAGCTCCAAGGTGTATTAAACCCTTTGAGATTTACTCAAGGGTAGGTGATGTGGCTTACAAACTAGTTCTACCACCAGAACTGTCATGGATTCATCCAGTATTCCATGTCTCTATATTAAGGAAGTACAATTTTTATCCTTCACGTGTTCTTGAACCATAGATAGTAGAGCTAAATGAAGATTTATCTTATGAAGAGTATCCAGTGGTTATTATAGATTAACAAGTACATCAATTGCATGCTAAAGAAATTCCTATGGTGAAGGTATTGTGGAGCAATTGTTAGGAATTGATTATGCTACTTAGACATCAAATGCTAAGTAGGGAAAATTTTAAAATTTTTCTCAACATAATCCTTAATCTCATCAAGAATTTCAATCCCTAGGATCCAATTTATAGTTTAACACATAACTAATATACATCAACATACATAAATACTGTTAGTGATATGCACTAGGTCAATCATTTGTCATTATGTATTGCCTTTCTTATTTTATTAATAAAGAGGTATTTCATTATCATTTGATTTTATGATAATTATATGAATGGTTAATTCTTACTAAGGCCATCAAGTACGTGACTTGATAGTAAAACCCTTAAATTAAAATAAGAGTTCTATTCTAATTATCCCTAGCCATTTATTCATTATATATAAATATTAAAGTATTAAGGCTAGTATAAAGTTGACTGATGGTTATGTTTTACTAATCATGAATATGAGATATTAAGTCAACTCATAGGTACATGATGAGAGATCATGTATTGGATTGACCCACTATGAAAATATTACATAAATTATTTTCATAAGTATTTATCATCACAGTAATTTTATTTTGGTCCTTTGACCTTGAAATCATCATGGATTTCTACATAGCTATTTTATGTTTTGACACATTCTAACATTGTCTTTAACCGAATGATTAAATAGGATGTTATTGGATATGAAATTAGTTATGTGAGGAATGTGAGTGATTTAGAAGGGATTTATTCCTCATTAATATGAGAAAGATATCTAAGGGCCCCTTGATGAGATAGACTGAAGGAAAATGCATGGCCATGCTGAAATGAATTGATAAAGAGTTATCATTTTCAGTCTACTTGGAATCAAGTCACAATATTGAACTATATAAGGATGACATTCTATGCCTTATGTTCAATTAGGATATCATGTGATAAGGGGACAATAAAATTCATTGTAATTAGGTTATATTGGATTATTGACTTCACATGACTTGGGTAGTCATAATGTCTTGTTAGAGGCCACTTATGACTTGTAGGCCTAAATAGAGATTTAGGCCCACTACCAATGTTATGTGAACCTACAGGGTCACACACTTAGAACAAGCCTAAAACGAATTTGGGTTTAATGAGCCAAAAAAAAAAACTTTATGGAAATAAATAATTAAAGTGTTTTATTTATTTATTTAAGATAAATGTTATTTTAAATAAATAAATAAGATATTATTTCTGATTTGTTTTTAAACAAAATTAGAATATAATAAATGAAAGTTACCAAAAGGTCATTGGTAGGTGAAACCTTAATTTGGAGTCTATAAATATGTTATATTCTCTAGGGTTTAACACACTTGTTTTTCCTGCCTCCAAATTAGTTTTCTTTCTTCTTGGAAAACAAAGACAGAGTTTTTCTTTTATTCTTGATTTGTGAGACAATCAATGAGGTTGCTAGCACACACTCTAATTCATTTTATGAAGGGCTGTTCTTGTGGATTCCTATAGAGGACACATCCTTTTGGAGACGTCTAGATCCAAACAACCAAAGCAAAAGGCTCGAGGTAAGGTGTCATCAGTGTGAACCTCCTCTCATCCTTCTAGAAAATCTTGCCTCTTCTGCATCTTAGTGAGATTCTTGAAACCCTAGATTTAATCAAGTAGTCAAATTACATGGATCCAAGTTTGAGAACATGATAAATTTTTTAATTTTTCTGCTACGTTTGTATCATGAAACACAACAAATACAAAACTTAGGAAATCTAAGTTGTGAAATACTTACAATCTCTAAAATGTTTAATGTAAAGCACAATTAATCTACTAAATGGTTAGCTCCTTTGATTCAACTCTTTAATCAACTCTTCAAGTCTCCTAATTATGATACCTCTATCTTGAAACATCAAGCTTTAATAAATCTCCTTCTTGTCTTGATTAAGTAGCAGTAAGAACCCTCTCTCAATAACCCTTGTGATACTTGCACTAGACGATCCTTGTAAGAACTCTTGACTTTTGTACATATGTGTTTCTTTTACTTTTATGTCTTATGTTTCTACACTTTCTCTACATTCATACTTTTATATTATCTTCTTATCAATTAATATCTACCAACCCTTAGAGATATACATGATAAGTTATGAGTTTAGAGAAAAGGAGGCTCCTAGTCATATAACCCATTAGATCATATTCATCCACTTGGCATACATATATGCACTAATGTAGAATGATGACAAATGACATTAAGAATTATGCTACATTAATTCTTATAATGTCTATGTGATGTCATCTCTATTGTAGACAAAGTCAACAATGTCAAATAAGACAAATTGACTACATTTATTTAATATATGTAGGCTTGGTTATTGGACCAGCTTTTGGTCCTAGCCAGTCCATTAATCAAATGGGTCTAAACTAGATTCTTAGGCTTTGGATTAATCTTTAGTCCAAAACTCTTTTGGGCATAGGTCCATACACTTGGGCTATTAATCCAAATCCAATAAAAACAATATAGATCTATTTTTAATTTAATATCTTAATTAATATGTTATATTAATTAAGCATAAATTAATAATTAAACTCTTCTTTGAAATTAGATTTCATGATATGCTAGAATTATTGCTTTAAGTAAAAATCCAATATCATTAATCTTAATTAATTGAGTAAACTCTTTAATCAATAATTAGATTATTATAAATAGATATTTGGTAAAACCTTTTAGGTGTGATTTACTAGGTTCATGTCTAATTGGCAATGAGAAGATAATATCAACACTTGATATTATTTGAAAATCCTTTCAAGTCTAAATATGAAAATCCCAATTATTCACATTTAGTTCTCATAAGTTATGAGTGACCCTAGCATTGATATCACAACTACTTAATTAGATATGAATGTATTTATTAATTCACACGAACCCTTTGGTCAAAATTACCATGCACTAAAATCCCTTCATTAAAAGATCCTAATATAGCCTATAGTCAAGGATAAGTCAAACTCTAATAGCTATATACTATTCATGATCATAAGGTGCACTCTTACCACCTCCTTGAATAGTTAATTCATGCAAAAGCTCAGTAGATTGCTCAAACCCTTATAAACACTCCTTATTTGTCTCAATAAGTTTAATACTTTCATCATTATTGGATTCACACATTATCATCGTCTCCTCATAAGGACCTACTTTCTTTTCATACTCCAAAGCAAGTTTAATTACAACCTTTAAAGAGATAGAAGATTCTAATTGCACTTTTTCTTCAATCTCTTACCAATCTTGCACTTAAGCCCATTAATGAATTTTGAAACTTTTCTTCTTTTGAATTCACCTACATCACTTACAATTACAAACAACTTAAACTTTTTAACACAATCATTAACACTTAATTCATCACCTTATTTAAGCCTTTGTAATTTAAGATGAAATTTATCCCTAACTTTAGAAGGAATAAAATGTCTAATCATTAACCTCTTCATTATCTCCAAATTTTTAATCTCACTATGCCTATTCTCTCTCTATGATGCCATCAAATCTTCCCACCATATAGCAACATGACCAAAAAATTTACAAGAAGCAAGTTTACACTTTTGGAAATCACTTAATTTAAGAGAATCAAATATCTCATCCACTTGTTGCATCCATTCCAAATAAACATAAGGATCATCCCCACTAAGAAAGTAAGGCATTTCCATGCTAAATAAATAGGTTTGAAAAGATATAGAAAAAAAAATCCTCACAAAGCACTCCCTTATGTCTTTACACTTAAGGATGTGAATGCTCTCGTGTTTCACTAATTTTTTTTTCTTTTTTTCAATTTATAAAGAATTGAGAAGAAGAAAAGAATAGATAATACATAAAAATAAAAGGATATATAGCCAAACCTTGAAGTTTGGCTCTGATACCAAACTGATATGAACTCTATCTATAACGGAGATAGAAAGCGCATCCAAGTTTGAAATCTAGCCTAAGGATCATCAAGGATAGGTCGAGTTAATGGAGATAAACCCTTTGCTTATTAAATTGAAGCAAGAAACTTAGCTATTAAAAGATGAACAATCACACAATTCTAAGTCTAATAGAGTAATTGTAATGAAAGGTAGATGTAAAACAATTCAAGTAAACTTGCAAAGTTTCAAAAGAACAAAGTTTAAGGAAAAACCTCACTTTCTAATATTTTAATGCTTCTCTAATATAAATTCATTTTACTTATTTGTGGCCCTTATATGGGCATGTAAACAACCTAATCCTTAAAGGAAAAGGTTTTCTTCCTTATTCCCAAAGATACCTATATAAAATGAATCCTTAATTAAAGAGATTTCCTTCAAAATAGGATAACTAATGACAACTCATAACAACTCATCTTTGAAAAGTCAAAATTGACAACTCATTACAACTCATGACAACTAAGCAAAATAACAACTTAAGACAACTAAGCATTGAAGCATGCCATGTCACATATTGACCATTGACCTGACTTTGGCTTATTGACTATTTGACTTTGAGTTTGACTTGGAATATTCTCGAATCTTCTCACATCTCCTAAAATCTTCTTGAACCTTCCTTATTAACTCCAAAATTCATCCATATCAAGCTAATTAATTTCAAAATAGGAAATTGTACTAATTAACTTGAATTCTTCATATTTAGGCACTTTTTTTTATCCCTTTTAGGGTTCATATTAATACACACCTCTAAATGGCTCTTGATCCAGAATTCTCTTATGGGTCAGATAGAATGGTGTAGGAATCACCCCAGCCAGAAGAATAAGCCCAAGCCAGAGATCTATGCAAGATAGGGGACATTATTGCCAATATCATTAAGAATATAGGCACGACATTGAGGCTTGCAGAGAACTGAAGAATGCCATAGAAAGACTAGTTTAGAATGGTAAACTTAATAATTTCATGGACACATCCAGAGGGAGTAGGAGCCTAGAAGCTTATGCGCAAGACAGGCCTAAAGAAAAGAAAGCTCGAAATGAGACAGGTGGTGTTATTAACATGATTATTAGTGGGCAAAACGCTAAGAAAAAACCTAAATGGAGCCATGGAGAAGGGTTGGCCTTCAAGAAAAGGGAGATTGTATTTAATTCATAAGATGGTTTGCATGTTTGTCATCCCCACTATGATGCCTTGGTGATAAATGCATACATAAAAAATTATTTGGTAAAGAGGATATCAGTTGACAATGGAAGCACCATTAATGCATTGTCTTGGAACTCTTACAAAGCAATGAGAGGCTCCGTCACCAACTTGAAAGCCATCTAGACCCCCATTACAAGCTTATATGGAGGAACTATATAGCCAATGGTAGTTATGGAGCTATATTTTTAGAATTTTGAAATTGGGATGGTGAAGAAATAAAAGTTATTAAAACCTTATTCAATGTCATGGATCTCCCACTGGCATACAATGGAATCATAGGACAGTCGGCGCTCTATGAAGCATATGCAGTCATTAGTGTCTGATACCTAACTATGAAAATTCTAGTCGAGGGCAAAACTCTCACTATCCATGGAGATTAGCATATGGCCAAACAGTGTTAACGGATGGCCATAAAGCCTCAAATGGAGGCCTTCCCCTTAAAAACATGGGAAATAGAGAAACAAGACATTGAACCACAATCAGTTGACAACACTGAAACATTGCAAATTGCTGATGGGAAATCGGTGAAGATTGGTAATGAGCTCAACCATAACACCAATGAAGGAATAAGGAAAGTCCTTACTAGACACTCAAAAGACTTCACTTCTCAGGCATCTAAAATAACTAGGGTAGATCCCTAGGTTTCTTATCATAACTTGAACATCAGACTAGGGGTGAAGCTAGTGATCTAGAAGAAAAGAACTTTTGCATACGAGAGGCAATAAATAATTTCTAAGGAAACGATGAATTTGTTAGAAGTCGAGCTTATCAAGGAAGTTACTCATCTAGAATGGGTGGCCAATGTGGTACTAATCAAGAAATCAAATAGAAAGTATAGGATGTGTGTGGACTATATTGACCTTAGTCGGGCATGCCCCAAGGACAACTACCCACTACCTACAATTGACCAGCTTGTAGACTCCACTGTCGACCACATACTATATAGTTTTGTTGACGTAGTGCAAGGATATCACTAAATACCCTTGAAGAGGGAAGATTAGGAGAAAACATCCTTCATCACCCATGAAGGTCATTACTGCTACAAAGTGATGCCCTTCAGACTAAAGAATGTCAAAGCAACATATAAGAGAATGATGAACCACGTACTTTGGGACCAAATTGGGACAAACATGGAAGTATATATGGACAACATTATTATTAAAAGCAAGCATGCAGAATAACATCCGACAGATCTGGATCAAGTTCTCCAATTTCTATGTGTGTCTAGGATCAATCTAAATCCAAAAAAATGTGTCTTTAAAGTCAAAGCTGGAAAATTCCTGGGATTCATGATCTCCCACAGAGGTATTGAAGCCAACCCAAAAAAATGGAAGCCATTCTCAACATACAAGTCCCAAAGACTATCCACTAGTTACAAAAGCTAAATGGTAAAATCACGGCTTTGGAATGTTTCATTTCATGTTCAGCTAAACAATGTCTACCAGTATTATGAGATTTAAAAAATTCTAAAAAGTTTATTTGGATTGCAGACTGCCAGATAGCCTTTGAAGATGTCAAAACATTCCTGTCCTCACCACCCTTACTCAGTAGGTCGGTCCCAAGGGAAACATTGTACTTATATGTCTTGGTAGGTCAAGAGTGCATCGCTTCGGTGCTAGTAAGAGAAGAAGAAAGCCAGTAAAACCTAATTTATTACATCAGCAAAATACTTCAAGGATCTGAGGTTTGACACCCAATGTTGTATAAGCTATCCATGGTTGTTGTCCACGCATCCTGAAAGCTCTAACACTACTTCCAGACTCATCCTATCATTATCATATCCCACTTCCCTTTGCAAAAAATCTTATAAAGGCTTAAGACTTTGGGTAGATTGGTTCAATGGTTAGTATTACTTAGAGAATTTGATATTGATTATGATCCTCATTAGCAAGTGAAAGCCCAAGCATTAGTAGATTTCATTCAAGAAATGACACCGAAAGACCTCACCATGACCAAGGCACCATCATGGAAACTCTATGTTGATAGAGCATCCTCCACTCAGGGATTTGGTGCCGGAGTTATCCTCAAGGGATTATAAAAAATCCATATTCGGTATGTAGTTTGAATAAAGTACAATGCAACTAATAATGCCGCTTAATATAAGGCACTCATCATAGGATTGAAGCTGGCTACAGAAATTAGAGTCGAATATCTCATAATGCACTCGAACTCTCAGTTGGTAGTAAACTAGGTTAATGGGACATTCCAAATCAAGGATCCAAGCATTTCTAGATATGTGAGCAAAGTTATGCAACTCTTGAAAATAATAAAAAAAGAAGGGGGACAGTGAGAGATCGCCTAGATACCCAGACACAAAAACTCTGAGGCCAACCTCCTTGTTAAAGCGAGATCTAAAGACAATAAAGCATTTAAGGGTATGGAATTCACTGAAGCACTAACAAAACCTAGTATCGAGGACCCTGATATCATGAAAGTACATGAAGTCTTGGAATGGATGCGACCAATAGTCTAATACCTATAACATAGAACACTTCCAGAAGATAAATTGAAGACTCAAAAACTGAAGATGAAGGCAACTCACTACTTTATCCACTATAGGGAGCTCTATAGGAAATCCCTCTTACACCTAGGGTCCAAATGCGTATCCCTAGAGGAAGGGAATTACATACTTAGGGAAATCCACGAAGGAATTTATGGAGTGTATGAGTCCCACTACACACTAATTAGGAAAGCACTTCTTTAAGGATACTATTGGCCCACCATGTCTAATGATGCTTGGAAGTTAACTAAAAAATGTCATAAGTGCCAGTAATTCGCTTGTCTCAATCATAAGCCTTCCCACCGTCTGCATCCGATTGGCAGCCCGTGGCCTATTGCCATATGGGGAATGGACATCCTAGGCTCCATCTCAACCTCCACTTCACAAAAAAAGTTCTTAATTATGGAAATAGACCATTTCATTAAGTGGATAGAAGTGGAAGCAGTTCTAACCATTACAGAAGCTCGGATTCAACATTTCTTCTTGATTTCTTGAGAGAAATCATCTATAGATTTGGCTTATCTCACACTTTGATCACGGACAACGATAAGCAATTTAATAATGAAAAGTTCAGAAGGTTTTGCTCAGACCTTAGAATAAAGCTTCATTTCACCTCAGTAGCTCACCTGTAAACAAATTGGCAAATAGAGGTCACCAACAGAACTATTATGTAGTGATTAAAGAAGAGACTTAATAAGAAAAAGGGAAACTAAGTTAAAGAGCTTAACAATGTAATTTAGGCTTACAGGACCACTCCTAGATCATCCACGGAGGAAACACTGTTCAGACTAACTTATGGCATGGACGTGGTAATACCAATAGAGATTGGTTCACCAAGTCATAGGATTAGTCGCGACTTTGATAAAAACATCAACAACATTAATGCCTGAACATGTCTAGACCTACTAGAAGAAAGACGAGAGCAGATGTTAGCCACAGCCGAAGCATATAGGCAGAGGGTGGCACAGTATCATCTCCAATGTAGTCACCCATGATAGTTAAAAAAAAAAAGGCAACTGGGTACTCGGAGTGGCAAATATTGGCAAAGGCAACTCTAGCATAGGCAAATTAGGCCCAAATTGAGAAGGTCCCTATTAGGTCTCAGAGCATACATCTAAAGGGGCATACAAATTAAAAAACATAAAAGGCAAAGAACTGCCATGATTTTGGAACTTGATTGCCTCTAAAAATACTATCAATAAATGTACTCATAATGATATTAAATAAAGTATCTCTATTCATTAAAGAAATAATCATCTTACAAAAGGTCAATTACAAAAAAAAAAAATCTCTATTCTACTAATTGTACATCTAAGCCATCGAGCTCAGAGACGGGAGGGGGAAAAAGATTAGTAACACTGATAGGCACGGTAAGCTTCGCAGAAGACCCTTCAACATATCTAAAAACATCCCTTGCATGAAGGGAAGTTTCCTTTTTCTGAGCATCCTTTTAGCAGCAATCTTTGCTAGGTCAGTCAACATTATCTGATCCAACTCTGCCAAGTCTAGCTCTGAACTCTGAGAGAGCAAGATCCTCTTACATTCAGACCCATAGGCTTTGAGAAATCCCCCCACCATGTTCTGGTAGGATCTTTTGTCATTCTCCCAAGACTTCTTAACCTCTGATAGTTTATTTTCCAAATCTACCATCTGAGAATCCTACTCTTTGATCCTTTTAGTCAACTAACCTTGACTATGCTACAGATCAGCAATCTTTTTTTGGCCAACTTCAACCTCAAATTTTGCCTCTACATATTTTTTCTGGCAGAGCTTTAGTGCCACCTTTTCACTATCTAGCCTCTTTTTAAAATCAATTGCTATTGTTTTGACCTCTATCTCCTTTAGGTTGTATTGGCTCTTAAGGTAGAAATACTGGTCTTTTGCTAGTAGCAAAGCCTGGGTCATTAATGAAAAAAAAAAACTTTGTGTCCTTCCCTCAATACAAGAGCATGTTAAAGTTATAGGTAAACAACATTCACTTACTTCTAAGGAATGACCGATCATTGAACTGAATAGCTCTTCTAGACTTTCCTTGGACCAGTATTGCATATTGGCTAGCAGCCTCAGTGATTTAGTGTATTGATCTTGAACTTAGGGGTTTGAGATGCTTAGCGGCTTCATTTTATTCAGGATCCACACCTTTATATCCGGACGCCCAGACAGCCTTAGACGGTAGATGTATATCTCCTCATCCAGCTCCTCAGCATCAGAGCCTTGGTTGATCAACCATCTTTTATGCCAACCTTCCTTGCCAGAATGGGAAGACCCAACTACAACTTTACCCTTTGGATTGATGACTGCTTCCTTGAAGGTTGTAGAAACTTTAGGCTTTAGAGAGGGAGAGACATGTACTTCTTCTTGCCTTGTTAATTAATCATCTAGAAGTGGAATTTTGTCCATAAAAGAAAAAAAAAGTCAGCAATCTACAATTGAAAAGAAATAAAAAGCAAGTTAGAAAGATTCCTCTTGGTAATCTAAACATACTAGTAGATTGAACACAGTTCGAATAGACTCTCTATAGGTATCTTCTGGATACGTCCTCAGCTGATCGAGCCTCGGCCAGGCCATCAAGATGCAGCCTTAAAACCATCTTTGTATTGTGGTTTGATAGTTTTAAAGGCCATCCTACCTTGTGGCACTCATCAGACCACATTCGGTGGATATCTAAGAAGTCTGCAAGGTGCTCGATAACAAAAAAGTTATGCCTCCACTTCTTATGAAGATCTAAAACCTTCACAAATAGGTTATGGTTAGGAACAACTAATAAGGAGAACATTAGTTTTTCCTTCTTCCTAGTCAGACTATACAAATACCACAGGATGTCTAAGTTCGGTTCCATACCCTCTTCATGCATCAACTAGATAAACCCAGTTAGAATCCAGTAACTATTAAGGTGAAGCTTATTGGTTGCCATGTTATACCTATTCATAAATCTTTTTACAAAGGGATTTATTGGAAACTTTAAACCCCCTTCTAGTTTGTCAAAATATATCACTAGCCTATTGAGACCTAGCATGGGGGTATGAGCCCTAAACTTCCTATCTATAGTATGAAGGGCATAATTAGCAAGAATGCAGAACCGGCTTTGGTACCACCAACAATTCCTCATCTATTTTAGGCACAAATAGGTCAGAGCTAACCTATTCCTTTGGTGCCATAAGACTATCTATGAAATGAAATAGAGCAAGAATAAAAATAAAAAATGAAGGAAAAGATCACCTAGGTGAAAAATGGGGGAGTCACGATAGAAAAAAAGTGGTGGCAGTGGCAAAGCAAATAAGACACCAGTGAAATAAAAGAGCAAAATGCATCACCTAAAGGCAAAAGGGATATTTATAAAGAAATAGAAGGCTTTGGAGCAAACCATTAATTGCCCTCGTCATTACTTTGCTTCTCCCCACACCATTAAGGGCAGTTTGGGAAATGAAAAACCTATTAATCAAGTGGTCATCATTATGGCAACAGAAACATCTCATCTTTTGACACACAAAAAGACGCATTGGTTACGCAATTCAAATTTTAAAAATCTAGGTGTCGAGGTGACATAGATGTTACCTAACTCTGAAACACCTTTGCCAGTTATTTTTCCAACTTGGCATAACAAGATCCATGCCTCGTGCATTAAGACTAATAACTGAAGCTGGCTCCCTTCGATCATTTCTATAGTACTGAGGATGGGCATTCAAGCCACACTTGCAAGACACCCAGACTATTTGGCACTCAAGCCACGCTTCTAATTCATTGAGACTATACGACACTTAGGTCGTGCTTCTAATACACCAAGATTAAGTCTAGTGACTAAAGCTGGCACCCTCAGGTCGCTTCTATAGTTCTAAGGTTCAAAGCATGTAAGCCTCATGTCCAAGAAGAAACATGCATAGTTAGAAGAAAGCAAAAGCATTAAAGGAGAGTTTTGTCAAAGAAAGACACGAGAATTCTTACCTTAATGCAGAGGAAACTATCAATATGCTAGGTATGGATGTGTCTAAGAATGAGATCTTCAAAGAACAGATCATTGAGAACCTAGTGAAAGACAATAAGGATGAGGAAATATAAGAATAACTATTATGTCAGCCACCTGAAGGACAACCATTTTAAGACTTAGCATCCCTAACATCTAAAATAAGAAATAAATTTTCTTTGTTGTCTTTTTTGAATAAAATTTAGTTTATTTAGAACTTTTTTTGTTCTATTGATTAATGATATGAATTTTGGTCATGCTTACTTATGTAATGTGCATTGTGATATTGATCGCATTTACATATTTGACATAAATTTAATTCAATCAGTTTCATTCAACATGGGCATAAATGAAAATTCAAAGAATATTCATATATCACATGCTATAATTTCTTAAGAGTAGAAAAGAGAGAAAGAACAAAGAGGGAAGAAAAAAGAAGAAATCATAAATAAATAGAAAAACCTAGCTAATAATAAAGGTTATGTCATGTGTTGTAATAAATGTTCTCATTTTTTCCCTAGTGAGTGAGTAAAATTGAATCTGAAATTTTTGTTCAAATATCACATGTCATCTTTATCATATTGCATAAGTATCTAAATGGAAAGATAAAACATAATGAAAGCTAAATTAGAGCTATTAGATCATTATTGTAGTTATGTTTTCTTTTCTTACAACCCTTTTATGATATTGTTTGTAAGTCTAGTGTCCTTTTGTACATAAATAGTTCAGGTGGCTTAGAATTTTCATTGCAACTCTTGTCTTATAACTATTGTGGCATCATCATCAAGCCCTTTATATTCTGCTTAAAAATCCTTTAAAACTATAGATTTTTCAACTTATCCAGAAAATCTTGCCTTAAGGGATAGCCCTCAAAATCAATAATAACACTAATAATGGAGTGGGGACTACCATATTGATGATGGATATGTGATATAAAAAAAGAAGGTTGAAGCATGTAACCAAAATAAGAGAACATAGTTATTACACAAGTTAATGATTACATGTTTCAACTTCTAACACGAGCAAGTCTAGTTGAGTATCTAGAACTCACTTTCAATCAGTTCACTCACTCCTCTGCATCTTTAATAAATGACATTACAACTAATGGGGTTAGTAAGACAAAGGGTCAATAGGAGTAATGAATAAATTAAGTTTCTTTCACACATAAAGAAATGAAAACTGCCAGATTAATGTTAATGAATCCAGTCAAAATGACATGCATGAGATTGACTGTATTCACCAAGAGTAGTGATGATTGTAGTGTCACTGTCTCTATAGAGGAAAGTTATTAGACTCTAGGGCAAAAAATAAGTTTAGGGGAAAAATAAAATTGGGGGGTAAAATTTTAAAATAGTAAATATGCATTTAAAAATGGAACATTGAAATACAAGAGTTAGTAAAAGAGATCCCGAGATAGAAAAAAGTAAATGACAAGCATACAAATACATTAATTATCATACAACAAAAGTAGTAGCAAAAATAAAAGTTCAATAGTGCATCGGTCAATCACAAGCTCCAGTGTCAAGCCATGGACCCCACTTTCTAGACTAGTCATTTATCTTACAAACTATACTGGAAGCTCTAACATCAGAAGTACCAATAGTGAAGCATTCAAAGCTCAAACCTAAAATATGTTGATAAAGCACCTCATTCTTACACTCCAAGATCAACAACATAGCTCTAATCCAAACAGAAGACCTATTAGGATCATGCATGTCATACATAACATGCATACATCTATTATGAAATAGTTACTATACATAAAAAGTCTCAGAGCCTAGACAAGATTTTACAAATACTCTACTACTAATGTTTAAAATTTTTTTAGAAGTGCAGGAAAGTAGTCAGAGTATTCACATGTAAAGCATTTGAAAGGTAAAATAAGAAGGGCAACACTATTAAGAAACCTCATCTCATGCAACCTTAGAAGGATGGGTAGGAGGCTTAAGCTTTTTAGACTCAACATCCATCTCCATAGCCTCTTCTGAAGCATCACCTGAAGTCTTAACAAAAGGAAAACCTACTCCCATTAACAAAAGGAAAAACTACTCCCATTAACTGTTAATGCAAAAGATAGTCAAAACATAAAGAGTAATAAAAGACAAGTATACCTTAGATGGGTCAATGGGAATCTGCCCCAATAGATGCTCCTGAACGTATCTTTGATAGCCATGAGAATAATCAAACACAGAAAAAGCATCAAATCCTTAAAACACCTCTTATAAGGTCTAATATACTAGTGATACATTCATCAACCATAAAAGGGAAGGATGCACTTGAAACATGAAATGAATGCACTACTAAAAAATTATTTGATCATAATATAAGACCTCTAACTCCTAAACCTTTTTTGTAGGAGATGTCAATAAGAGGAATGAACCCCTCTACCATAGCATTAATGGAATTTTAGAAATACTAATGCAGCCTAAAGCCACAACTTTAATGGTGGAGTATCATGACACTATGATAAGAGACATCATCATCACAATCAAAAAGGAAAAACAAAAGAGAATGAACAAGGGGAAAAGAACCGATACATTAATAAGAATGGGAAAGATAAAGAATGCTAAACATTCATCAAAATAATGAAGGGAACTAACAAAACCTTATTTCTTTAGATTATGTAATAAAGTACAATCTCAATAACAAAATCCATAAATTGAAAGTAAATTCATCCACTTCACGATATCATGTGCGAAAATCCTATCTCATGACCATTGATTATAATTGTTCTTTTTTTTATTAGCCTCACAAAATTCAAATGATCAATTAATAACTTTGTGTTAAGAGTTTATAAACTCTAATCAATCTAATTTTTTCTTTACACCCAAATGAGGGGAAAAATATGTAAAAACAAAATCTATGTACTTACATTATAAATTGTTTGAATTTTATAGTATCATTTCAATCTTTTGAATGATAAATGTGCATATAATATACTCCAATGCTCATAAATGAGTATGAGTACAAAATGCCTTAACAGTATCCATGTTGAGTAATATAAGAAATATGAGGGAGTACCAAGAGGAGAATCGAAATAAGAGCCAACATAATTTACTCCAATGGTAAAAAAAATGAGTAAGAGTATCACCTTAATACCTCTAGTGATATCCATGCTAAGTAATAGGAGAAAGGCGAGGGAATACTAATAGAGGACGATGCTAAAAGCTGTTCTATTTAATCTAATGCTTTGTAAGAGTATGAGGATTTGAAGAACGTTAAGTAATATCATAAAGGTAAGGGAATACTTGGATAATGAAAAAAAGAAAATTAATAACTCAAAGACTATTTTAATACTCATAATTTGATCTTTTATGTACAAATTCCATGAGTTTTGTTTAGCAAATTCTCTCTAAAATTAAGTGTGGAAGTAAGTTCTTCACTTGGTAAAAAATATACTCTAAGCATAAGAAGGTTAATGATACGTCTAACCTTTGCAAATGGTAAATAAAAGATAGCCATGAAAATCAAAATTAGTGAGATTCATTGAGTGCAAACTATCTTATGATAAAGTGATGAATTTTCTCATAAAATTTCAAAAATGTAATGTACTTTTTTATAACAATCATCATGCTAAAACTAACTTCAACAAGTCTTCAGGAATAATAAGTCTAAAAGAAGATAAACCCAACATATGGAATCAACACTAATATTATCAAGTCAATCAAAGTTAGCAAGCAACAAAGGCAGTTGATCAAAGTAAATTAGTAAAATTCAAAGACAATCAGCACAAAATCCAATCAGTCAGCATAGTTGATCAACACAAAATCTCAAAATCCTAGTAAAAAAGAAATTCTAATTTGATTTCTACATTTTCCAAATTCACTTTGTTATATGCTACACAGTAGCTATAACACAATTTCAAAATCACTTAGTTATATGCTACATAGTAGTTATAACTCAAATTTTGAAACTCACAATTTGCTAGACACTGCACAGTAGTTATAGCATATTTTTACTAAATGGTCAATAAGAAATATAGTGAAACTTTCAGTCATAGTTACTAGACATTCCATAGGAACTATAGTACAATTAGCTATACATTACATAGTAGTTATAACTTATTTTTGCTAAATGTCCCATATGGAATATAGTGAAAATCATAATCACTAAATGTTCCATAAGGAATATAATGAAAATCACAATCACTAGACATCCCAAAGGGAATATGGTGAAAATCACGATCATTGGACATCCCACAGGGAATATAGTGAAAATCACAGTCACTAGACATCCCATAGGGAATATAGTGAAAATCACTCACTGAATGTCCTACATGGAAAATAGCAAAATACACTAAACACAGTGTCAATTGCTATTCACTAAACACAATGACAACATCACTACTATATGTTCCACTAGAACTATAGCCTATTTTCAAAATGCACTGAACACAGTGATAGCATCACTGCTATATATTCCAACAAAATGTAGCATGTTTTCAAAATACACTGAACACAATGTCAGTTGCTAATCACTGAACATAATGATAGCATCACCACTATATATTCCACTGAAACTGTAGTCTGTTTTTGAAATGCATTGAACACAATGTCAATCGCTATTCATTGAACATAGTGATAGTATCACAACTAGAAATTCCAAATGAATTCTAGTGTTCCTTAAATCGCATTCAATACTACATAATGTCATACATAGTCATGGTAAACAGGTAAGTATCCTAACTATTTGCTTTGAAATTATGTGCTTGTTCACTTTGCCATAATTTATTAAGCAAACAATGACAAAGGTGGGCAATTACAAGCACCTAATTTCTGAATAATTTAAGTTTAGATGCGATAAATGACCTAATGATGAAAATTAACTGTGAAATTAGATTTAATGTATTTGATTTATTGGTTTTGAACTAAATTTTAATTTTTTGGACCTATTTTAAATTTATTTAGTTATTTATTTTTTTTTAAAAAAACAAAAACATAGTACTAAAATAATTTTGATAAAACATTTTACAAAAAGAAGTTTTCAACAAAAATTTTTTAAAAAAGAGCCAAAGTTGGCCAAATTTGTTTAAAGTGAAGTACAGTAGTCAAATGGCCATATTTTGACTAAGAAAATTGCATTTTTTTTAGGAAAAGTTATATTTTTGACCGAAAATATAGATTTCTAATCATAAATATACTTTTCCAATGGTCCTAAATTTTTTTTATTTTCTTATTTTATTTTAATTGGTTGTTATTTGATAAATAAATTGATACATATCTTTTTTTATTAAATAAATAATAAAAATAAGTACTCAATTTAAGGTTAGAAGAATGTGCTTTTATATATATGTCTTTTTCTTTCATAGGGAGGGAGGCCCCGAACTTTTAATACTTTTTCTTTGCCTTTCTTATTCTTAGCCGTGAGCCAACAAACATAGTCCTCTCTCTTATTTTCACATTATTTTCCTTTGGTTCTTTGCCATAATAAGATTTAAATAAACTAAAACCATAAACAAACACAATAAAGGCCATAAGCTTTAATCAACGGTGATCATCCTTCTGAGCGAAATCAATACTGTATCTCATTCTCACACCTTCTTCTCCTTCTTCTTTTATTTTAATTTTGATTTTATTTTTATATTTAATTTTTTTTATTATTATTATTTTTAATCATTCATTGACTTACTTTTTACTTTTATTCTCTTGAAGGATAAGGTGATGTGAACATAATAGAGAACAAAATTAATGGAGAACCCATGAAAGTCCATGGAATGTCATGGATATACCCCTGTATCATTTGAATAGATTAGGGTTTTAATTTAATTTAATTTAATTTATTTTTACTATTTCTATGTTGTTTTCTATTGGTTTGTATTTTTATTATGGGCAAGTGTTTGGTTGTTTTCTTGGCTTTTTCTTTATTATTGTTCGTTTTGGGCCTTAAGCCCACATTTAGGCCCAACTCACTAAAAATAGGCCTTTTAAAAATTGAATTTAGATTTTAAATAATTTAAAACAAATTTAGGCCCACTTTTTATCTATTAAAATTAATTTAGACATATCCCAATCCATTAAAGCATTTGTTTCTTTTTCTTAAAATAAATAAACGTAGGATTAGTTCATTTAATTTAAATTAAATTAAAATTAGGCCCACTAACCCATCCAATTCAACCCAAATCAATTGTCCATAAAATCAATAGACTTAGGCCCACTTTTTAAAATTAAAACAAGCATACTTAGGCTCATTAATTAGCTTAAATATAGGCCTAACTTTAACTTTATTTCACTTGTAAATAAAATGTCGACTTAGCTCACTTAAATTAAAATCAATATAGATTAGACAAATTTAGGGTAGTTGTGATCTATATGAATGAATTATTTTTGTGCTCTTTCATGACTAATAATTAATAAACTAATTCTAAATGAACACAAGACTGAAAGAAGTTGATATTTCATACTTAAAATCTCCCAGTTGTAGTGCTAAATTTTTTTAAAGAATCGAGTTACCACCACTTATTAGTTGTCCTAGCTATTACCTTGGGTGGTGACTCCATCATCTCCACAATATGTCTTTATGATATAGTAGTGTGTTCTCTAGATCCCTAAGCTTAAACAATGTTGCGGTTGCTAAAATCATGGGCACACGCTAAACCCTATTGTCTACTGCTAGGTTCATTCTTCACTGGCTGGTTTATATATGTCATGTTGATGTTACTATTTTACATTTATACTCTAGTCACCACAATAGTAGTCTGAATATTGGATAATTGTATTTGTGATATTATTTGGTTTTATATGTATATATGTGTAATTATGGTGATAATATGATGATCATAATTTGGTGTTGATTTTGTGTTATATTGGAGAACTAGTGGTTAAGAATATCATTGGAAGTGTATTCAAGTTTTGTTTTGTTATCAATACAAAGAAAACTCTATCAAATTTTTATTATGAAAGTGGTTAATTTTATTATGATTAATTCTTAAGGCTTACTACAAGCTTCGGAAGCTTAATACCTTTTCCATTCCCTAGTGCCGATCACATGCACATAGGGGTTCGGGTTGTGACCAAGTTGGTATAAAAGGAATGGTTGAATTCATACTCTTTGGTTATTATTGGTTGTCTTTTCTTGGAACTACTATGGTGATTAAGTTGATAAATGTCATATCGTGTCATCATTATTTCTAGAATTATGTGTATATGTTAGTGTCCTTATTTTATCTTGAATCCTATTTTTGTATCTTTTTAAGTAGGAGAACACAAAATGCTCCTATTATAGATTTAACATATAATAATGGTGAACAGTTTATTCAGGATTAAGCTCCTCCCTCTACCTCATAAGGTAGAAGAAGAGGTAGGCCTATAGCAGCGACAGCTCAAAGATAGGAGCAACATCCAAAAGTATAGCAATAAGCTCTTGAGATGGATCTCACAACTTATATAGTTGGTGTAGCATGAATTAATCAAGGACTCATGGTACTTAATTAAGCCATGCCCCTAGTACAATAGCTGTTACAATAGAGGAACAAAGGAATGTCTATTGCAAATGCAACTTTATTATATTCCAGAGTTGGGAGAGTTCCATTTGATGGTATTAAAGATGCCTTAGACTTTATAAATACCATCAAGGGTAGAACTAAGATAGGGTACACAAATTACTAGAGGATTATGATTATGGAGTTATTAGTATAAGTTGCAGTTCAAGACTGGTTTATGTATTCCATCTAGCCATTTATGACTACCATGACATGGTTAGAATTGAAAGAGCAATTTTTAAGATATTTCTATCCACCTTTGATGAGGGATAATTATAGATGGTAGTTGTTGTATAAAGCTAGAGGTGATCAATCAGTTAAGGAGTACACTCATGAGTTCTTCAGACTATCACGTCATGATGGAGACTTGATGCAAGATGAGAGCAAAATAGTGGATTTATTTATGACTGGGTTAGGCCCAATCTATATTGGTATTCAGACTAAGGTTTGGAGGTTACAAAGTGTTATTAAGGAAGTTAGACAACTGGAGAGGTGACTCATCAAACATAGGACTTACTTGATCATTATATGAGTGGCAGCACTAGGAAAAGAGTAGCCTAACATATACAACAACCTACTTTTTAGCTTGGAAATATGGATGTTCAGACTGAGGGTACTCCCTAGTAGAGTAGAAGGTCTCGAGCATATAGACTTGGCAGACATAGTTAAGTTCCTAACCATATGAGTGGCAGAGCTATAAGATTTGGCTCTAGAGTTAGTAGCAGTAGCAGTGGTCAGAGCTCTGGATGTGGTAGTAAAAGGTCTAGGGCTAGTGCATTTACTTCTTATGGCATAGTACATTAAAGGCCATGTCACTTCGTGCTAGCGGCTTGTTTCAAAAATTGATAGTTAGGACATTTTGCTAGAGTTTATCCTAACTATGGATTTCAGCCATCATATGCTCAGGGATCCTCAGCTTCAATGGTTCAACCAGTTCAATAGGTGCTTCAACTGTATAAAGCGCCTATGTACCCCCAATAGAGACCAACTCAGTTTATGAGCCATTAGGGCATAGGTGCTAGAGGTAGAGCTAAAGGAAGAGGATATGCCTAGCCATCCACCTCACAGTAGGTAGGTAACGGATAGGCCAAAGTTTTCACATTGACTAATGCAATCAAGCTAAGAAAGCCCATCAAACCAAATGATCCATTGCATTATGAGGGACCAATGAAAACATCAAGGACAAAGAATTTCAAACAAGCATTGAATTTGTTTATCTTTCACATTACAAGTAAGTTAGTGGATTTGACTACAAGTACAAGCTTCGAGCCGTATGATGAAGAATTCAAGCTAATTAGCTTAATTTCCTATTCTAAAATTAATTAGCTTGAATTGGATGGATTTTCAAGTTATTTTTTCTATTTTGGAGTCAATAAGGAAGATTTAAGAAGATGTGAGAAGATTCAAGAATATTCCAAATGAAAGTCAAAGAGTTAACAAGTCAACATCTAAGTTAAGGGTCAATGGTCAACATCCTACAAGCCATATGATATGGCATGCTTCAATGCTTAGTTGTCATGAGTTTTCATTTTGCTTAGCTATAATGAGTTATCATTAGTTGTCCATTTTGACTTTTCAAAGATTAGTTGTCATTAGTTGTCTTATTTTTGAAGGAATTCTTCTTAATTAAGGATTTTCCTTTATAGGAGTCTTTAGGAATAAGTAATAAACCTTTTTCTTCAAGGATTAGGTTGTTTATATGCATATATAAGGGTTAACCCTATGAAAAATGAATTTAAGTATTGAAATATTGAAAGTGAGGTTTTTCCTTAAACTTTATTCTTTTAAAACTTTACAAGTTTACTTGAATTATTTCATATCTACCTTCCATTACAATTTCTAGGTTAGGTTAGACTTATAATTTTATGATTGTTCATGTTTTAATAGGTAAGTATCTTACTTCAATTTAATAAGCAAGGGGTATAGCTCCATCAACACAACCTGTTATTGATGATCCTTGGGCGAGATTTCAAAGTTGGATGCAGGTTCTAACTTTAAGGTTTGGTTATTTATCATTTAATTTTTATTCTTAATTTCTTCTTCTTGTTTTTAATTCTTCTCAATTTCCAAAAATATTGAAAAACAAAAAATAAAAAAATCCAATCATTATGTTTTACACAAAAGGGTTTAAAATCTATTAACCCTTAATTGATTTTGTTTGTTCAATTTTTGCATCTATTAAAAAAATTATTTCTTTATTTTTAATTCAAAATTGTGTTATTGGTTGTGTTTGTGGGTTTAGAACTCAAATTTGACTTCTTTTGTTAATTTTCATTGCGTTTGATTTCTTGACATCTAAAAATTAGGTTTTTTTCTTGATTTTAAGCTAAGTTTTATTCACTTGCTTATTTTCTTATTTATTTGATTCATGAATAGCCACTTTGAATTTTAAGTTTAATTTGATTTTTATGATTGTGGTGTTGAGTTGATTGAGCAATTCTTGCATAGTTTGCTTTAGTTTTATTAGAACCGAGATTTGGGGAATTTGAGTGGTAAAATGCGAGTGGTGAGCTTATAAAAGGGTAAGAGCCTTATTGAGTAAAAAACAAGTATGAGTACCATTTAAATTGAGTGGAACACATAAAGGAGTGTTTTATGATTTTTTTTTACTACTAATAATTTCTTATAGGAAAAATTAATGGCTTAAGAAGGTAAAGAAGGAATTCCTAATCAAAAGATGTACATGAAATCCATGAACCAATTATTTGAGAAGTTGAGACTAGATTTGGCAAATCAAATTGGAGACTTGGCATACCAAATACACAAGATGTAGTCAAGTCATCATGGAGAATTACTTGTCACAAGGTGAATCATGAATGTGCAAACCAAGATAAAGGATGAGGTATAACATGAGAACATCTTTCAAAATAGATGCAAGGTGCAAGATAAGGTATGTTGTATGATCATTGATGGGGTAGTTACACAAATATAGCTAGTACTATGTTAGTTGAGAAATTGCATTTATTTACCATGAAGCATCTTAAGCCTTACACATTGCAATGGTTGAATGATTATAGAGACATAAAAGTAACTAAACACGTAAAGATGGCATTTTCCATAGGCAAATATAAAGATGAAATATTGTGTGATGTAGTGCTTATGTAAGCTTGTCATATACTTTTGGGGCGTCCTTGGTAATATAATATGAGGGCTAACCATAATGGGTTTTCTCATAGATATTCTTTTGTAATGAATGATGTACCCATTACCCTTAAACATTTAACCCCTAAAGAAGTGAATGAGGACTAAAAGGTCCTAAATTAAAGATTTAAAGAGTTTGAAAAAGAAACAGCAATAAAGAAAGAGAGAGAGAGAGTGAGAGAGAGAGAGAGTTTGTATAAAAAAGAAAAGGCAAACAAGTAAAAGGAGAGCTATGAGAAAAGCAATGAGAGGAGTGAACAAAGAGTGGAAAAAGGAGAGCTTGAGGGCATGTGCAATGAGAAAAAGAAGAGTGATGTGCATGTAAAAGGAGAGTTGAGTGTGAATGAGGTAAAATAAGAGATAAAAGCAAGTTTTTATGCAAAAGAAAAAGATGTGAGGAAAGCTTTAATTTTAAGGTAGCCTATGCTGGTACTTATTTACAAGGAATTTTATTTGAGCTCTAATGATCTTGACCCTTCTTTGCCTAGTTCTTTTATGAGACTATTGCATGAATTTCAAAATGCATTTGCCGACGATATTCCTAGTGGTTTGCCACTAATAAGAGGAATAGAGCATCAAATTGACTTTGTACCTAATTTTATAATTCTAAATAGACTTACGTATAGATGTAATCCTGAGGAAACCAAGGAGTTACGAAGGAAAGTTGTGGATCTTATGAATGAAGGTTACATTAGAGAAAGCATGAGCCTGTGCACCATTTCAATTTTACTTGTGCCTAAAAAAGATGGAACTTGAAAAATGTGTGTTGATTGTCATGCAATCAACAAAATTATGGTAAAGTATTCTTAGGTTAGATTATATGCTTGATGAGTTGCATGGTGCTATTATATTTTCCAAGATTATTTGAAAAATGGTTATCATCAAATTCGCATGAAAGAGGTTGATGAGTGGAAAACTACAATTAAAATAAAATATGGTTTATATAAGTGATTGGTCATGCCTTTTGGATTAACTAATGAACCTAGCACTTTTATGAGATTAATGAACCATGTTTTAAGTGCTTTCATTGGAAAATTTGTGGTTTTTTATTTTGATGATATACTTATGTATAGTAAATCTTTGGAAGAGCATATTGAACATGTGCATTTGGTTTTGGAAGTGCTACATAAGGAATGTTTGTATGGTAACCTCAAAAAGTGTAGTTTTTGCACACAAAAGCTTGTTTTCTTAGGCTTTGTTGTTAGTGCGAAAGGAATAAAGGTAGATGAAGAGAAGGTTAAGGCAATTAAAGATTGGCTTATGCCTAAAGGAGTTGGTGATTTGCAAACTTTTCATGGTCTTGCAAGCTTTTATAGGCAATTTGTGAGGGATTTTAGTACCATTGTAGCACCATTAACTGAAGTCATCAAGAAAAATGTTGGCTTCAAGTGGGGAGAAGTGCAAGAATGAGCATTTAACATGCTCAAGGATAAGTTAACATCTGCTCCTTTACTCACTCTTCCTAAATTTTCTAAAACATTTGAAATTGAATGTGATGCTTTAAGTTTAGGAATTAGGGTTATTATAATGCAAAATGGGCAACCAATTGCTTATTTTAGTGAAAAGTTAAATGGTGCAAGCTTGAAGTACCCCACTTATGACAAGGAGATGTATTGCTTAGTTTGTGCTTTAGAGACTTAGCAACATTATTTATTGCCTAAAAAGTTTGTGATACATATTGATCATGAATCCTTGAAGCACTTGAAGGAGCAAAACAAGCTTAACAAATGACACATTAGGTGGAGTGAATTTATTGAGTCATTTCCTTATGTCATTAAATATAAGCAAGGTAAAAAGAATGTTGTGGTTGATGCACATTCAAGAAGGTAAACTTTACTTGCTTCTTTAGATGTAAAATTGCTAGGTTTTGAATATATAAAAGAGTTGTATAAGAATGATAGTTATTTTGGTAGTGTTTATCATGCATATGCAATTGTTTCTTTTGAAAATTTCTATAGGCATGTTAGTTACTTGTTTAAAGAGAAAAAGTTGGGTGTTCCTAATTGTTTTATACATGAATTGCTTATTCGTTAAGTGCATGAGGGTGGCTTAATGGGACATTTTGGTATAGCCAAGACTTTGTATGCTTTACAGGATCACTTTTATTGGCTTAATGTGAAAAAAGATGTTGTTATAATTTGTGATAAGTGCATTATGTGTAAACAAGCTAAGTCTAATTTAAAACCACATGGTTTGTATATGCCTCTACCCATGCCTAGTTCACCTTGGATTGATATTTCTATGGATTTTATGCTTGGTTTACCTAAGAATAGGCATGACATGATTCAATATATGTTGTCATAGATAGGTTTTCTAAAATGGCTAACTTTATAGCATGTAGAAAAGCTAATGATGCACAACATGTTACAAATTTGTTCTTTAAAGAGATTGTTTGTTTGCATGGCATGCCTAGAACAATTGTGAGTGATAGAGATGCTAAGTTTTTAAGCTACTTTTAGAAGACTTTATGGGGTAAATTGGGCACTAAAATTTTATTTTCTATAACATGTCATCCATAAACTAACGGGCAATCTGAGGTAGCTAATAGAACTTTATCTCAATTACTAAGAACTATAATTAGGAGTAATTTGAAGTCATGGGAAGATTGCTTGCCATATATTGAATTTGCTTATAATCGTAGTGTGTGTTCTTCTACCAATTTTTTTTGCTTTAAAGATTTTTTATGGTTTTATTCCATTGAGCCCTTTAGATTTGATTGCTTTACCTTTAAGTGAATAAGTAAATCTAGATGGAAAGAAGAAGGCAGAGTTTGTAAAGTCCTTACGTGAAAAGGTGCGAGCAAATCTTAAAAGAAAGAATGAGAAATATGATAAACATGCAAACAAGGGGCGTATAAAAGTTATATTTGAACCAAGTGATTGGGCTTGGGTACATTTGTGAAAAGAAAGATTTCCCACTCAAAGGAAATCTAAGTTGATGCCACGTTGTGATGGACCCTTCCATGTGTTATAGCACATCAATGACAATGCTTACAAAATTAACTTACCAAGTGAGTATGGTGTAAGTGCTACTTTAATGTTGCTTATTTATCTCTTTTTTATTTTGATGTAGGTGTTGATTCGAGGATGAATCATCTCGAGGAAGGGGGGAATGATGCAACCAAGCTAAACAAGCCCATTAAACTAAGTGATCCATTGCATTATGAGGGACCAATGATAAGATCAAGGACAACGAATTTCAAACAAGCATTGAATTCATTTGTCTTTCGCATTACAAGCAAGTTGATGGATTTAACTATAAGTATAAGCTTAGAGTCGTATGATGAATAATTCAAGCTAATTAGCTCAATTCCTATTCTAAAATTAATTAGCTTGAATTGGATGAATTTTCAAGTTATTTTTCTCTTTTGAAGTCAATAAGGAAGATTTAAGAAGATGTGAGCAGATTTAAGAATATTATAAGTCAACAAGCCAAAGTCAAAGAGTCAACAAGTCAAAGTCAAAGTCAAGGGTCAACATCCTACATGGCATGTGACATGGCATGCTTAAATGCTTAGTTTTCATGAGTTGTCATTTTGCATAGTTGTAATGAGTTATCATTAGTTGTCCATTTTGACTTTTCAAAGATGAGTTGTCATGAGTTGTCTTATTTTAGAAGGAATTCTTCTGAATTAAGGATTTTCCTTTACAGGAGTCTTTAGGAATAAGTAAGAAACCTTTTCCTTTAAGGATTAGGTTGTTTACATGCTCATATAATGGCTAACCCTATGAAAAATGAATTTAAGTATTAAAATATTGAAAGTGAGGTTTTTCCTTAAACTTTGTTTTCTAAAGCTTTGCAAGTTTACTTGAATTATTTCACATCTACCTTTCATTACAATTGCTAAGTTATATTAGACTTAGAATTGTGTGATTGTTCATGTTTTAATAGTTAAGTATGTTTTTTTAATTTAATAAGCAAGGAGTTTAGCTCCATCAGCACAACCTATCCTTAATGATCCTTGAGCGAGATTTCAAAGTTCAATGTGCATTCTAGCTCCGTTATAGGTAGGGTTCATATCATTGACTCCTCAAGATGCTTAGGCATCCAATATAGTGGTTGCAGGTACTTTTTTAATTTGTTATCAGGATGCCAAAATTTTAATTGATCCTTGTGCATCTCATTCCTTTATGTCATATATATTTGCTTCCAAGATGGGATGGAAACCATCCAAATTGTTAGTCCTATTATCTATAGGAACTCTCAATGATAAGTTAAAGACAAATGTAGTCTTTTCATTTTTTTCTGGTGTTGGTGGTGTCATACCTCAAATTTGACTATCCCTAAAAAGGTCTAATGATGAAATGAATCTTTGAAAAGACTAGAGTCTACTCATTTGTAATGCCTTTGAAGTTTGCAACATTAAAACCATAACCAACCCTAATAGTGTGCGAAGTTGATCATTGAGCCATTAAGTTATGCTTCGATCTTTTGTAATACGAATTGTCAAAATAATAAGAGGCTTGTTTCAAGAATATTCTCTCAAAATATGTAGCTTGTTAAGCCAATGTTCATTTCATCAGGCTGAGACCCAACTTTGTGAAAAAATAGAAATTGATTTGAATGAAATAGACTTTAGGAACACGTTTGGAAGGCTCCAAAACCTTTGGAAGTAGTCTCAAAATAGTCCAAAAAAACCCCTTGAATTAGTGTTTGTCACTCATAAGTGTGTGTAAAGCCATAAACACCCTTAGGTGTCACATCTTAAAGTCAAAGCCAAACCAAAATAAAATGAACTTTGGAAACACATTTAAAAGGCTCTAAAACCTCCATAAGTGGTCCTAGAATAGTCCAAAACAACCCAAGGTTTAGTGCATATTACTTAGAAGTGTGCATAAACACCTGTACATGTCACACATAAAAATAGAGGCCAAATTAGACAAAATTTATTATGGAAACGCATCCAAAAGTCCTAAAAAATTAAGGAACCAACCATGGAATATCCTATAAAAGCCCTAAATTAATTGTGCAATGTGCAAAAGTACATGTAATGGCGTGTGAGCGTGCTTGGCCAAGCGCCTAAGGACACGCATATGACCATGCCTATTCCTACCTCTTGCTCACATTTTTCACTATAAATAGGTGCCTCTACACCATTTTTTGAGGGGAGAGCAAGAGGAAATGCACACACACTCAAAAATCTATCTGCTCAAAGGCATTGGAAACTCACTACCAAGTAGTTTTAGCTCTCCCACTACATTTTTCTTAGGTTATTAGGTCTCCTTTCCACTAAAACTATGCTCATCATTATCAAAGCATGGTTCAAAGGTATACAAACTACCATTATTCTACACGTCATTTGGAACCTCTTGACAAGGAAAGCTTGATAATCCCTTGAACCTAAAGCTTTAAAACTTACACAAGCTTAGTTGAATCTGAGGACCACATAATCATTTTAGCATGTTTATTTTATTGCATTACATTTTATTTTATTGTCATCAGCATTTGTGAATATTATTGTGCTAATGAGACTGGCAATGTGCATGCTATATGAATAATTTATGCTTTATTTTGCTCACCTCATATAATTTATTAGCATCCTCTAGTTTCAAAATTTGAAACCATATATGAAATATTAATAATGTGAAAGGTTCACTTTCTATACTAGAGCCATCATATTCACGGTCCAATGATTCCATCACGCATCCCTTTTATCATCATCGTATTTCATTACAACATAAATAATCAATACAAACATACATGATTGTATATTGTATACATTTTGCTTACTCTTTCAAGTGATTGAGTGTCCATTGCTTATCCTATTATTCATGTGATTAAGCAAGCTACATACATTGTCATGCTTACCTTGCATGTCTATTCTACCTAAGCTAGATTTACTTTTCCATATCTTTTTCCTTTTATATGTATTTTATTAGGAAACCAATGTAATAATAATATTTCAGCTTTATTAACTTCCACTATTTTATGTATTATATGAATGCTATACAAACTATCATTACTTAAACTAGGGTGTTGTGGTAGCTATACATGGAATATCATATAGTGAGAAATAGTAAAAAATTATATGCAATCCCTTAAGCCCACAAAAACCTACTATGGGCAACACTTATTAGGTGAGTTGATATTGTCCCTTTATTTTCATGATTTTCTAAAAATTGGGTGGCGACTCCACAAAATCAAAAAAGCATCTCGTTCCTCTCGAGACCAATCATTTATCCCTATTAGGTAAAGTTTCCATGCTCCTCGAAAACATAGAAACTACAAAAACTCATATCAATGTTCTAATGAACATGGAAGGAAAAGATTTAGGTCACTCATAGTGGTGACTCCACTAGGGACTTTTAAGTAAGAGGGATCAACTAAAAAATGATTGCTTCTTATTATACAATACTCAATCATATAGAAACCCTCACCACTACATTTGCATTACACATCACACATGCACCACTAGTCCCTAAAACATTGATAATACTGAATGACATTGCCACCATGATTCCACTAGAGTCACGACATGACAAACATAGGTATTATCATATTTAGTATTTACTTGTACATTCATCAGACTCATCTAACTAGAGTCTATAACCCAAGTCCTAAAGGGGGTGACCGAGTTATCAAAATAATGCTAAATCACTAACCGGAGTCCGTAACCTCAATTATATAGGGGCATTCTCGCTAAAGGAACTCTTAACCTTTCACCTTGACTCAGCTTATATAGATAATCCAGTAGTAACATCCATTAGGGTTCCACTAAATTGTGCATGCTATTCTTATCGTAACATTAACCATTTGAACTAATATTCATAAATGACATGACTCTTCCAGTGTCTATCATCGAATATGTCATAATGTTAGTTTTCATAAAATGTTTATGCTAAGATCCACGTGATTCTCATATACTTTGTGCGAGCCTAAAGCATAAGAAGGAATGATAAGAATCATGTACCTGAGCTTGAATAGTTTGTGCGAACTAACAAATAACGACATCCTTTAATGGAAAAACCTATAAGACGTCATCCATTTATTCTTATTAGATTAAATGAATGGGTTAGGAATTTAATTATATTATGGAACTTTATGTTGACAAAATCAAACTATAAACTATCGAATGATACTTTCATGACTCAAAGTAAACATATTGAATATCGATATAGGGGCAAGAACTCAAGCTCTTTTTGATTGACCTTGGCCCTATGCATACAGGCACTTATGCACTCTAGTCATCATTTAAAGCTCAACACTTGACCCACACATTGACATCATGTGATTATTTGAAGTACATTTTGGTATCATTCTTCAGTTTACCCTTTAGTTTTGATCTATAAAAATCAAAACAACCTAGTTCCAAGAGCAGAACCATAGTCCCTTGATGGCTATAGGTTCAAACCCACCTAGGAAAGAGATTGAATGACCTCATAAAGAAATAAGGTTAGAAGTCAGAGCTTGCTTGTGATTGGTTTATTCACTGTTCTGGAAATGCTACCTAGCTTTCTAAGATCAATCATGCATACATAATATACATATAGATAGCATGTACTAACCATTATTTCTTATAATAATGATTATCTTTCATTATAGGATTTATCATCCACTCCATGCATACATGCTTACCCTTTTCTTTTGCAAGCACATGTCATGCATCATTCATTTAGCTAACCTTGATAAATACTTAAACAGATAATGTTCAAACATGAGTGATCATGCGGTTGAATCTTCTCATCGAAGTAATAGAAAACTAAGAACTAGGATCCAAGACCTATTTGAGGATGGTGTCATGGTTAAAAATCACCAAACCCAAACCAACATCATTAGACATTTCCTCCATAAGCTTGATAAGGCTGACTAGAAGAGCTTGCAACCATACATTCTAGCATATGTACCTCGACTGTGAACTCTTGAATGTTACTATGTCATTCTAAGATCCTTAAGAGCACATATTCCAATTCAACACCATAGAATTATGCCCATAATATGAGGAATTCAGTGCCATAGCAGGGGAAATCCCCATAAAGACTGAAGAAGTAGCCTTTACTAGCAAAGATATCAAGTACCTAGGTTTTAGAGCTACTTTTCTTGATTTAAACTTATAAAAGCTTGATAAACTAGTCATTGAGCCAAATGATTGATTCCCATACAAGTCTTAGCTGCTTATACCACCAAGAAGCTCAATACCTTAATTTAGGCATGCCTCCTTATGTGTTACCTCTTTATGCAATATTTCACCTTCTCAAATGATGGGCTAAGAGATTATAGGATACTCCAAGTAATCAAATGATTAGAATACAAAGTGACTCCCTTTTCACTGATTTTAGCATAGACCATTCAAGGTTTAGATGACCTCAAAAATGGGAAAAGTTCAAACTTCACTAGGAGCCCCTTATTGCTTCAAATATGGTTGTAAGAAAAGCTAAGTATGCTCAACAAACATACAGGTAATTGGATGAGATACCAACCCCAGAATCACCTAGAGAGATGCTACAAGGACATTCATAGGATGCTCAGCCCACATCACAGCACAAATAATGGGTCGAATGCATGAAGGATACACCATAATACTAAATGAGATTGATGTGTCCACAGTGGAAGCTAGAATATGTGACTCTCTGCACATATGTCAACTATGTGTTCTAATCTTAGGATTTAGGTCATGCACCCACTACTATGCAATAGTATTAAAGAGATAGTTTGGTGAGAAACAACACATACCTTATGAGCTTATAGATTTCTCTAGTGGTGCGATACCATAAAGGTTTATGGATCACTTCAGAATGAGATGGGGGAAGAGAATTATCCACTAATTTACTACTAATAGTAGGGACAATGTTACTAATAAGACATACACATAGTGGGTGATCTAAAGACAGAACCATTTATTAAGCAACTGATCCAGAGAAAGTTTGCTTCCTTAATTTTTACACCTTTTCTTTGTTTAAAACTAATAATGTAATAAACTCCAAAGTTAATGTAATGAAATTATATTTTGCTTACTTGTTTGATGTCTCTCCTGATGGTAGTGTGCATTGCATTGATCAAAACATTAGCATATTTAACATTCATTCCATATGCACTAAATCATTTAACATTGGCATAGAATCTGAAGCACACATTCTACATATTTTAAAAGATTTTATCCCTGAAAATAAGAGAGAAATTAAAAAAATATTAATAAAATATTCAAAAGTATTTTCCTAGATGTACGATGATATGCTTGGTATTGATAGAGACATTGCTCAACACTTCATCCCTACCAAAGATGCATGCAAACCAATAAAGCAAAAACTGAGAAGGCCCATACTAAAGTGGGCCTAACTAGTGAAAGAAGACATTGAGAGCATATGAAGGCAAAATTCATAGAGATAGTAGACTATCCATAATGGTTAGTAAATGTGATGCCAGTAATGAAGAAAGATGGAAGTGTTAGAATTTGCATTGATTACAGAGACATGAACAAGGATTGCCCAAAAGATGATTTCCTATTACCTTATATAGACATACTGGTTGACAACACCGCCATATGTGCAATGGACTCCTTTATGGATGGATTCTCTAGGTACAATTAGATCCTAATGGCAATCATCAACAAAGACAAGATAGCTTTTATAAAAAAAATAGGGCACTTATTGTGATAGAGTAATGCCTTTCGGTTTAAAGAATGCAAGAGCAACTTACTAAAGAATGGCAACTATAATGTTCCATGATATGATACATAAAGAAGTGGAAGTGTACGTCAATGATATGATGGTCAAGTCAAAATCTAAGGAAGAACACTCATCGATTAAGTAAAAAACTAGGGAAGAACACCCATTCGATCTCAAAAAGTTCCTTAAAAGAGTCAAGAAGTACAATCTCAAGCTTAATCCAAAGAAATGTGTATTCGATGTACTTCAAAAAAGATGTTGAGGTATATTATCAGTTAAAATGGGATTGAAATAAATCCAGAAAAATTAAAAGAATTCAGAGAGATGCTAGGGCCAAAAATAGAAAAAAATATATTAAAGGTTTCATAAGGAAACTACAATTCATCAATAGATTCATTGCCAAGTTAATAGTATTGTATGAACCAATCTTTAAGTTACTCAGAAAAGATCAGTTAGTTAAGTAGAACGAGCAGTGTCAGTTAGCATTCAACAAGATCAAGAACTACCTAGCTAACCCACCATTCTTGAAACCACATAAACTAGGGATACCTTTAACCTTATATCTAGCCATCGAAGGAGGTATAATCAGTACAATGTTAGCCTAAGAGGGGGAAACAAAGGTAGAACACGTAGTTTACTACTTAAGTAAGAAGATGTTGCCATATGAGGAAAGGTATAGCTAAGTCGATCATATATGCCTAGCAAATTGTTTTCAGAATGAAGAAACTCATACATTGCTTTTAGTTCTATAAAATTCAGGCCGTGTCTAAAATGGATCTAATGAAGTACCTCTATGAAGCTCCTTCCCTGGTGGGAAAACTTGCCAAATGGCTAGTGCTATTGATAGAATTTAATGTGTAATACCTAACTAAGAAGGTAGTGAAAGGAAGAGCAATGGCAGAATTTCTAACTCTCAAACTCATTCTAGACTCAGAAGAAATCTAGCTAAACATCCTAAATGACTTTAGTCCAACCATCTATTTTTAAGGATGGCAGACATATTTTGATGGAGCAGTTAATCAATTCAATGCAGGAGTTAGTGTCATATTACATTCTCCAGAAGGTGAAGTAGTACTAATTGCTAAAAAGATAGAATTTATAGTCAAATAATGAAGCAGAATATATGACATGTGCACTCAAAATAGAAGCACTGATAGCCTCGGATGTTACAGAAGTCAAAATCTTTGGAGATTCCATGCTAGTAATTAATCATGCCACAAAAGAATAGGAATTAAAGGACAACACCTAAGGCCTTACTTAGATCACTTAAAGTTGCTTGCCATGTCCTTCTGAAAATGCAGATTCATTCATCTCCCTAAGAACCACAATCAAATGGCAAATGCACTTGCTTCCCTAGCATCAGTGTAGGAAGGACCATCCAAAATGCCTATGAAGCCTTTAATCCTACTCAGATTGGGACAACCCTATCATAAGAGTTGTAGGATAGTAAAGATAAAAATAGTTGAAAATCCCTAGTTCTATAATATCCAAAGATATCTAAAGAATGAGCCTATCCCGATCAAACAAGTGAAAAAGATAAGATAGACATTCAACGATTAGCATTAAAATTCACATCGCACCAGGGAGTGTTATATAGAAAAACTTCATATGGGTTACAACTCTGATGTCTAAATGAAATTGAGGTTGCAAGAGCGATAAAAGAGGTACACGAGGGTTTTTATGGTCCACACATGAATGGAATAATTCTAGCTAAGAAACTAATCAAACAAGGGTTCTTCTGGATGATGATGATGGGAGACTGTATCAAATTCATAAAGGGATGCCATAAGTGTCAAATCCATAGGAATGTCAGCCACCTTCCCCTAACAGAATTACACTACATGTCAAATCCACAGGGAAATCTATTTGACAGCCTCGAATGGACATAGGTTCATCATAGTAGTATTGGATTACTTTATAAGGTGGGTTGAAACAGAATCATTCACAAAAATAGGAGCCAAGCAAGTGGCTAAGTTCATCAAAAGAAATCCATTATGTCAATATGGATCCCCCATCATATCATCTCTAACAATGGTGTTCAATTCCAAAGGGAAGTTAGAGAACTATTAAGAGTTATAAGGTGGAACATCACAATTCTTCTCCTTACCAACAATAAGCAAATGGGGCCATCAAACTTGCAAAAAAGAACATCAAGAAGATTTTGTCAAAGATGGCTCAAACTTACTAAGACTAGGCAAACAAATTACCATATACCTTATGGGGATATCAAACAACAATTAGAACTTCAACAGGATCAACTCATTTTTCATTAATATATGGATCAAAAGTAGTACTTCCAATCAAAATAAAAATCAAGTCTCTTTGGGTAGCAATCAAATATAAATTACTTAAAGTACAATGGGCCCAACAGAGGCATAATAATCTAACCCTCTTAAACAGTCAAAGGCTCAAGGCTCTATATCACACACAGTTGTATCAAGCTTGGCTAGCTAAAACCTTTAATAGAAAGGTGAAATGTAAGAGTGTCAAAGTAGGAGACTAGGTACTAAAGCAAGCAAGGCAGAACCTTCCAAACCCTAAAGGGTAATTATGACCAAACTACGAAGGCTTGTACATGGCCAAACATGCCCTATTGAAAGGAGCAATCAAGCTAATGGATTCTGAAGGCAATGAATTCTTTAATCCTATCAATATAGACTACTTAAAGAAGTACTATGTCTAAGGAAACAACCCGTTGAGTTAAAAACCTAAAAACTGCTACTTAAGAAAACATTAGAGACTTCCTGCTAAGTTAAAAAACCCTATATGGGCAACTTAGGCAAAAATTATGGAAAGAGAGAAAATACTTAACTAGAAAACCTAAGAAGGCTAGTTAAGGATAGGGGTAACCTTAAGTTTGAAATTTTTATAAATGCACCTATGCTTTTCTTTAATGATTTCAGTGAAATGAGAATGATTACCAATTTATGTGAAATGTCTTTGAAAAGTGCAACACATTTTATCATATTAAATTGCATCAAACATGTTTTGCATTTTCTTTCATTATATCAACATAGTTCTTGCTATTTTCTTTAAACTCTATCCTCAAGATCAACCATCATTGTGAAAGCCTAAAAAAAAAGAAGAAGCCTAGCTAGGTGTGAAGAGCACCAAAAGGAGACACCCTAAGCAAAAGAAAGAAGAAAAGAAAACTTAGCTAAGTGCATAAAGCTCCAAAAGGAGATGCCTTAGGCAAAAGAGAGAAAAATAAAAGGGGAAAAAATAGTAATGGTAAACATTACTAGGCATAGCAATGGCATATCGTACAACACATATGGGACAAATGTCCAGATACAACACCTAGAGTCCATCACCTCAAGAAAATGATACAATAAAGCTAGCATAAGCCAAAAGCCCTACTCCTAACTCCTAAACAATTACATCGGTTATGGTCACCATCAGAAGCAAGCATTGATCATGGTCAAGCATCCCCATTATCTAATATAGGCTCCTCATCATTCATCCTGAAGGATGTTGGCCATGACTCTAGCTCATCGATATGATCACGATATGATCACGATAAGTTATGCACTCCTGCTCCCACTCGTGGCCAACATGGAGATGTTCAACCTGCATTGCATGAAAATTTCATGTCATACACATATACATAAAACATGTGGAGGTATAATAAAGAAAGTATACCATTTGGTTGGTTGTAAACTCCATAAAGTGCTGATGCACACTCCCTACAATAGTATACCCATATTGGCTAGAAGAGACAAAGACCTACAAAAAAACAATAAGCAAATAATTTAAACACCTATCATCAAATAGGCAAAAAGAAGGCAAATATGTGAAATAAAACACAAATATGGGAAGCATTTATAGGAATAACATTTGATTGAGGAATACTAGAATGAGGCAAATCAAGATACAATCCTTTACCAAATATTTTCATCCTAAATAAAATTGAGCATGACCTAACCATCAAGTCCCTAAGAATGGCACCACTAGAAGCCACATCACTAGCATAAGCAGTCACTTCAGTATGGAATGTGCCCTCAGCCTCCTCATAATAGGATCCTAATCTCTTTTGGTGAGATCCCCATCACTATAGGTAAGTCCCCATAACCATGTCAATTATAATTTATTACTAATAAAGTTTGCTACATGCTTGTACAAAATAGGAATAAAAGCCTACCATATTAGAAGAAGCAACTCTCGATGATCCGCGTGATGTCCTAACCCTTAAATCTAAAGGACAAGCCCCATTCGCTTGAGGAGGTAGAGGTTGAGGAACAAAGTCACTAGCCACAACATCAATTAGTTATGAGATTAACACATTACCATAAAGGGATCATGCACCCTCTAATACACTTTTAGAGGGATGCATATGAGCAACGTGTTTCTTATTTTCAATTTTAAGATTAATTAGTTTTATAAGAGCCTTTTCATTTTATTTTTGAGGGACATGACAACTTTATCAAATAGGGAAAAATGATTGGTCTCGGGAGGGATGAGATAACTTTTTTTTTATTGTGGAGTTGCCACTTGATTTTTAGAAAATTGAGAAAAGAAAGGGACAACATCATCCACTCAATGAGTATTAGGCCCAATGGAGATTTTTAGGTTTAGGAGATCACATATACTTTTTAACTATTTCACATTAGATGATGGTCAATTTATAGCTACCGCAACACCCTAGTTTCGGTAATGATAGTTTGTATAGCATTCACATAATTCATCATATAGTGGAAGATAATAAAGTTTAATATATTATTATTAAATCACATTCCAAATAAAATACATATAAAAGGAAAAAATATTGCAGAAAAGTAACTTTAATTTAGATTTGATGAATCTCTGTAAGGTAAATACGACCATTCACACAACTTGCTCAATCACATGAATAATGAGATAAGCAATGGACACTCAATCACTTGAAAGAGTAAGCAAAATATGGATGATCATACATGTTCCCAGTGATTATTTATGCTATGATGATAATATAGGGGATGCATGATGTCATCACTAGACTGCAAACATGATGACTCTATTACGAGATATGAACTTTTCATATTATTGATATTTACAATGTGATTTCATGTTTTGGAACTAAAGGATCTAGAATGATTATATGAAATGAGAATAATAAAGCATAGATTATTCATATAGCATGCAAAATTGCCAATTTCATTACACAATCATAACAATATTCCAAAATGCTGGTGACAATGAAATAAAATGCAATGCGATAAAATAAATGTGTTAAAATGATTGTGTGGTCCTCATATTCGACTGAGCATGTGTGGGTTTTGAAGTTGTAGCTTTAAGGGATTATCAAGCTTTCATCATCAAGAGGTTCAAAATGACAATAGAATGATGCTAGTTTGTATACCTTTAAAGCATGCTTTGATAAAGATGAGACTTGGTTTGGTGGAAAAGAGATCTAATCACCAAAGAAAAAGGTAGTGGGAGAGCAAAAACTATCTTGAAAGGGGCTTCCAGCGCCTTAGTTTTGATAAAATTTTGAGTGTGTATTTTTTTCCACTTGATCCCCCCTTAAAATAGGGTGTGGAGGTGTCTATTTATAGTGAAAAATGTGTGGAATAAATGGGTATAGGCATTATCACGTGCACTTTCACGTGTTGTGTGCTTAAATTGAGGCTTATATAAGCTTTTCTAAGGTTAGTTCCTAGGGTTTTTGGGCCTTCTGGAGGCATTTCTAAAGTCCATTTTGTCAATTCAGCCTTAATTTTAACGTCTGGAACCTAAGGGTTTATATGGCTTTATGCACACTTCTAAGCGCTACATGCTGATCATGGAGTTATGTTTGACCATTTTGGGACCACTTCTAGCGCCTTTTGAACATGTTTTCAAAGTCTATTTTGTCAAAAATGATTTCCATTTTTTTATGAAGTTGGGTCTTAGTCTAACAAAATGAACATTGGCCTAATAAGTTGAATGTTTTGAGAAAGGAATTCTTGAATAAGCTTCTTATTGTTATGATAATTCATATTTCATACGGTCAAAGCACAACTTAATGGCTTGGTGATTAATTTTGCACACTGGTAGGGTGGGTTAATTTTTTTAATGTTGCACATTTCAGAGGTGTTATGAACAAGCAAACTCTAGTCATCTCTAAGGTTTCTTTCATCATTGGACCTTTTTAGGCATAATCAAATTTGAGGTATGATAGTTGCCCCCTGCTTTGTGTGTGTTGTATAGCCACCTAGCACTAGTGTCAATACACATGAAGCAAATGCAAAGATGTAAAAAATCATTTTTTGAATAGAGAGGTACTTACCTAAGTGCTTTTTTATTGTGATTTGATTGTTGGGATACTACCACTATAACCTTTTCAAGTGTCAAGTGAATAAATAGATACTACCACTATAACCTCTTTAAGAATTAGGTGAATAAATAGATATTATGATTATAACCTTTTCAAGTGTCAGGCGAACAGATAAATACTACCAATATAACCTCTTCAGGTGTCAAGCTAACAAGTTGCCACTATAACCTCCTCAAGTGTCAGAAAAATAGATAAATATTGCCACTATAACCTCTTCGAGTGTTAGGTGAACAAAATCATTCTACTATAACCTCCTCTAGTGTCAAGTGAACAAACAAATACTACCACTATAACCTCTTTGAGTGTTAGGTTAAAAGATAAATACTGCCACTATAACTTCTTCAAGTGTCAGGTGAACAGAATCATGCCAGTATGACATCTTCAAGTGTTAAGCGAATGTATTGTTGTAATCATTGTGATTGATGTAATGTGTCCTTTTCTTTTATTCCTATTTGGTGAGGATATGTTGATGACGCAATGATGATGCAATGATAATGTAGTAATGATGATGTCATTACTTATTATGTTGCAAATATTATTTTGATGATTTTGATAGTTGCCTTGCTGTTTATTACTGTATAAGGTTGTCATAATTGTAGCTCTATAGTACTTATTGTAACTGTTTGTTAAGTTATAGCTTTATTATGAATGTTGATAGCTCTTACTTTATTTTCTTATTATGATTGCCTGCTAGTGCCTACCGTGATGCATTTCTTTTCAACTTTTGTTATTATTCATATTAAATAATAGAAATAAAGATGTGTTAGTATTTATTAATTGTGTGAATGTTTGATAGCATACTAGTTATTTATAGCCTTATAGGTATGTTACTATGCTGCATGGTAGTTTCAATAGGGTTAGCATGTATTATCAGGGTCTTCCATTACGTGTGAAGTAAATGATTATCATGAAGGGCTTTGATGGGGTTATTACTGCATTATCTTATGACTCATATACATCAAATTATATTGCTATGTATACATTAATAGAGTGGTGGATGGACACGATGCATACTTTCCATCTATCTCTTGAGGAGATGACCATCACTCCTTTAGACTTTGTTGCCATTATAGGCTTGAGCTTTTCTAGAGAACCCATTCCCTTTAGCTAGGAGGAAAGCTCTTCTACGGTGGTGACGCAGCTCCTTACCATAGAGTTGCTTGGTGTGGCCACTCTAATGAAGTTTTATTGCCCATACCTCACTTATTACACTAAGCTTATTTCTTCTGTGCAGATGATGTACGATGATGGTCTTATTTCAGTATAGCAGTTGGCTTACCACTTTTTATTCTACTTGTTAAGTGTTGTCATCTTCCCAAACCCTTCATGTACGAGTTGTCTACTATTGTTGCCCATTCTGAGGGATCTAGATGGCTTGTCTAGGTATTACTGGGGTACTATTGCTTTTTCCCAAATGTACTCACACCTTGATGCAACCTGTCGGGGATGCCTAAGGATCGACGAATGCTTATTCATGCTAGATGTGAGTAGTAATTCTCATGTATGCTCTTTTTTCTTTTTACCTTAAGTTTGTTATTTCTAACTTCTTGGTTTCGATAGATCTAGGCTTACGAGTTTGGAGTTCTCCCTTTTCCGACCATCAACCATTTCCTAGAGGATGGCTTTCCTCATTATTCTTACTGGATTAAGAGGACTACTGATTTGATTAAGGATTGCATTATGGCTCGAGACTACATGTGCAAGTTGTCCCCTGATCAGGTATGTCTGACTCCTGCTGTGTTAATTATTTCTCTTTTAGAGATTCTTTATTCATTCTTGCCTTTTGAGTAAATCTTCCTTCATTGGTGGCTAGCGAGGTCACATTGGACGACAGAGATAATGACTACATGGCAACTGATAGAGAGATAAATGTTACTCTCCAGCATTACTAGCAGTGTATGGTATGTGGGTGAGCAAGTCCACCATTGGTGGGATGGTCTGTTTGCAAGGAGAGTTCTTGTTCCTCCCCTTAGTGACATGTTCTGGGGCCATGAGCTTAGTGGTGATGAGCTTGTTGTTGCCATGATGGGATGCTCCTCTGAGAGTCTTTTAGAGTTTAGGCTTGCCTTATGTTGATATGTTGATCCCCCAACTGATTGATGCTATGGCTAGTGGCACTTTTCCTCCACCTTTTCCTCCTCAAGTAGATGAGTCTCATCCTTCAGATTTGAGGATCAAGCCATCAACTAGATTGTCGAGAGTTATTTCCCATAATCTAGTAGGCTTTTATTCCTATTTTGTATAAGCATGTAAAAAATTTATTAGTAATAAACTATGATTGACACGAGTTTTGAGAGCTTATCTGCAGCAGTAAGTATCTCATCAGAAAATATCTAGGTCCCATTTTGAAGAGAATGAGGGCATGTTCCTTGTTTAGGCAACTACCCATACTATCAAAGTGGCTTATAGTAGTACTATTCTTAGGGACTTGATGGTTCAACCATCCTTGGTCGTGCTTCGGATGGATATCTTTTGGTAAAGTAGTGCATTTTGATTTGATTTGCCTTGCCCTAGCTCTCCTCAGTCGGTTGTTGCTCCTCCTGATGCTACCCATATTTGTGTTTTATTTCACATATTTTTCCTTTATTTCATTTATTTGGTTAGTGGTGATTGACTTATTTACTTGCTTTTTGTAGATTCCTGTATGCTCTAGTTAGGACTGGTTTACCATTATAGGGAATGTGTAGCAACACGTTTTAGAGTTTGCGACCACTCAGAGGATATGCCTTCTTTATTGTTCCTTTTTATTTTATGCACATGTTTTATGTATGTGTGTATGATATGTAGTATGTCTTTTAGGTTGAATACCATCACACTAGTCATGAATAGGAGTAGGAGTGCATAACTTATCGTGATCATATTAGTGAGTTAGAGTCATGACTATCATCCTTTGTTATAAACAATGATGAGCCTAGATTAGATGAGGGAGATGCTTAAGCAGGATTGGTGCTTGCTTCTAATGGCAGCCATGGCTGATGTAGTTATTTTAGGAGTTAGGTGTAGGAATTTTGGCCTGTGCTTTGCTTTGTTGTATCATCTTCCTAAGGTTATGGACTTTGGGTGTTATATTTGGGCATTTGTCCCATATGTGTTATATGATACTTATATGATGATGATTGTATATTCTTCTTACTGTTTATTATTGATGATGTTTACCATTGCTCTTGCCTGCCTATTTTATTTTTTCCTTTTTTGCCTAAGGCATCTCCTTTTAGAGCTTTTCACTCTTAGCTAGGTTTTCTTTTTCTTCCCTTTTTTGCCTAGGGTGTCTCCTCTCAAAGCTCTTCACACTTAGTTAGGCCTTTTTTTATATAGGGTTTGATGATAGTGGTTGATCTTAAAGAAAGAGTTAAGAAATGTGGTCATGTAATGAAATAAAATGCAAAGCATACTTGATGCAATTCATGATGATAAAATGTGTTGCATTTTTCAAAGATATTTTGAATAAATCAACATTCATTCTCATTTCGTTGAAGTCATTTAAGAAAAGCAGAGATGCATTCAAATAAATTTTGAACCTAAGGTTACCCCTATCCTTAACTAGCCTTCTTAGGTTTTCTAGTTAAGTATTTTCTCCCTTTCCTTAACTTTTGCCTAAGTTGCCCATGCAAGGTTTTCAACCTAGTAGGAAGTCCTTAATTTTTTCCTAAGCTTCCTTTTGTAGGTTTTTAACTCATCAGGATTTTTTTATGCCTTAGATATAGTACTTTTTTAAGAGGTTTGTATTGACAGGTTTGGAGAATTCGTTGCCTTTAGAATCCATTATCTTGGCTACTCCTTTTGCTAAGACATGTTTGACCAAGTATGGGTCTTCCTAGTTTGGTCTAAATTTCCTTCTTAGGTCTAGAACATTTTGCCTTATTTTCTTTAACACCCAGTCTCTTGCTTTTACACTCTTGTGTTTCACTTTCTTGTTGAAGGTTTTGGCTAGCCAAGCCTAATACAACTATGTTTGGTATAAAGCCTTAAGCCTTCGACTTTCTAAGAGGGTGAGATTATCGTGCCTCTGTTGGGTCCATTGTACTTCTAGTAGTTCAAATTTGATTGCAACCCAAAGAGACTTGATTTTTGTTCCAACTAGAAGCACTGCTTATGATCCATATACTAACAAGAAAGGAGTTGCTCCAATTGGAGTCCTAACTATTGTTCGGTACCCCTATAAGTCATATGACAATTTTTTTGCCCAATCTTGGTAAGTTTGAGTCTTTTTTTACAATATTTCCTTAATGTTCTTGTTTAAAACTTCAATGGCCCTATTTACTTATGGTTAATAAGGAGAAAATTTATAATGTTCCACCTTATAACTCCTTAGCAGCTCTCTAACTTCCCCTTACAATTGGACAATGTTGTAAAAGATGATATAATAGAGGATCCTATATATATTTATTTTGATGAATTTGGCCACTTTCTTAGCTCTTATCCTTGTAAATGATTATGCTTTAGCCCACTTTATGAAGTAATCCACTGCAACTAAGATGAACTTATGTTCATTCGAGGCTATCGAGTGAATTTCCTTAATTATGTCTGGTCCTTATGCTAAGGAGGGCCATAGAGAGGAGATGTAGTGCAATTCTGTTGGGGGGAGGTGGCTGACATTCCCTTAGATCTAACACTTATGGCATTTTTTTATAAATTTGATATAGTCTTCCATCATTGTTATCCATAAGACACTTATTTAATTAGTTTCTTAGCTAAGATTGCTCCATTCATGTGCAGACCACAAACATCCTCATGTACTTCTTCTATTACTCTTGTAGCCTCAGTTTCATCTAGACATCGGAGTTGTAAACCATCCAAGGTTCTTTTATATAGAACACCCTAGTGCAATGTGAATTTTGATGCTATTTGTCAAATGACTACTTTATCTCTTTCATCTGCTTGATCAGGATAGGCTCATTCCTTCAAATATCTTTGGATGTCATAAAACCAAGTTGTTTCAGCTATTTCTGTCTTTGCTATTCTATAGTTCTTATGACAAGGTTGTCCCGATCTGAGTAGGATTAAAGGCTTTATAGGCATTTTGGATAGTCCTTTCCATACTAATGCTAGGGAAGCAAGTGCATTTTCCATCTAATTATGATTTATGGGGAGATGAATAAATATGCAATTTCAAAAGGATATGTTAAGTAGCCTCAGGTGATCCAGGTAGGGCAATAAGTATTGCTCTTTTAATTCCTATTCTTCCGTGGCATGCTTGATTGCTAGCATGGAATCTCCAAAGATTTTAACGTCTATAACATCCAGGGATATTAGTGCTTATATTTCGATTACACATTCCTAATATTCTGCTTCATTATTTATGACTCTGAATTCGAGCTTTTTGGTCATTGGTACTACTTCACCTTCTGGGGATTATAATATAACACTAACTCCTACGCCGAGCTAGTTAACCACTCCATCAAAGTACATGCACCATCCTTGGATTTCAATGGCTAAATTAAGGTAGTTTGGTAAGTTTAGTTGGATTTATTTTGAGTCTAGAATAGGGTTAATACCTAGAAATTCAATTACTAATCTTCCTTTTATTGTCTTCTTAGTTAGATATTGCACATCGAATTCTGTTAGCAGCACGAGCCACTTAGTAAGTTTTCCAACTAGAGAGGGAGCTTCATAAAGGTACTTCATTTGTTCCATTTAAACATAACCTAAATTCTATAAGACTCAAAGTAATGTCTGATTTTCTTCATTGCCCATACCATTCCAAAGCATATATGTTCAACTTGGTTGTACTTCTCCTTATACAATAGCATCTTCTTACTTAAGTAGTAGATTGCATATTCTACTGTTATTTCTCCCTCTTAGGCTAACATTGTACCAATTGAATTTCCTTTGATGGCTAGATATAAGGTTAAAGGTATCCCTAGTTTAGGTGGTCTTAGAACTGGTGGGTTGGCTAGGTAGTTTCTTATCTTATCAAATGCTAACTGACAATGTTCATTCCATTCAACTAGCTAATCTTTTCTAAGTAGATTAAAGATTGATTCACACACTATTATCAACTTTATGATAAATATACTAATGAATTGTAGTTTCCCTAGAAACCCTCTGATTTCTTTCTTTGTTCTTGACACTGCCACCTCTCTTACCACTTTTTCTTTATCAGGATCCATTTCAATCCCATTCTCACTAACAGTATACCCCAGTATCTTTCTTAAAGTGACCTTAAATATGCATTTCTTCAGATTAAGCATGAGACAATACTTTTTAACTTTTTTGAGGAACTTTTTGAGGTCCAACAGGTGTTCTTCCCTAGCTTTTAACTTGACCATCATGACATCGATGTACACTTTTACTTCTTTATGTGTCATGTCATGGAACATTGCAGTTGCTATTCTCTTGTAAGTTGCCCTCACATTCTTTAGTCTAAAAGGCATTACTCTATAGCAATAAGTACCCTATTCCATTATGAAAATTATCTTTGCTTTGTTGATAATGGCCATTAGGATCTAATTGTACCTAGAGAATCCATCTATGAAGGAGTACATTGCACATGTGATGATGTTGTCAACTAGTATATATCTATACAAGGTAGTGGGAAATCATCTTTTGGGCAAGCCTTGTTTAAATCTCTATAGTTAACATAGATTCTAACCCTTCTGTCTTTCTTCGATACTGGCACCATATTTGCTAACCATTCTGGATAGTCTACTACCACTAGGAATTTTGCTTTGATCTGCTTCTCGATTCCTTCTTTCACTAGTTGGTCCTATTTTAGTATGAGTCTTCTCAACTTATGCTTTATCGGTTTGCATCCATCTTTAGTAAGAATAAAGCATTGAGCAATGTCTCTACCAATAATAGGCATATCATTATATGTCTAAGCAAATACTTTTAATATTTTATTAATATTTTTTCAATTTCTCTCCTCTTTTTAGGGGTAATATCTTTCAAAATATGCAAAATGCATGGTTTATATTTTGTGCCAATGTTAAATGATTCAGTGCATATGGAATGAATGTCAAATATGATAATGTTTTAATCAATGCAATGCACACTACCATTAGGAAATACATAAAAAAAAGTAAGCAAAATTTGATTTCATTGCATTAACTTTAGATTTCATTACATCATCAAAGAAAAAGTACAGGAATTAAGGAAGCGAAACTTTCTCTAGATCAGTTACTTAATAGATGGTTTTGTCTTTGGATCACCCACTATTTGTATGTCTCATCAGTAAAGTTGTCCCTATTACTAGAAGTAAAATGGTGGACAATTCTCTTCCGCCATGTGATTCTAAAGTGATCCATAAACCATTATTGTATTCTACCACTAAAGAAATCTACAAGCTTTAAAGGTATGTGTTGTTTCTTAACAAACTGTCTCTTCATAAGTGCTAGATAGTAGTAGGTCATGACTTAAATCCTAAGATTGGCATGTAGTTAACATATGTGTAGAGAATCATATACTCTAACTTCCAACATGGACACATCCATCTCACTTGGTATTCTAGCATATCCTTCATGCATTCAAACATTCTTGGGCTATGATATGGGTTTAGTATCCATAAACATCCTTACAATGTCTCTTTAGGTAATTCCTGGGTCGGTATCTCAACTATATTTAAAGCAATATGGGATCCCAGTGAAGTTCAGACTTTTCCTATTTTTGAGGTCATCTAAATCTTGAATGGTCTTTGCTAAAATCAATTGGAAGGGAGTCACTCCATATTCTATTCCTTAGATGACCTAAAGTATCCTATAATCTCCTAGTCCATCATTTGAGAGGGTGAAATATTGCATTAAGAGGTAACATGCAAGGAGGCGTGCCCAAATTAAGGCACTAACCTTATTAGTGGTACAAGCAGCTAGGACTTGTATGGGAATTAATTATTTGCACTCGATGACTAGTTTATCAAGCTTTTATGAGCTTTGATCAAGAAAAGCATCTCCAAGTCCTAAGTATTTGATATCTTTATTAATAAAGAATACTCCCGGAACAAGGCAGTTTCAATTTATATTGATCAAAACCCAGTGGTTAACTAAGGAATGATACTAAAATATGTTTGAGATAACCATATGATATTGATGTTAAGTTCAATTTTTAGGCTTCAAATGATGTCTAGAGCCTGCATGTTCCTATATGATGATACATTGTAATTAGCATAGTAGTTTTAGGATGTTTCATGCATATTTATGTTGCATTTAGTATATATTTTAGTTTAGTTTTCATGCATTTCATTCATAATTACAAATGCTTTTTATCTTTATTGTTCTTGATAAGTTTATATGAATTTGAATAACTTATAGATATTTTTAAAGTTTGTTTAAAGCTTATAAAATTTATATGGACATATTGAATTCATTTAAGGTTAAAGGAATGAGGAAAGCAAGCTTTAGAGTGTTTTTGCACTATCACGACTTAGCACCCTTTACTAGTTGTGACCAAGAGTTGATGTCATGACTCAACACTCTTTCCTTTGCCATTCACAAGTCGTGATAGGGAGGAACTATCATGAGTCAACACCAACCTTCACGACTCGGCACAGTGTGAAGAGATACGACCCTTCAAACCATGTTGCCCTCTTTCCACCATAACATCCACTACAGGACTTGGATTCAAGCAATTCAAGTGGCTATAAAAAGAGAATTCATAAGGCTATAACTTCCATAAAGAAACCTAGATTAATTCATTCATTTGGATTATCAAAAATACCCTTGAAGTAACTATTAATGTTAAATAAGATCCTTCATAACAAATTATAGCTTTTTTTTTTGTCATTTCTTGTACCCTATGGTTATCAACTTTAAAACATATAAGTACATTATTTTTGTCTTTACAAAGGAGATAGATGGATATAATTATAAATTAAAGAGAGATAAAGACTATTATTGGAACATTCATAGTTGGAACTTGAAGTTTATATTAAAGGAAGATCAAAAGAGCATTTGCCTTGTATACATTTTCATTCATCAAGTTATTATCTAAAGAGATTCTTGGAGACTCTAAATTCATTTATAAGTGTTTCTAACTCTTACTTTCTATAATTCTCTTAGTGTTTGAGTATTATTTTATTATTTTTATGCTATTATTAATTATGTATCAAGACTAATTTCTTAGTAGGTTACAATTGCAATGGATGATAGTTTTAATGAATTATATTATTTGTTTTGCCTTGTTAAAGAAATTATTTGATTTCAATTGAGTATTTAATTGTGTTATATATGCTTGATCACCATATATGATGTTTTAGTCAAATATTCACAATGAGAGTTGGGATATTTGATGGAAAAGCAATTGAATTCATTTAAAGGTTAGGAAAGTACATAGAGAAAAGAATTCCACTTTAAGGGATCAAAGAATTGGCAAAGAACTTCATGGTTTTTGTTTATCTCTGCAATAACACAAGTCCTTGTAGACTCTAGATGGATATGCCCTTATTTGACAACGAGAGTTACTTTTAAGGATTTTAGGTCATATTCTCCAATCATTGCATTTATAGTTAATATAATTTTTTTATGTTAATAATTCATTATTCTATTCTATGTTGCAATCTCCACCTTCACTTCTTTGAATATTGTTTGTTATTATTTTATTTCTTGCTAATTGCATAATTTAGGATTTTACCATTTAAATTAAATCTATAACTTGATTGATTACTACTTGATTATTGGTAAGCCTATTCATCCTAGTATTTATCTGGTTAATACTTGATTTCTTGTTAGTCCCTATGTTTGACCCCTTGCTTATCCTATATTTAGTCATAGAAGTTGGGGTAAACATTCTAACTCATATTATAATTTGGCATTGTTGCCAAGGAATACTAGTTTTCAAATTAATATTAGTTTAGGATAGAGAACAGTTGCTTTAGGATTTTAGATAGGTTAATTATTTTTTAATTTTCTTGTTTTGATTATTATTTATAAATTTATAAATTTTTATTTTTGTTCTTCTTGTGATTTCCATGCGAAGTATTATAGTTCTAGTTATATTTTATTCTTTGACCCTGAAATTGAACATACTTTTTATCAATTGCATAAGGAACAAAGATAAGTAAATATGGTTGAATCATAAAGAAAAAATCTTGGCGATTTTGCATTATCGGACATCATTGAAAGTTTTAGAGGAATTATAGCTCCAACCATTGCCAACAATAATTTTGAAATCAACTCAAGTGTCATCCAAATGGTGCAAAATAATCAATTTGGAGGTTTGTTGAGAGAGGATCCATATGCCCACATCCTCACTTTTCTTAATGCGTGTGCAACCTTCAAGATCAACAATGTTTCGGATGATGTAAGAAGGCTACAGTTGTTTTTATTTTCTATGAGGGACAAAGCTTAGATTTGGCTTGCTTGTTTAACTAGCCTTCACAAGTGCTTCCCACTCTATAAGACGGCTAGGCTTTGCAATGCGATTAGCACTTTTAAGAAAAAGAAGGATGAGACACTTTATGCAACTTAATAGAGGTTCAAAGAGCTTCAAAGGCAATGTCCTCATCATGGGTTCCCCGATTGGATGAATCCTCAAATTTTCTACAATGAGCTATCTAATAATGCTAGGAGCATTGTAAATGCAACATCTAGTAGTAAATGGATGAACAAGACAATAACAAAAGCTACTACTTTATTGGATGAAAATGCATGTATAAATTAAATAAATATAAATATATAAACATTATATTGGTGCATGGTTACTTGTGTGCTTAGGTTGCATGCATATATATAATAATAATTCACTCAGCGAGGTTTGATCTCCTTCAATTATTTTTCAAGATTCCTTTCTACAGACCTCTCCCAATTATCCTTTTTGTCGGATTCTTACTTCACTGGTTGATTTATGTAAATTCTAAACTATCACTTCCTTTATATTTATTAGATGTTACAATAGTAGTATGTACATGTAGTATGTTGTGTTGAGTTGACAATGACTATATATCTGAATATTTGTAAAATTTTTTATTATTATATGATAAAAAAAATTATGTTTTAAGAAGTTGTAATTTTTTGGTATATTTACGATTAATTTTAGTTTGAACTGGTGCTTTAGGCTTGCTACGGGTTCCGGATTCGGATAAATTCTGATTATCTAATATCGGTCATAGCTCTTGAGTTTAGATCGTGACATAGAAATAATGTTTGCCCATACCTCACTTGTTACACTGAGTTTGTTTCTTCTTTGCAGATGATGTACGATGATGGTCTTATTTCAGCATAGCGGTTGGCTCACTACTTTTTATTCTATTTGTTAAGTGTTGTCATCTTCCCAAACCCTTCATGTACGGGTAGTTTACCATTGTTGCCCATTCTGAGGGATCTTTGTAACTTTTTGGTATATTTATGATTATTTTTAGTGTGAATTGGTACTTTAGGCTTGCTACGGGTTCCAGATTTTGATAAATTTTCATTCCCTAATGTCAATTATGACTTTTGAGTTTGGATCGTGACATAGAAATAATGTTTGAAAGTTTAATTATTTCTTAAAAAAATTATTTTTTATAATGTTTTTATATTATTTTTAATATATATATATATATATATATATATATATCTATATATATATATATATATATATATATATATATATATATATAGGTTTATATATTATAGTAAGGAGTAGTTCAGTTATATTTTTTTTGAGATAACTTCATTCTTTTTGTTATATGCCGGACCGTTCTCATGAGTTCGGTAATTAGGCCTCCTAAAAGTCAATAACTTAAAAATTACATTAAAATCTCCCATCAAGTTAAACCGAAATAGGGAATAGCATACATGTCCTGACGGCAACCATTTATTTTATAGAAAGTAAAATTTCTATTTTTTTAGAAAAACATTAAACATGTTTCACGTTTTATTGAAGGGAAAATGATCAGTTCTATTCTCAATATTGGATCAATTATTAATTGAATTCTATTTTTAAAGTCATTTTAATTTATTTCTTTAACTTTATAAATTATGTTAATTTTATCTAATTTTATTTGATTGGTCTAATTGTATTTTCTAAAAATTATTTTTAGATACCAAAAAAATGAATTTGACACTTATTCAATTTTTCTTCTATTTTAATAAAATAAAATTGAAAAAATATTTTGAAGTTTTAATTTTACTATTTTTTAAATATTCACATAAAATTTTAACTTTGTATGTATTAACTAAAAATAATAAAAAATGATAACTTGTAAATCAATTTATTTTATAGACTTATATTAATAAAAATAAAAATCAATAAAATAATAACTTTTAACTATCACTATAAATAATAATAGAATTCTATTTTTAAAAAATTTGTTCACATTTTCTAGAAAATTAAATAATTTTTTATATTCTTGACTAATATTTTTAGTATCTCAAAATTGGTTTTATTTATTTATTTATTTATCTGGTTTGATTTCTATTAGGAAAATTTCTACATAATATGGTTAACAATTGAGAAATAAATTTTAAAATAGTAAAAATTTTAAAATTTTTCTTGAAAATTAAAAAATATATGAAAATATTTACAAATTAATTTGTAAATTTAAGTCAAGAGTGTCAAAATTAGAATTTAAAAATATTCTCTTATATTTTATTTTTATTTAAAAAATAAAAAATTTAATTAATGTCAAATTTATTTTATAGAAATCTAAAAGTAAATTTTAAAAATATAATTAGGCCCTTCAAAGAAAATTGTGTATATTTAATATCATTTATAAAATTGAATGAGCAAATTGAAATAACTTTTGATGTAGAATTCAATTGATAATTCGCTTAAAATTTAGAATAGAATTGATGATTTTCCCCTTGATTCAGATACAATTTTTTTCATAGTTAATTAGAATTTTTCGTCTGATTTTATTTGCATACTTTTTAAAAAAAATATTAAAAACATTTTATATTCAGTTTTTCAAATTGTTATTTTGTAAATTGAATAATCCAATATATGTCGTTAGTATCAAAAGTATCTCCCATCTTAGCAAACATATTAATGTATAAAAACAAAATATTTGTTTGTTAAGGAAAAAAATAGTTTAATTAATGAGAAATTAATATTATGAGTTGTAATGATAGTAACTAAGATAAAGAAATGTCATTGGCAATGATAAACTGTGGTCCTATAAACTTCTTGCTTTAGTTATTAGTTTTTCTTTCGTCATTTCAAGTTTAAGTAAATAATTATTAGCTTACAAACAAAAATATGTTAATAAGCTTCTATGTGTCCTTTTCAAAAAAAAAAAAAAAAAAAAAAACTTACATGTGAATGTTATGAAATCAATGCCTCCACTGCTCAAATTTATACATATAGCTACAAAATTTTATCATTAATATAAAAGTTGGGGTTAAACCTAAATATAATACATAATTTTTTCAAATATATATATATATATATATATATATATATTATTTTTTATATTTTAAATAAAAAAATATTTGATTTGTTTATGATATATTCTATACGTTATTTAACTTCTATATAATTTACTAAATAGCATGTGAAACTTGGATAAGCCAATGAACCTCAGATCATGGCCATACAATTCTTGAACCACTTCTTTTTCAGCATCCATATCAACTGGGGATTCGTTTCTACAAGCAGAAGGTTGGCATGATGGATTACCCACATGTTTTCCACTGGAATGATAGAATTTTTCTAAAAAATTCCTACGAAAAATTAAATGCAAATTCTTTTAATAATGTATTAGAATTAGTAGATTTTACGAGTATGCAAAATAAATGATTATTTAATATTTTAATTAGAAGAAGAGTTTAAATATTTTTTAGGAAAAATGTTTGTGTTTAAATGTTCTTAAATTTTTTAAGAAAAAATTTATTTCTTATTATATAAATGTCAGGAGTAAATATGTATTTTGTGTAAAATTTTGTTTGGTATACATTTAAGAAATAGTGAACCCACTTACAATGAGAATGAATATATTTTAAGAGGGCATTTAATATATAATTTTAAAATATTATAGGGGTGTATTTACATTTTCAAAAATATTAGTACTAAATGTGAAATTAAAGCAAAACTTTAAGGGGTTTTTTTTTTTTAACCGTCAAATAGGATAAGAGACAAGAACTTAACAAAGGGATAATAATCGTTTTTCTTTTCTTTTTTGGGTCACTAAAGAACCGAATCACTGTATTATTATCATTGGTTATGAATGGACAAATTTCCTTACAATTCATTTGTCATCCCGACAATTTGGACTCAATGCATTATATAAGAAAAAGGTGCAAAATAAATGAAAACAGTGATATTTTTTTTAACTAACTATTCATATCTTTTATCATTTCAATTACTCATGGAGAATCAGTTATATATTATAATTAAAAAAAAGTATATCATTTTCTCATTAAAAAAATTTATAGTAATAATGTTTGAAAGTTTAATTATTTTTATATTGTTTTTACGTTATTTGTTAAAAAATATAAGATTACATATATATAATCATGACCCCCAAATTTTCAAAATTATCTTAATTATAATATATAAAAAATATATAAAATGAATAGGTATATATATTACAGTAAGGAGTGGTCCAGTTATATTTATTTTGAGATAACTTCATTCTTTTTGTCATATATTGGACCGGTCCTCATGAGTTCGGTAATTATGCCTCCAAAAAGTCAAGAACTTACAAATTAATTGTTTAATTAATGAAAAATTAATATTATATGCTGTAATGATGGTGACTAAGATAAAGAAATGTCATTGGCAACGATAAACTGTGGTCCTATAAACTTCTTGCTTTAATTATTTGTTTTTCTTACGTCATTTCAAGTTTAAGTGCATAATTATTAGCTTACAAATAAAGTAAATGTTAATAGCTTACATGTGTCCTTTTAAATAATAATAATAATAATAATAATAATAAGCTTACATGTGAATGTTATGGAATCAATGCCCCCATTGCTAAAATTTATAGATACAACTACAAAATTTTATCATGAATAAAAAAGTTGTCAATGATCCGAATTTGAGGGCACATGATCAGTATTAGAAAATAGGTAAATATAAAATTTCTGAAATTCTTAATAAGTCTTAAAGAGAAGAAAAATAAAATCTTTAAATTTAAAATTTTATTTCATGCAAGAACACATTATTAAATTGATTTTTTCTAAAAATAAACATAATCGTGCGTAATATAAAATATTTTTTATCATCAAATATCATAAATCAATCTTAAAATATTATTCATAAGTGTGGTTCATTAAAGTGTAATACATAAGTATATTTAAGTTATACAAACTCATAGTACAAATACTACTATAGTATTCTAGAGTTACTACTATAATACAGCTCACAATAACCTACATAATATAGTCAGTGATGAAGAAATCCAACATAGAGGCGGTCTGAGGTCAAACTCTTAAGCTCCTGAAAAAAATAGATTAAGGGGAATCATATCTCATTAAGTAAGTTAATAAAAAGAGCTTTATGGTTTAAAAACCTTTCTGAAAATCATATAATTATAGTGAAAATAATTTATAACGTGTGTATATATATATATAGCTTTTGAAAAATCTCGATAGAACTCTAAACCCAAATTTGTAAATGACCAACTTGACCCACTTGGTCCAGTTATATTTATTTTGAGATAACTTCATTCTTTTTGTCATATATTGGACCGGTCCTCATGAGTTCGGTAATTATGCCTCCAAAAAGTCAAGAACTTACAAATTAATTGTTTAATTAATGAAAAATTAATATTATATGCTGTAATGATGGTGACGAAGATAAAGAAATGTCATTGGCAACAATAAATTGTGGTCCTATAAACTTCTTGCTTTAATTATTAGTTTTTCTTTCGTCTTTTCAAGTTTAAGTGCATAATTATTAGCTTACAAACAAAGTAAATGTTAATAAGCTTACATGTGTACTTTTAATAATAATAATAATAATAATAATAATAATAAACAAAGATACATCATATCTTTATAAAATTCATGTCATACATAAACAAAGTAAGTAAAACAAGACTTTTTATTGCAAGGACAAAATTAGTCATACTTACATTGTTACTATGGATGTATAAACAAAATTATGGAAAACAATTTAAACAATTTTCTCTCCTACGAAAAGAAAAAGTAAAATAGAATAAGATTTGGAAAAAAAAAGAAAAAAAATTGATATCAAGGACACACTCTCATATAGTGATGTCACTTACATAAACATATCTTTGGCCAAAAGAATTTTCTCCTTTAAAAGAAATTAACTAAATACACATGCAAACATAATTATTTCTTCCCCTTTGTCAAAAGCAAAGATAGACCAAATCTTAAAAATATCCATGCATTATCAAAGATCAAAACAATTTCAAAGAAGAATTTATACATTAATAAATTAAAAATGAATTTCACTTGTATAGACAAAAAAAATGCATAAACACAATAAATAATAAATTAAAATATTTCTCTCCCTTTGTCAAAATACAAAAAATAAAAAAATTACATTAAAAAGAATAGAGTTACAATAATATTAAGATATCAATTATAGAAAAAACAAAAAACTAATAACTCATGGCTTATATCCAGAAAATAAACCAAACCTAAACTAACACAAAATAACCATAAAAACAATCTAATAGCTCAAAGCTTAGATACATAAAAATATAATAAAAATAAACCAAACAGAAATTAATGACACAATTAACAAAAACATATAAAAAGAAACTAGTCATGAGGAGTAGGAGGAATTGTTAGGATCAAAACATTTAATAATCAAAGTAATTAATAAGCACAACATGATTTCACATGAAAATATTCCAACCATCAATTAAGCATAAAATTTAAGACAAACTAGAATCATCAATTATGTCAAGTTCATGCTTAATGAAATTCAATCTCTCTTCATTGAGAGGTTTGGTGAAGATATCTATAAGTTGATTATTTGTATTAACAAATTCAAGTCCACCAATTTGAACATGATCATATAAGAAATGATGTCTAATGTTTATATGCTTAGTTCTAGAATGTTAAATGAGATTCTTACTAAGGTTAATAGCACTTGTATTGTCACATTTGATTGGAATGTGATTAAGTTTTATACCATAGTCTAATAATTGTTGTTTTTACTAAAAAACTTATGAACAATAAAGGCTTGCTATAATATATTCAACTTCTGCAGTAGACAAAGCAACTAAAATTTATTTCTTGCTAAACTAAGAAATTAAACATTATCCTAAAAATTGACAAGTTTCAAAAGTGCTTTTTCTATCTAATAAACTACTGGCAAAGTTTGCATCTGAATAATTAATCAAGTCAAATAAAGAGCTCTTAGGATACCAAAGTCATAAATTCATTATAGCATAAAAATATTTGAAAATTCTTTTAATAGCATTCAAATGAGACTCTCTATGACTTATTGAAATCTAGCACACAAGCAAGTAACAAATATAATATCATGTCTGCTAGCAGTTAAGTAAAGAAGGGATCCAATCATACCTCTAAATCGTTTTTCAACAACTGATTTTCCATTCTCGCCCTTGTTGAGTTTGGTTATGGTATTCATTAGAGTTTTTATTTTAGTTCCATCAATTTCAAATGTCATGAGGATATATCTTGTATATTTATTTTGATCGATGAAAATTTCATCTTTACATTACTTAATTTGAAGTCCAAGAAAGAACTTGAGTTGTCCCATTATAGTCATCTCAAATTCTTCTTATATTAGCTTAGAAAATTTCTCACACAACTAATGGTTAGTAGCACTAAAAATGAGATCACCAATATATATTTGTAAAATTAACAAATCATGCTTGGATTTCTTTATGAAAAGAGTTATGTCAACTTTTCCTTTAGAGAAACCTTTCTCTAGTGAAAAGTTACTCAATCTCTCACACTAAGCTCTTGGAGCTTATTTTAATCCATATAAAACTAACAAAAGTTTAAACACATGATTTGGAGAATCAAAATTTTTAAAACCTGGAGATTTTTTAACATACACCTCCTTTTAATGAAACCATTTAAAAAGGCACTTTTAACATCCATTTGATAAAGTTTAAAATCCATGAATGATGAAAATGCAAGTAGCATTCTAATAGCTTTCAACCTTATAACGGGAGCAAAGGTTTCATCATAATCAATGCCTTCCTCTTGATTATAACCTTTAGCTACTAGTCTAGCTTTGTTCCTAGTTATGACACCTTGTTCATTCATCTTATTTCCAAACACCCATTTGGTGCCTATTATAGGATAATGTTTAGGTTTAAGGACCAAGGTCCAAACCTTATTTCTCTCAAATTGATTTAACTTTTATTGCATAGTAAGGAGGCAAAATTGATCACACAAAGCATCATCAACATGTTTAGGTTACATTTAAGAGATGAAAGGTAGATTAATAATAGATTTAAATTTTGATCTAGTAGTTACCCCTTTTGTAGTGTTGCCTATGATGAGATCATGAGGATGAGCTTTCTTGAATTGCTAATCCTTTGGAAGTTCATCCTTCAAGGTAGATTGAGATGTCTCCTCATTTTCGTCCTTGCATGGACCTTCAAGTTCCAAAGGTTTACTAGTATTCTCTTCTTGTACTTCCATAATTTCATTTTTACATATAATATCATCAACACTACAAACATCCTTTCTACGATTAAGTAAGTTTGATTCATCAAATACCATATGCATTGATTCTTTAAATACTAGAGTTCTCTTATTAAAGACCCTATATGCTTTTACTAGAAATGGAATAGCCTAGGAAAATTCCTTTATTGACTTTGGAATCAAATTTTCCAAGATTATCCTTAGTGTTCAATATAAAGCACTTGCATCCAAATACTTTTAGATATAACATTTTAGGTTTTCTATTCTTCCATAGCTCATAAGATGTTTTATTCAAAATTGGTCTTTTGAAAACTCAATTTGAAATATAATAAGATGTGTTAATGGTTTTTGCCCAAAATTATAGAGGTAAATTATACTCATGAAGCATTGTTCTGGCCATTTCCATAAGAATTCTATTTTTCCTTTCAACTACTGCATTTTTTAGGAGTTCTAAGAGATGAAAATGTATGAGAAATATCATTTCAATTACAAAAGTTTTTGAAAAATTCATTTTCAAATTCGGTTCCATGATCACTTCTAGTGAATGAAATATAAAAACCTTTTTTTTTAACTCTTTTAGCAAAATTTTTAAAAGCTTTAAAAGCATCATTCTTATGAGCAAAAAAACACACCTAAGTAAATCTAGAGTAGTTCTCAACCAATACATATGCATATTGCATTCCACCTAGACTAGCAACTCTAGTTGGTCCAAACAAATCCATATGTATTAGTTTAAGTAGTCTAGAAGTAAATACTACATTTTTGAACTTAAATGAGGACTTGGATTGTTTTCCCCTTTGACATGCATCACAAGGTTTATCCTTGGTGAATTCAAGTTTAGGTAAACTAATCACAAGTTCATGTTTACAAAGATAATTTAAAAGCTTAAAATTTGAATGTCCTACCCTTCTATGCATCACCCACACAATCTTATTCATAAGATTGAGATTACACAAGAGTTTTATGGCTCACTCTTACAACCTTACAACTTGAGTTTTTAAGGCTCACTCAAGAACCAAATCCCAAGTGTTTTAATGGACAACACTTAAACCAATTCCTTTAGAAATAAATCTTACTTCCTTTCTAATCTAACCCAAGATTTAAGATGAGGAGAAATTATGTTTCTAACACATAACCAACTCTCTCAAGAGTTACACAAATATAAAAATTATTTAAAAGAGAATTTTGAGAGTTTAATGAATGCTTAAAGGTATAGAATAAGTGAATAAGTTTCCTAACCTCAAAAAAAATCTTCAGAGGTCTTATTTATACTTGAGCAATCTAATTATTGCTGTTGGAAATAATAATTTTTTCCCATTATAATTCAAGTCCATTTGAATGAAAATTTAGAATTTTGAGCTACATTTTGTCAAGTTCCAGTTGGGATATCATTTGTATTGATTGAGATATCATCCAATAGCCATTATGAGCTATTGCATTTGAAAAAAATGCCTTGATCTAGATCGGGATACCCTCATCCTAACTAATGTCCCGATCAAGACATAAGATCAGGATTAACATTTTAATGCATTTTTGCTCCTTTAGTCCTCATTGGGACTATCTTGGCCCTATTGGGACTATGATATATACATCCATCATAAGAAAATAAAAAGGGATTAGGATTAAGGATTACATTTCCTTGAAAATCCTAACTTAGGGATAAGTTAGGTGGAGGTATAGGATTGTTATTAAATCTAAACTGTTTAAATCATTATGTTCTTCATTATTCCTTTTCAATATTCATTCAATTCTTATTTAAATTCTTAAAATCATTTTTATTTTAGTAAAAACCTCATTAGCCTTATTCACCTCCCTCTAAGGGTCTTTCTATTAGTATTAAAGCCTGAATTTTAGGTACTTTATTGCTAGAATACTAGTGAATCACAAAATATTTCTTCACTTAGACCATTCTTTGATGGCAGTCACTATCCACATTGGAAGTTCAACATGGAATTATATATTAATTATGATTCCATCTAACTTTAGGACATTTTGCTAAGAGTTTAGGAACCACGTACAATTATCATTGATGGTGTGGTAACTACTATTGCAAGAAATTAATAGAGCATCAATCAAAGGGAAGAAAATCATAAAAATAAAAAGGCTATGATTACTTTAGTCTCTTCAATGAAAAGAGAAGAAGGAAGCAAGCTTCAACATTGTATTTTGGTGAAAGAAATATGGGAGACCTTACAAAATAACTATGAAGGAAACATTCACTTAAGAAGCAAAAAGGTTTCACTTTATATGTATGAATATGAAATCTTCAAAATGGAGCCTCAAGAATCAATCACAGAGATGAAAAACCATATTAATGCTTTTATTATAATCCTTAAGAAACTTGAAAAACATTTCTCTAATGAAGAGGCAAATAATAAGATTCTAAGAATCCTACCTAAGATGGATTAGGAATCTCATGTCACTTCAATTGAGGAAGCTCAAGACTTCTCCACTCTATTAACTAATGTGCTCATTGGTAAGCTCTTGACACATGAGCTCACCATTAAGTAAAGTGGTGAAGAACAGTAAGGAAAGAAAAAAAGAAAAAAAAAAGCATAGCTCTAAAAGCTCTTCAAGAAAATAGTGAGGAGGAAAGCATAAAAGGTTTTAGTGATGAAGATGTTGATATTGCCTTGCTCACTACAAACTTCAAGAAGTTTTTAAGAAAGAAAAATTTCTCAAGAACAAAGGACTTTAACAAGAAGTTCGAAGGAGATAGGAAGAAGAAAACAAAAGAGGTTACTTGTTATAAATGCAAGAAACTGGGACATATTAGAAGTGAGTGCCCCAAACTTAAATTCAAGAATAAAGGAGCAAAAGATAAGAAGAAGACATTCAAAGCTATTTAGGATGATTCCTTTGAATTTGAAGAGAAAGAGAAACAATAAGAAGTGGTCAATCTTTGCTTCATGGCTCTTGAAAATGAAAATAAGGTACCATCAACCTCTTATTCTTGTTTTGATGATTGTGATGATAATTGTTATGATGATGATGAGAGCTCTATTGTGACCAAATTATTAGTCAAATGCAAAAGCTTATTGTCTAAAAAGAAACATTATAAGCATGAGTTAGGTAGTTTGACTAAAGAATTAGAAAGTTTAAAAAATAATTTTAGTAAACATATTGAATCAAATGAAAAACTTATTAATGATGCAAAATCTTTTAATTCTTTGGAAGATGAACTTAAAAAAAGTAAATGATGAAAATCATAAGCTTTTTAAGGAAATCTTAGAATTAAAGAATTCATTGCTTAATTTAAGAGAGAAAAAGAAACTTTGGATAGTCTTCTTGACTCTTAAAAATTTCATGGAGATACCCATGGAATTGGATATAAGAATGGAATGTCTTCATCATTTTCATCATATATTAATTTTATAAAAGCTTCACATGATTCCACTCCTTCAACCTCTAAATCAAATGAGACTCAAGCTTTCAAAGCTAAAAATCTCATGTGTTAAACAATAAGTGAAAGTCCCATAAGACTCACCCATCATTAATATAAAGAGGTCGTGCTTAAACTAGAGTACCTTAACCCAAGCATGCTTATATTACACTAGATACAATTATAATAGGCATGCTACACTACATAATGCACATAAACATGTTAGACATACATATCAAAATACACACTACCATTTCCAATGCATGTCTCCCTCCTTGACACTAAATAATAAGAGATACACACCACCACAATACCAAAGGCATGTTGCACACATTAGGAAAACATATCACCTTAGAAGAAATAAATTAAAAAATGTTGTATGTTTATATTGCATGACTAAAGGACATACTAATAATATATGTTTCTATAGAAGACTACACATGAATTTACTTTCTTTAGATTATTTTAAAAATAATCAACCTATACCAAGAAAGGTTTGGGTCTAAAAGAACACTTGAATTATTTTGTGTAGATGTACTTGAAATCCACAAGAACAAAAAGCAAGTGGTATCTCAATAGTGGATGTTCAAACCACATCATGGAAGGCAAAGAGTAATTCAATAAACTTGATGCTAAAGATGGAGGACATGTTACATTTGGAGACAATGCAAAAGGAAATATTATTGGCATTAGGAAAATAGGTAATCCTCAATCCTTATCTATGCATCATGTGTTATTTGTTGATGGTCTCAAACATAATTTTCTTAGTATAAGTCAATTATGTGACACATAGGAAATAAAGTAACTGTATATCTTAAAAATTGCTTTGTTAGTAGTCTTGATGAAAATAAAATTATTTTTAGTGGTGAAAGAGTGGACAACATTTATGTTATTGATTTGAATAAATTAATAACAAAAACATCAAATGCTTAATGTCTATTTCCCATGATTACAACCTAAGAAAGGAGCCTATTCTAATAAATACATCCAACATAGAAAATAAAAAGGGATTAGGATTAAGGATTACATTTCCTTGAAAATTTTCTTTTCTTTTAATTATTTCAAAAATGGAAAATAAAGGAATTTTCCTATTATAATAATCCTGCAAAACAAAGGTTAGTCTTCACGCACATGAAAACACTCAACACATTTAAGACAATATATATATATATTCTATTTATCTATAATTGAAATAACAAAATAATCAAATAAGGATGTTAATGTGTATGCAAAATGCAAGAGTTGAGACTTTCGGTATTTTGGCATAAGATCATGATTTTTATTATGAAAATGTAATTAAGAAATCAATAAAAGTGTGCAAATAAAGCAACAAGAGAAATGATAAAAATACTATTTCCACCATAAAAATATCAACTTTTTGATAAAAATAGTAAATTTATCAGGAGAGAAAATGGAGTAATAGAAAATAACGAAAATAATAAAAGTAATAAAAGTACAAGAAAAATAAAGGAAATGACAAAAATACTATTTTCACCATGAAAGTATTAACTTTAGGATAAAAATAGTAAATTTATCAAGAAAAAGATAAGAATACAAAAAAAATAGAAAAAACTGCTAAAATGCAAATAAAAATAATAAAATCTAGAATTAAAATAATAAAAGTGATAAAGATGTCATTCCCACCATAAAAATATTAAATTTATGATAAAAATTACAAATTTATCAACAAAATAGATAAAAATAGCAAAAATAATCAAAATAGCAAAAATAAAAAAATAATAATAATAAAGTACATAATTTAAAAGATAAAAAGTGATGAAATTGTCACTTTCATCATGAAAACATTAACTTTATGATAAAAATGACAAATTTATCAAGAAAAGGCAATAAAATAGAAAAGAAATGGTAAAAATGTTGTAAATATAATAACAATAAATAAAAGTTCAGAATTGAAATAATAAAAAAGATGAAAATGACATTTCTACCATAAAAATATCAATTTTATGATAAAAATGACAAATTTATCAAGAAAAGACAAAAATAACAAAAATGATAAAAATTCAACGAATGCCATAAAAACTAATAAATATGTAGAAAATGATATAAAAAAATAAAAATGCTGAATAAAATAATAAAGATGATAAAAACATCATTTTTACCATAAAAAAACATTACCTCTATGATAAAAATGGCAAATTTACAAAAAAGAACATAAAAGCTATAAAAATAATGAAGATGCAATAAAAATGATAAAAATAAATAAAAATACATAATTAAATAAGGAAAATTATAAGGATGATTAAAAAAACTATTTGCACCATAGAAATGTAGATTCTATGATTAAAATAATAAATTTACCAAAAATGACAGACAATGACTGTAGATGACAAGATTTACCATGCGTCCAAGATTTTAGCAACCACGACACTGTTTGAGCTTAGAGCTCCAGAGAACACGTTGACCATTGTCACAAAGACATGACGTATAGATGAGGAGTCACCATCCAGGGTAATAACTGGGACAAATCATTTTGGTGGTACTCAATTCTCTATAAAAAAGCTAGCACCCTAACCAAGAGATTTTGGGAACGGAATACTAACTTCTTTCAGTCTTGTATTCATTTACAATTACTTTATAAATTACTATCTTATTTTCTAATTACATGCAATTTTATTTAAATACTAATTAAACATCCATTTAACTTAAAGGCAACAAGTTATAAAATTACATGTAAAAATGCATACAAAAGGTAGCGTCGCTATGTCTAAAATAAAATTAAAATTACAACCCTTAAGAAAATAAATTAAACAAATTCAGAACTAAAAAAATAAATTAGGTAGAACAAAATAAAAAATATATAAGAATTAAATTGGGATCCTAATTCTTAGTTTTCATTTATGGATTCTCTATGGGTTTTCCTTGGTTCAATAATGTGTTCATCATCATAGAAACATGAAACACAAAGAAATAAAAAATATTAGAATAAATGAATAAAAAAATAATGAAAATTAAATAAAAAACACAAAAATTTTTAAAAAATAATAAAATGATATAAAAAAAGAAAGGAGTAGAAGAATGATGCTATGTAGATGCTATTTGAATGCCTCTCAAAATGGGATTTCACTATCTTGAGAGAATTGACTGTGTTTTTCTTGATTTCTGGACCTTGAAAAGAATGTATTTTTTTGAAAAAGGTTTTTTTTTTTAAAATTTTTTTCTCTGTATTTTTTCAATCAACTCTTTTTTCAGTAGCTACTAGGGTTTTCTCCTTTTTCTCTCTTTACGCAATCCCCCCTTTCTTTTTTCCAAATTTTTCTTTTTATATCTCATTCTAACTGTAGCTAACCACTTACATGATCACATGAGAGGCAACTTTGATCCTCCCTCCAAAAATAAATAGGATAAGAATTTTAATTTCAAAAAAATTATACGCATAAAAGATGCGTACTAGATAGATCAATATCAAAATTAATTTATTTATTAAAAATAAATTAAATTTGGACCAATCATAATTACAAAAAATTAAGAAAATAATTTTTTTCTTAAATTTTAGTGCCTCGGCATTACAGAATGTCGACTGGCATTACGTAATGTTGATTGGCATTATATGCCCTTGCAAAACTCAATTTTTGCAATTAAACCTAAAAAATGTTGCAGTTTAGTCCTTGAAATCGTGAAACTTAACACTATAGGCTAATTTTTGACTAAATTTTCATTATAGAGGCTTTTGACAAATTCATGCACAAATGTATCTTGAAATTGGGTGCTTAAGGTTGCCCCCCTTTTTCGCTATTTGCTTGAAAAATTGTGAAAAAATAATAGAAGCACAAAATTTTGAAGGAAAGAGTTAGGATACTTAATTATATCTTAATTAATGGATCAATGCTTAAATTGCTATGTAATTTTCAAGAAAAATGCTATGTTTAGCATGCTTCACTATATTCCATATAGAACATCTAGTGAGATATATGCAAAAGAGTTTTGCTATATTTCCTATGGGACGTTTAGTGTTTTATGATTTGAGAACATGTTATAGCTCCTATGGAACGTCTAACAATAATACTATAACTACTGTGTAGTACCTGGTGAATTGCACTATATTCCCTTTGGGATGTCTAGTGAAATATATGCAAATGAGTTTCATTATATTCCCTGTGGGACATTTAGTGATTCGTGATTTGAAAAATGTGCTATAGTTCATGAGGAACGTCTAACAATGATACCATAACTATTGTGTAGTGTCTGGTGACTACACTATATTCCCTTTAGGATGTCTAGTAAGATATATGCAAATGAGTTTCACTATATTCCCTATAGTACATTTGGCATTTCATGATTTAAGAACATGTTATAGCTCCCATGGAACATCTAACAATAATTCCATAACTACTGTGTTGTGTCTCGTATATCAAAAGATTTGAAAATTCATGTTATAACTACTTTGTAGCATATAACATATTAAATTTAAAATTCATGTTATGACTACTAGGTAATGCATAACAAAATAATCTTAAATTTCTATTATAACTATTGTGTAGCATATAACAAAACATAATTAAAAATCCTTGACAAAATATTACAATGCATGTAAAATGCAAAAAAAAAACAAATCAAATTATGTATTTGTATTTTGTGTTCTGTACTTGACAGAGGATCTAGAATTTTAATATAGACTATGTAGTTAATAATTTTGTGAATTATTAATTAATGATATGAACTTCATGACTAAATTATGAATGGACTAAATTGTAAAGAAGAAATTTAGACTTGAATGCAAGCAAGTTTTGGTGGATCAAAATGGATATTTTCCATCCTATATACTTCACTTTCGCATGTCATGTTCCATTTCTCATTCCATCTTCATTTTTTCCATTCATTTTCCCTTTGCATTGATTTTTTTCTTTCTTTGATTACTTGATCATCTTACATTCAATTTACAATCCGTTTGATCTTATGTTTGCCCCACGACGCAAACCACATAGAGGAGCAGAAATTTCAGTAAATCTAGTTATTCCATCTCCATGTTTTCCTCAGAATAGCCTTGGACTTTGAGAAGGCTCCACCATCCATCCTTTGACTTACCTACATCTTCATAGGTGCACAAACTTGGGTAATGAGGTAATATTTCCTCATTTATGTTGATTTTTTATTAGGTTCATCTTGATGTGGAAGAATAAAAAAAATGTTATGCTTTCATCTTTAATCAAAGGATTTAAATGTCTGCATACTAATATTCCCCGTCAGATTGCTTAGAAGGTGAGGTATCTCCTTCTCATACTACTTGGCATAACTCTTTTCTATGAGACTGGTAATGAGGTCATCATTGCTTTACTTGGCCCCCTTCATGATTTAGATCGAGTTGCTACCCTTGATTAGGAATATGTTGCATTAGCCTATCTTTATTATAGACTTAATACCATCTGTAGAGGTGATGTCATGATGTGTGGCTTTTAACACACTAAGTATTTGGCATCATTGCTGGGGGTTACCAAAATTAATATTGTTAAGAAAATTATGTTATTTGATTTAGATGTTCTTTTATTTATTTATTTATGTTTATTTGTTTGATTCAATTTTTAGTGTGGTATTATTGGAACTTGTGCTATTGTATGCACATAACACATAGTGCATGCAAGCAAGGAATCCTTATCACGACTCGAACCCAAGGGCACGTGACTGGCACTAGGGAATGGGTAGGCATAAGGCCCCCAAAACCCGTAGTAAGCCTTAAGGAAAAGAAAAATAAAACCTTCAAATTTAAAAATTTATTTCATGAAAGAACACATTATCAAACTAATTTTTCTAAAAATAAATATAATCGTGTGCAACATAAAATATTCTTCGTCATCAAATATCATAAATCAATCTTAAAGCATTATACATAAGCATGGTTCATTAAAATGCAATACATAAGTATACTTAAGTTATACAAACTCATAATACAAACACTACTATAATATTCTAGAGTTACTACTACAATAAAACTCACAATAACCTACATAATATAGTCGATGATGAAGAAATTCGGCGTAGAGGCGGTCTAAGGTTGAACTCCTAAGCTCTTGAAAAAAATAGATTGAGGGGAATTAGACCTCACTGAGTAAGTTAATAAAAAGAGTTATATGGTTTGAAAACCTTTTTGAAAACCATATAGTTATAGTGAAAATAATTTATATCATATATAGTTTTTGAAAAATCTCGGTGGAACCCTAAACCCAAATTTCTAAATGGCCAACTGGGCCCACTTAATCCTCATAAACTACCGGTCCTCGAGAGCAAAGGCATCAATCGAGGCACCAAGCCACAGTCATCCTCTTAATCCAAAAACATGACACTGGCGGTCCTTGAGAGCTAAGGCATCCACCGAGGCACCCATCCCAGTCCACTATTAACTTTCTAATCACTGGCGGTTCTCGAGAGCAAAGGCACACGGTCCTAGTGAATATCCATAAGTCATACATACACCAAGGCACCCGTCCTAGTTTATATCCATAAGTCATACATACATCAGATCCATCTCTCAATCTCTACCATGTGCACACGGTCCTAGTGAAACCCACCAGGTAGCCCGTTCTACCAAAATTTCTCAAAACTAATTTTAATTAAATAAAATGCACTTAAATCTTAAATAGCAGCATTTAAATTAAATAAATCATATAATAAATACTAAAAATTGAGCACACGCATCTTTAAATAAAACACATGCATAGATCAATTTATCAACTTACAGGATGAGCGAAAAGGCTAACGACCGCGCGTTTGCCTCAATCCAACAACTCCAGCTCCGGTATTCTCTAGAAAAAAAATAACATACCTATTTTAAAAACACGGCTATGGAATTAAAATAAAAAATCAACAGAAATAGTGAAATTTACGAAAGATGTCATGTTTTACGAGAAAGATCGGATAAGACTGACTCAAGGAAGACCGGATAAGACTTGATAGATAGGGAAAAACCCTAATTAACGGTAGGAATTTACAGAAGATGTCATGTTTTACGAGAAAATCTACCAAAATTTCAACAAAGTCTCCTCTGTAAAATGAACATCTCTCTACCATAGCTAGAGTCATTCCTGCATAGAAAAATGCACTTTTAGTATTCACAGATATTCACACTTGAGTCGAGCTCCTAGAACTACACTTAGATCCAATTGAGATCACAAACTCAACCATCACAAAACTTATTTTAAAAGAATGTGAAAATAGGCAACTTAATTTTATAGAAATTAAATCAAATTAAATACTTAAATTTTCTTTATAATAAACTTTATTTAATAATTAAATCATTTAATTCCTAAAAATATATATATTACATATAAATATCCATAACCTAGAAAATCATTTCTTATTAAAGTTTAAAAACAAAATTTCACAAACATATATACCAAAATATATACTAATATAAAATATCAATTATTTAACAATTAAATAACCCAATTTACATTTCATTATCAAAATATAAATATAACCTAAAATTAATTACTCATATTAATAAATCTCTACAATAAGTATATTTACTATCAAATTCATAATTTAATACCAAAATATCCAAATCTCACATAATACTAAAAACTAATACCTAATATATTATTTGAAAATAATTTTCGAAAATAGTGTTAATTAGTCAAAAATAGTAAATAATTTGTAAAAACCCTTTTAATTCCTTAAATATTATTAAAACCAACCACAATATATTATTTAGCTATAATTAGCACAAAATTATGTTTTTGCCCCTATAATATATATATTTACATAATATACTATTATTACTCAAAAATTCCCAAAAAAATTATACAAATGCCTAAAAAATATTTTCTCAACATCAAATTTCTTAATATCAATAAAAACATAAAATTAACTAATAATTTCTTCCAAAATATAAATTTAACCTAATCATCCACATTTGACATAAACTTAAAATAATTATAAAAATAGCATAAAAATCACAAAAACTATAAATCAAGTTCTAGGATTAATAACATTTAATGATAATACTAAGTATCACAATTTCATAATTTTTAACAATTAATTTCAGAAATTAATAAAATATTAATAAAATATCCAAAATTCACAATTAACACAAAAATTTTCTATCATCTTAAATAAAATCAATATACTAAAAATAATTAACAATAATTACTCCAATTTACTAATTAAACTCAAATAAAATAAAATAAAATAAAATAAAAATGAAATAAAATTCTGTTAAATAAAAAAACTCAAAATAATCTACAAATATTAGATTTAAACAACTAATTAGCAAAATTAACCAATTAACTTAAATTAATTAAATTTTAACACTTAAATCAACCTAAACAACTTGTGAACAACCTAAAAATAACCTAAAAACAACTCAGAGCAACTAATTGTCTACCTCATTTTTTATCACCGAAAAGGGGTTGCAGCGGCGAGGCAAGGTGTTGGCTGTCACCCGAGGAGGCAAGGCAAGCTGAGGGAGCAACGGCGGCGCCAATCTAGCTCTGACAGTGGTGGGGAAAGCTTGGACCAAGAGAGAGGGAGAGCAAGGCACACCAGAAATGGAAGAAAGGAAGAAAAAGGGAGGGGTGCTAGCGGGCTTACTACGATAAAGATGGAGGCTCAGGTGGTCGATGCACATCGGAGGGGGAAGGAATGCGATGGAGAAGGTGACGAAAAGGGAGGAGGGTGCTGCGGGTTTGGTGGTTTAGGCATATGGGTATATATATATATATATATAATACCCTAAAAATAACACCCACATGAAATAATAAAAACCCTATATAATATATATAGTATATATATTACATATTATAAACTTGAAAATAGCAAGGGTAATATAGAATAATCATACTTATAAAATAGCTATATAAGATTTAATACTATAAAAAATATAATTCCTTGAAATAATAATAACATAACCCTAATATAATAAAATAGCTAGATAATTTACAATTATATAATATAATTAAAAATTATTTATTAATACTACAAATTTAAAAATTACTTTATTTAAATTAAAATATAGGGTATTACAATCCCATTACTACCTCTTAATTTAGAACTTGAGAAGACAATATGTAAAAGGAAAAAGCAATAATCTAATAGGATGAATGGAGAGGAAGAAGAAAGGAATCCACCTTTAAGGCAGTAAGCAACTCAAATGGACAAAATGCAATAAAAGGGCTATACGAGATTTTATGAGTCTTAATGTTTAAGGTAACCAAACAACAATTGTAAGGCTGGAGATAGTAGTAAACAACTTTAAAATCAAACCAAAAATTATCCAAATGATCAAAAACTCATAATTCAATGGGTTACCATATGAGGATCCAATTGATCAACCTTTAAAAATGAATGGAGTGCAACCTAAAGAAATTTGGCTTATTCTCTTTCCATTTTCACTTCTAAATAGAGCAAAGAGGTGGTTTACAAGCTTGCCACTTAACTCAATAAACACTTGGTAAAAAGCTTTACATAGCTTTCTTTAATAAGTACTTCTCACATGTGAAAGTATTGAAGATTAGAAATGAAATCAACTCTTTTTATTAAAGAGAAGATGAAAGCTTCTATGAGTGCTAGGACATATTCGAGGATCTTTAAAGGTAGTGTCCACCTCATATGATAGTTCATAGGATTTGGTTTAGTCATTCTATAAAGGAGTCAATCCAACAGTTAAAGTGAACATAGATGCATTAGTTGGGGGAACTATCATGTCAAAGACACCTGAAGATGCCTTAGACCTTTTTAAGGAGATGGCTAACACATAAAGCCTATGGTCTAAGGAGAGGGCCATATCAAGGAAAGGAGGTTCAATTAAAATTGATGTTTAAACCATAGTGAGTGCAAAGTTGGATGCTTTAACAAAAAGGATGGATAAGATGAGTTCCAATACAATTTCCTCATCTTTATTATGTGAACTCTATCAAGGTGGGCATCCCACCATAGAATGTTAGTTTATGCAGAATTTATTCATGGACAACATCAACTATTTGAGTAACTTCAACAATGGTCAACAAAAAAATATAGTGCATGGTAACATATATAACCCAAGTTGGAGAAACCATCCTAATTTCTCATGGATTAATCAAGGAAAAAATTAATAGAGGCCATATGCTCCACTAGGTTTTGGAGATCATAATGCTTGCCATCAAAATTAGCTTCATTTTTAGCGAGAGAAAGCTTCATTTTCATCATCTTCTTTAGAAATTAAAATGGAGAAATTCATGGATATAATAGCAACTACCGGTGGATCAACAGGATAAAGCAATTAAAAGGCTTAAAGGAAGATTTAAACAGATGTACCAGGACACTCAACTCATATTCAAAAATCACTCTTCCTTGATTCATAATTTGGAGGTGCAAATGGGGGCAATTGACAACTTCATTATCAATAAAGAATCAAGGTTCATTGCCAAACAATAGTAAGAAGTGTCTAAAAGAATACATGAAAGTAATCACCTTAAGAAGTGGAACAAAACAACAACAACCAAAGAAAATGGTGAATACTCAAGTTAAGGGTCAGAAGGAGGATCAAAAGAAAGAAGTAAAGCCTTATAAACCACCAATACAATTTCCATAGAGGCTAAAAAAGTAAGAGCATGTTTAGAAGTTTACAAGGTTTTTAAAGATTTTATGAACCTACACATTAATATACATTTATTTGAATTTATAGTTCAAATGCCCAAATATGTAAAATTCTTTAGAAGGAGCTTATCTTTAATAAGAAAAAACTAGAAAAGTTAGAACTATCACTCTTAATAAACAATGTAGTGCTATAGTTTAAAGTAAACTTCCAATAAAGTGTAATCGTCAAGGGAGTCTCACTATACCTATCTTTAATAGAAATTTAAATTTCTAAAAAGCTTTATATGATTTAGGTATTTTGTTTGAATTTGATGCCTTTATTGATTTATAGGAAGCTTAGATTGGGTAAAGCTAAGGCTACCAACACGTGTTTACAACTTAAAAACAAAATTGTTAAGAAGCCAAAAGGCGCAGTGGAGAATGTATTAATGAAGGCACGAAAGTTAACTCTTTTTAGTAGATTTTTATGGTACTTGACTTTAAGGAAGATGAAGATGTACCTTTGATTCTTGGTATGCCTTTTTTATGTACTATAAAAGCTATAATTAATGATTATAATGGGACACTCACACTGAGAGTAGGAGACAAAAGTTGTAAGTTTGATGTCTATTAAGGTATAAAACACCATTCTAATAATGATTTGTGTATGCAAGTTGATGTTATTGATGAATATGTGAGTGATGTCCAATGAGGGAGGTTGGAAAAATCTTGTTATTTGGAGGATATAGAGAAATATTTATAGGTATATTTTTATGAAGAAGAGAAGAGTCTCTCAAATATCAAAACCCAATGACCCAATGTGAACTACCTATAAACACAAAACCCATGCCACCCTCTATTAAAAAACCACCAAAGCTTAACCTAAAACCTTTACCATCTCATTCAAGTTACACTTTCTTATGAGAGAATGAGACATTACCTAAAATTGTGGTCAACTAAACTTAATAAGTAGCAAAATGTTTCACTGGTGAATTTATTCAGAAAGAGGATTAAAGTTTTGAGATTAGAGAACAAGTGTTGCAAAGAGATATAAATAGTAGGTTAAGCTAAACTTAGTAAGTAGCAAAATGTTTCACTGGTGAATTTATTCAGAAAGAGGATCAAAGTTTTGAGATAAGAGAACAAATGTTACAAAGAGATATATAAAGAGAAGATAAAGAAGTGGCATTATGCAAGTATAAGGAGGAAATATTTTGAAAATGGAGATCAAGTGTTACTTTACAACTTTGGGTGGAGACTATTTCCATAGAAGCTTAAAACTAGATGGTTAGGACCTTTTCTCTCAAACAACAACAACGGAGGAGGAGGAAAAGAGAGAGAGATCTCTCTCAACAACAACAACGGAGGAGGAGGAAAAGAGAGAGATCTCTCTCAACAACAACAACGGAGGAGGAGGAAAAGAGAGAGAGTTCTAAGTGATCTAAGCAAATAAAGCATGCAGTGGTCTAGCTTAAAGACCTTAAACAAGTGCTTTTTGAGGGCTCAATTAAGCCTTTTATTTATTTAATTTGATTCTTTGTTAATTTTCTTTCTTCATTTAATTTAAAAACTCATTATTTTACCCTTAGTAATTATTTTTTAAGAAAATAAAGATGAGGAGGAGCCCTAAAAGAATTTTGCGAGTTTAAATATGTGTAAAATTTTTGTTGATTTAATGTGGTGTTGTACTTTTAAGGAAATGGTGATAAATTGGTTGCCTATTGATTTATGTTATGAATTGGTCAGGTTGCACACCTTGTTGTACAACCATGGACCTAATTGATGCTTTTTAGTGTAAAAATTTAGCATTCAGGCAAGGTCATGCTCTCAAGGTGCACAATCATGCATAAAGGCATATGAAATGGAGTAGAAAATTTTCACCTAGGCACTGCATGCTCATTAGGGCACACAGTCGTGCCTACCAGTTTAAAATTTGAAAAGAGTAGCATGTATAGTCATACGTGTTGAGGTGCATAACCTTGCATCTAATAGGAATTCCATCACTCATGATTTTCCATTAATTCTTCTTTTAATTTCCTATAACAATAAGGAAATTATAGTTTTTAACTGTGGGGGAGTGAGTTGAATTTTATTATGTAATTTTTTCTATGTTTTTATGTTTTATTTTAAGTCATTTTATGTTTAGTGATCATGCATCTCATGCATTTTATTATGTAATTTTTTTTTATGAATATAGGTTATTAGGAATTGTCATATATATCACTTGAGAATTTGTAACCTATTCATGTGATGAATGTGATTCATTATGTGATGTTTTCTTGAAGAAGTATGATAATCTCCTATTAATGTTTAGTGTGGATTTTTTAAGCTAAAAAGAATAAATTATGGTTAAGGATTTTTAAACTTAATGAACTTAATGCCTATTTTTTCTATTAAGTGATTGAATTTAGATACTTAATGTTAAAGAAAAGTGCTTATAAGTTGAAATTAAAGCCCAGCTCTTAGAATGATTAAGTATGGCACATCACTAGGTTTTTATTTTCTTCTTCTTCTAAAAAAAAGGAGAAAAGTGAATGACATGGAGCGTAAAATGCACTCATTTGTGAATTGCTTATGAGCTAATGCTTAAAGTTTATAAATATGAGCTCATTCTACTCTAATTCTCTAAACTAAGTATGAGTATCCAAAGGACCCTTTAAAGGTATCCACACTATGTAATATGAGAAAGGTGGGGTATCACTATAATTTATAAACCTTAAAGGAGCAATTTAATAAAATATTTTATGTTAAGTACCTTGCATGTATCGGGGTGAGGCTTATTAAGGGTTAGGATGATTTTGACTTGCTTTTATTGTCTTCAATATCAATTGTCTACTTTCATGAATTTAATAGAGAATATTGCTCTCCATATGGTAATTTCTATATCCTTGACCTTTAATTATTATTTTAGTTTTTGGATTTCTAAGCTTTATATTAATGTGAGATTAAAATGGTTAGTCAAGTTAAAACTAGCTAATGAGTTAGACTTTTTAGATGAATAGGGTGTTTTTCATGTTTTGCTTAAGGACAAGCAAAAAGCTTAAATGTGGGGGAGTTAATAAGTGCTAAAAATGATAGATTTTCAGCACTAAATAGTTGTATTTCATTATTAGAAGTATAGTTTTTTATCTTTTAAAAGCATGATTTAAGATTATTTACACTAAAAGTCAAACTAGTTAGTTGTTTTTTGTTAATTTATGAATTTTTAGTAAATTATTATACTTTTATATTACTTTTGCATTGATTTTGTAGGTTCCATCTTTTTGGAACTAATTTTAGGGCAAAGAATCAAAGAAAATATAAGAGGGACTTATTTGACGTATGAGATTTAGTCTAGCATTTAACATCCTTAAAGCTTTATAGTGAGAAAGTGATCTTCTTGACATTTGAATTAGACATCTTAGTTTTTTCGAATTGAGATTATTTGTCAAAATCCAAGTTCATTTAAGTTTGCAAATCTTGAGTTTAAGTCAATATTTGTAACTTTCATTTGAAGTTGAACAATGCTTGGTATTTCAGTAACATATTAAGCTAAAAAGGTCAAACTTTGGTGATTCAAAGTGCTATACAAATTTTAGAAAGATATCTATAACTTTCATGATGAAATATTTAGCTGCTTTAATCATCTTCAAGGTCTAAATTCTCACACATGGTTGTTTATACCCAGGCACACTGCCATGCCTGCTTAGGGTGAATTAAGAAGTGTATAGGTGCACAGTTGTGTGCCAAGGTGAACATAGCTATATAACCTATAGTAAAATTTCAAATTTTAAAATTCTTATTATTGATTTTTAATGATTGCATGATTTTTTAATGGTAATAATTCAAGAGATGCTAAAGGCTAGGGCTTTATAAAAAGAGAGCCATCGGAGAAAGAATGAGAACACTTACTCTTTTTCTTAGTTTAACATCATTCTTCAAGAATTAAAACTAGAATTCTTTAATTCCTTTCATTTGATTAGTCTAATGGATGTTTGAAGATTTAGAACATTAAGCTTCCATTCCAAAGGGTTTTTATTATTCAATTGCTTATTATTTCAATTTTAATTAAGTAATAATGATTGCATTTTCTCTTTATTCTTTATCTTTTCTTCTACTCAATATGTGTGGCTAGATTTTCTAGTTATTACCCTAACTAGAAAACAAGCAATAACCTAGTGATTAACACGATTAACATGATTTAATCATGTTAATAAACATGTAATTGACATGTTTATTCTTCATCTTAAATCAATTTAACCAAGTGATTAACATGATTTAATATAAGTTAATAAACATAGTGTATTGGTTATTGTTTTTCTTAATGTCTTTAATGGATTGGCCACCCTTTATTTGAATCTATACAATAAGACTTTATTGGGAGATAGGTTTCATTGAGAAAAAAAAACGATAACCAATTAATTATCTATTTAGTTGAGAGACACTTGTTAGTTAATAATGTTGAGGAGTTGAGCTTCTAAATTGAATATAATGAACACTTGATTAGCAACAGCTATAAAATTGTCATGACCCGAACCCAAGGGCACGTGACCGGCACTAGGGAATGGGTAAGCATAAGGCCCCCGAAACCCGTAGTAAGCCTAAAGGAAAAAGAAAATAAAACCATTCACATATTAAACTTTACTTTAAAACAAAACACATTATCAAACTGATTTTTCTCAGAATACACAAATTCAACTGCTTAAATAATAATGTATTTCAACATCTCATATTATAAATCAGATTGAATCTTATACGCAAGCGTGGTTTACACAAATAAATTACATAATTATGTTTAAACCATACAAATCTTTAATATATATACTACTGCAGCAACCTAGATTAGTACACAATACAGCTTATAATGACCTACATAAAATAGCCGGTGAAGAAGAAATCCGGCGTAGAGGTAGTCTGAGGTCGAACTCCCAAGCTCCTGAAAAAAAATAAATTGAGGGGAATCAGACCTCACTGAGTAAGTCAATAAAAGAGCTGTACGGTTTGAAAACCTTTTTGAAAACTATATATATTTATAGTGAAAATAATTTATAATATATAAGGATAGCTTTTGGAAAATCTCGGTAGAACCCTAAACCCAAGTCTAAACGGCCAACTGGGCCCACTTATTCCAACTAGACTACCGGTCCCCGAGAGCAAGGGCATCATCCGAGGCACCAAGCCGTAGTCATTCACTTAATCCTAATATATGGCACTGGCGGTCCCCGAGAGCAAAGGCATCGACCGAGGCACCCATCCCAGTCCATTAATAACCTTACAATCACTGGTGGTCCCCGAGAGCAATGGCTTCCACCGAGGCACCTGTCCCAGTTTAACATTCATCAATCATATATATCACGGATCCATCTCTCAATCTCTACCATGTGCACATAGTCCTGGTGAAGCCCACCAGGTAGCCCGTTCTACCAAAATTTCCCAAAATCGATTTTAAATAAACAAAATGCGTTTAAATCTTAAATAATAGCATTAAATTAAATAAATCATGTAATCAATGTAATAAAATACGAGCGCATGCATTTTTACATAAACACACGCACAGATCGTTCTACTGACTTACAGGATGAATGTGAAGGCTGACGACCACGCGTCTGCCTCGGCCTCACGGCTTCTGCTCCGATATGCTCTAAAAGAAAACAATGAATCGACTTTTTAAAACATGACTAAGGAATCGAAATCAAGCATCAGCAAAATAATAAAATTCCAGACTGACTCGATGAAAACCGAACGAGACTCGACAGACAGGAGTTAACCTAACTAACGGTAGGAATTTTACAGATATCACGTTTTACGAGAAAATCTACCGAAATTTCGGCAGAGTCTCCTCTGTAAAACGGATATCTCTCTACCAAAGGTAGAGCCAGACCTGCATAGAAAATGCACTTCTAATTCCAAAACCATTCACACTCGAGTCGGGCTTCCAAAACACAATTTGCCCCGACCGAGATCACAACTCAAATACAATATCAAAAATTAATAATATGTGTTCCTTAAATACATATATCGCATACATACATACTAGAATAGATAAAAATTATACAAAATCTCCATTATTCAAAATTGAGCAATTTAAATTTGTATTTCAACCATATTAAAATTATAATTATAACCCAAATTAAAACTAGTGCAATGTATTATATGTATATATATATATATATATATATATATTATATATTGGGAATTTGATATTCAAAATTTACCTTACTTAGGAAATTATGTCAACTAATTTATAAAAATTATCTAAACCCTTTAATTATTAATAAAACTAATTAAAATATATATATTTATCATATTTAGTGTAAAATTACATCTTTACCCCCCTAAAATACATAATTTACTTAGTGAGCTTTTATTATAGAAAATAATTCCTAAAAATTATTTAATCAAGTCAAAAATTCATCTTCTCAAAATACATTTTCTTAATATAATTAAAACATTTAATTAACCAACAAATTCCTCCCAAAAATATTATTTACCCTAAAAAAAATCCAATTTGGCATAAACTCAAATATAGTTATAAAAATAGTATAAAAATCTCAAAAATTATAATTTGAGTCCTAAAATTCATATTATTTACTAATAGCCTCATTAATCAAATTTCATACCCTATTTAACCCAAAGTTTCAAAATTAGTCTAATTATTATATTTTGACATAAAGCATAAAAATTCCTAAAAATAGTTTTAAAATTCCAAAATTCACTAAAAAAAATCAAAATAATTACCTAAAATCTCAATAAATTTTATTTGCTAAAAAATAATCAATAATAATCTCCCTAATTGCTAATTATAGCTAAATAACTATCTAAATAACCAAATAAACATTAAATAAATTTCTGTAAATTCAATTTAACTACCAAAAATTCAAGAAAAAATACAATCAACTCAATTGAATGTTAACCAACACTAATCACCCTAGAATTGCCAAGATCAAGCAGAAAATTGAAGGAAGAAAAGGAAGAAAACAGGTGAGCATCTCTCACCTTCAAGCAGCGGGACAGAGCAGGGGAGAAGGGGAAGACCTGCTGCCATCAGAAAATGGAGAAGGTGGAGCTGCTAAGGCAGAGCAGACAGCAACGACAGGCAGGGAACGCAGCTGGGCAAGTGGACTGAGGAAGAGCTATCGTGCGAGGGAGATGAGATGCTGCCAGGCGAAAGAAATGAAGAAGAAGAAGAAGAAGAAGAAGAAGAAGAAGAAGAAGAAGAACAGCAGCTGCAACCAAGAAGCTTCAGCCCGTGGCGGACATGGAGTCTTGAATGAGGGAGGAAGCTGCACAGGGAGAGGAGAGGCAGAGATGGTGACGGAAAGAAGAAGAAGGGTGGGTGTTTTTGGGTTTTTAGGTGTTTTGATGTGTTTTAATGAGTATATATATATATATATATATATATATATATAAATATAGGTATGTGCGGGTGTATATATATATACATATATATAAATATACTTTATACTATAACTTATAAAGATATATATGTATAAACATATAGATGTTCACATACATATACATGTGAACATCTATATAAGTTATAGTATAAAGTATATTTATATATATGTATAGAAATAGAAATATACATATATATGTATAGAAATATACATGCATATATATATTATACAACCTACCAATGTGCATACATATATGTATATTTATCTATAGGCACACATGCATAGCCTTAAAATTTAATATCATTTTAATTAGCAATAATAATAATAATAATAATAAAAACAAAACAATTATAATACTATACAATGTAACCCTAGATGACAAGTAAATAATACTCACATGCATTAATAACTCTAAATATTATTAACATACATATATTATAATGCATGAGTAATCATTAATAATACTATTTGATAAGTATCCCTTTTCATTTAAGTAAAATATATAGGGTATTACAAAAATTGAGAACTAGTTGTATTTAATTAATCATAGGTTTGTCTGAGAAGAAGATATATGATTCTCAAGATTGCTTACATAATGCATAATGGTCTGAATTAACTTAGAGATTAATTACATCTTTAAAAAGGTTTAATTGAGTTTAAGAACCCTAGAATTTTATTTGGATTGTGATTCTTTACATTAGCTTTTAATTTTTTAAGCCTACTTTAATTCAAAAACCATTTTTCGATGTCTAAACAAACAAACACCTGGATTATTACAATACTCAATTTGCAATCTCTGTGGGATAATATTAATTTACTACTTCCACAATTCCATATGCTTGTAGATTTCACACACCAAGTATATATTTACTTATAATATTTATAATAAGAAATAAATTTTTCCTTACAAAATTGAAGAACATTTAAACAAGAACATTTTTTCAAAAAAATATTTAAACTCTTTTGCTAATAATAATATTAAATAATTATTTATTTTGTATACTCATAAATTCTACTAATTCCAATACAATATTAAAAGAATTTACATTTAATTTTTCATGGGAATTTTTTAAAAAATTCCATCATTCTAGTGGAAATCAACAAGTGGGTAATCCATCATGCCAACCTTCTGCTTGTAGGAACCTATAATACCCTATATTTTATTTTAATAAAAGTGATTTCTAAATTTGTATTATTTTATTATTTAAATGACATTGTTTATTTTTATCATCATCATCATCATCATCATCATCATCATCATCATCATCATCATCATCATCATCATCATTATTATTATTATTATTATTATTATTATTAAACTACAATATTTGCATGGATATTTTATGTGTGTGTATTGAATTATTTGTGTGTGTGTGTGTGTGTGTGTATATATATATATATATATGTACTATGTGCATGTGCATATGGTTGAGTAATTTTGACAACAATTATTATTATTATTATTATTATTATTATTATTATTATTATTATTATTATTATTATTATTATTATTATTATTATTATTATATTTGAATATAAGTGATAAATGTGCCATTTTCAGTCCATTTCTTTCCCTTCTTCTTGTTGTACTGCTGCTCCTCTTCCTCTCCCATTTCTGTCCAATTCTTTCCCTTACTACTCTCTTCTTCTTGCCAGCAGTCAACCATTTCTCACCATTAGCTTGCTTCTTCTCCCTCTTGTTGTCTGAACTGAAGCCATCTCCCTGCTCTTCCTTCTTCCTCGCGCCAACAACAGCAACACGTGCAGAGATAGCAACAACAGGTCCAGCAACGTGAAGCAGTAGCAAGTCCAGCAGTATGAAATGGTAGCAAGATCAACAGCAGAAATGGCAATAGCAGACGTCTCTAGCCCTCCTACTGTGACACCCAGCAGCACCACTGCCACAACCTGCTATCACCGGGAGTAACAGTAACTCAAGCTTGCAGTAGTAGCCCCTCCCCTGTCCTGAGTTGAGTTTGAAGTAAGTTAGTGGGTTAGTAATTAGTTAGCTTTAGGTTAGTTTTGAGTTAGATTTAGTTGTTTGTTAGTTGATTTTGGTTAGCTTTTAGGTTGATTTGTGATTTTTGTTAATTATGAGTTATTTGTTTAATTTTTGCAAAATTTATTTTAATTATTTGGGTAATTCTTGGTTGATCTATACATATATTAGTTGATCTAAATTATTTGGGGTTAATTTTGGTTAGGAGTATATAAAAAAATTGATTTAGATTAATTAAATTGATTTTATGGATTTTTGTATATTTATTTAGGTATTTTAAGCTTTATGTATATTTTTTCAATGTTATTAATTAATTATTTTGGTTTAATATTTGAGTTAATTAGTGTTAGCATATTATGTTAGTAATTTTAGTAGTGATAAAATAATTTTTGATAATATATTTAAATATTTTTTTTTAGAAATTATGATTATTATGTAAATTTTGAAATAATAGGTAAATGGTGTGTTTTTGTTGATATTATAATTAAATACTATGTTTTAGATAATTTTGAGATAAAATGTGGTATTAAAATAATTTTTATAAATTATTTATTATTTTTAGTTAACTGATACTAACTATTTTTGAAAATTTATTCAAAATTAAATTATTTATTGTTTTGTGGTTTGAATGAGTTTGTTTAATTAATATTATAGTATATTTAATCTAGATGGGCAATTATAGTTTGAATTTGACTATATTATTTTGAATATTTGGAAAGTTGGATTGTCATTAATATTATATTATTATTTGAAATTTTATTAAATTATGGTGGAAAATAATTTTATTTAGTGTTTTAAAAATTAAATAAATTATAGTATGATTTTTCATTAATTTTTATTATTTTTGGTGATTTACTAAATTAATATTTAGTATTTGCTTAATTGAATTTTTGGTGAACCTCGGTTGGGAATTGTGTAGTTTGGGGTCCTAACCTGAAGTGTTGTGCCACTGTAAATTTTGAAGTGTGTTTATTTGTAGGATTGATTCTACTTCGGTAGATGGATGTCCGTTTTATAGAGAAAACTTTGTCAAATTTTTGGTAGATTTCTCGTAAAACGTGACACCAAGTCAATCCTAAAATTTTATTCTGAGTTCGAATCGAGTCTTCCTTAGAAACTCTAGAAGTTAGGTTTCTATTTTCTGATTGTCATTTCCTTTTCTGTCTTTTAGCTGCCCCTTCAGTCACGTCTACCAGTTGAGGTCGGACACAACATGCCAAAGGAGCATCTTTATCTTGTAAGTTAATATTTGATTTGAGTGTCAGATATTTAATTTAAATCATATTAAATTCTTATGAATTTAATTTTATGAGATTCTAGTCAGCATTATTCATAGGATTTTGCATGATTTAATTTATAGTTGATTTATTTTACTTTATTTTATTATTTATTTATTATTATTTATTGTAATTTTCATTGTTTTATTTATTTTCTTTATTTTTAAATAAATTACGATAGAACGGGCTACCTGATGGGTTTCATCAGGACTGTGTGTGCACTGATAAATTATGTGATTGTTTAATTATATTACTGAGGCCGAAGATCTAGTGATGTTTTGCTCTCAGACACCGCAAGTAGTATAATATTTATTTATTTAATAAATACTGGGGCCAAAGGTCTGGTGATACTTTGTTCTCGGACACCACCAGTATAATTTTAATTTATATTTATTAAATCACTGGGGCCGATGGTCTGGTGATACTTTGCTCTCAGACACCACCAGTGATATTGGATTAAGAGATATGATTGCGGCTGTGTATCCTGGTGATGCCTTGCTCTTGAGATCCAGCAGTCTTGTATATAAATGAGTCATATGACTGTTAAAAATTTTTAAATCAGGTTCTACTAAATTTTTATACTGAAATGATTTAAAAAGACATTTAAATATCTATTTCTTCTCCTTAAAAAAAAAGGATTTATTATATGTGTACCAAATAGTTGAAATAAAATTATATTATATTATATTTCCATAAAGTTTATTTTAATGAGGTTTTCAAATCACATTCATTTCTTTATTAACTTATTCAGTGAGGTCTGACTCCTCTCAATTTATTTTTTTTCAGGAGTTTGGGAGTTTTCTGTTAGGCCTACTTCTCTTCGTCATGTAGCTTCATCACCAGCTATTCTACGTAGGTCTATTTAGTTGTGTTATATTTACTTTCGTGACCACAGTAGAGAAAATTGTATAACTGCATACTTTATTTGGAATTTCATGTATTTATAATTTATGTACTGAGATACTATTTGTATAATTGAAGTTTATTTATTTTATGCACTGATATTATGGTTTAAATTATATTGAGAAAAATCAGTTTGATAATGTGCATTGTGATTTTATTATTTATTATAAGGTTTCAAGTCTAAATATTTTTGTATTTTTCTTTTAAGGCTTACTATGAGTTTTGGTAGCTTTATACTTTCCCATTCCTTAATGCCGGTCACATGTCTCTAGATTCGGGTCATGACAGAACCAATCCCCAGTCGATATGGATACTAAAAAAGTAGTGGTTCAAGAATTGTATGGCCATGATCTAAGGTACATTGACTGATCCAAGTTTTACAAGCTATTTAGTGAATTATATCGAAGTTAAATAACGTATAGAATATATCATAAATAAATAAAATATTTTTTATTTAAAATATCAAAATTGATATATATATATATATATATATATGACTCAAAATTTAATTGTAAAAAATAACTTATAGAGCTTAGTTGAAAAAATGATGTATTATATTTAGGTTTAGCCCCAACTTTTATATTCAAGATAAAATTTTGTACCTATATGTATAATTTTTTTTAATGAGAAAATGATATGTTCTTTCCTTATTATAATATATAATTGGTCCTCTACAAATAATTAAAATGATAACAGGTATAGACATTTAGTTGATAAAAGTACCACAATATAATGCATTCTGTCCAAATTGTCGGGATGACAAATGAATTGTGAGGAAATTTGTCCATTCATAACCAATGATAATAATACAGTGATTCTGTTCTTTAGGGACCCAAAAAAAGAAAACAAAAACGATTATTATCCCTTTGTTAAGTTCTTGTCTCTTATCCTATTTGACGGTTAAAAAAAAACCCTTAAAGTTTTGCTTTAATTTTACATTTGGTACTAATATTTTTGAAAATGTAAATACACCCCTATAATTTTTAAAAATTATATATTTAAAACCCTCTTAAAAAGTTTTCATTCTCATTGTTAGTGGGTTAACTATTTCTTAAATGTATACGAAAAAAAATTGAGAAAAAATATATATTTACTCCCAACATTTATATAATAAGAAATAAAAATTTCCTTAAAAAAATTAAAAACATTTAAACACAAACATTTTTCCTAAAAAATATTTAAACTCTTCTTCTAATAAAAATATTAAATAATCATTTATTTTGCATACTCATAAAATTTGCTAATTCTAATACAATATTAAAAGAATTTACATTTAATTTTTCGTAGGAATTTTTTAGAAAAATTCCATCATTCCAGTGGAAATAATGTGGGTAATCCATCATGCCAACCTTCTACTTGTAGGAACCAACCCCCAGTCGATATGGATGCTGAAAAAGAAGTGGTTCAAGAATTATATGGACATGATCTAAGGTACATTGGTTGATCCAAGTTTCACAAGCCATTTAGTAAATTATATCGAAGTTAAAAAACATATAGAATATACTACAAATAAATAAAATATTTTTTATTTAAAATATAAAAAATGATATATATATATATATAGTTTTAGGACTCAATATTTGATTGTAAAAAATAACTTATAGAGCTTAGTTGAAAAAATGATGTATTTTATAGGATTAACATTATTTCCATCCTTTATTATATTTAGGTTTAGCCCCAACTTTTATATTCATGATAAAATTTTGTACCTATATGTATAAATTTGAGCAGTGGAGGCATTGATTCCATAACATTCACATGTAAGGGTTTTTTATTTTTATTTTTAAAGGAGAAATGGAAGCTTATTAACATATTTTGTTTGTAAGCTAATAATTATTTACTTAAACTTGAAATGACGAAAGAAAAACTAATAATTAAAGCAAGACATTTATCGTACCATATGTAATAGCTCGAATTTTTTTAAATTATTTTATATAATTAAATATCAAGATTTGCAATATTATCAATAATTTTTATCGTATGTTGTTATTATTATTATATTAAATTGTTATATTTAATGACTAAATTTAAAATTTTATTTGGGAACTATTAATATTATTATTTATATCTCATTTTTATTTACATAACATTATTATTATTGGTTTTTATTATTTACATAACATTATTTTTAACTAGAGTTATTATTATTGTTGTTGTTACATGTATATATTGTGTGGTTGAGTAATTTTGACAATTATTATTATTATTATTATTACTACTACTACTACTACTACTACTTTTTATGGTTAACAGCTTGAGTAAAGGCCAAAAAAATTGCAGATCACACTCTTCTCTCCCATTCTTCACGCCATTCTTCTTTCTGCCCTCCCCATTTCTATTATCTCCTTCACGTCATTTCACCTCTCTACCCTCTCTCTCATGTTGACTTCCATCCCAACAACACCACCATCCTCGTGCCACCCCCACCATTTGCTTCTTCTTCTTTCCTTGATGTCTCAATAGCAGTAGTAGCACCGAAGACCAAGCCCAACAACAACAACCTTCTCCCTTGTAAAGCAGCAACAAGTCTGGTTCAAGCAGCAGTAGCCCTCCCCTGTCCTAGGATTTCAGTGTTAGGTAAGTTCTAGATTAGTTTAGTTGAGTTTGTTAGGTTGATTTTTAGTTGATTTAGGTTGTTAGTTAGTTGATTTAGTTAGTTTTTGTGTTGATTTGATTTTTGGTTGATTTTTATTATATTTATTAATTATGTAGAATTTCATTTTTAATTATTTGGTTAATTATTTTGGTTGATTTTGGTTATGGGTATATATAAAAATGATTTATGTTGGTTAATTTAATTTTATGGATTTTTTATAATTTATTTAGATGTTTTAAGTTTATGTATATTTTGTTAATTAAATATTTGGGTTGAATATTGAATTAATTAGAGTTAGTAAATTAAGTTAGTAATTTTTGTGTTAATAAAATTATTTTTTAGTAAATTTATATTATTTTTGAGGAATTATGATGTTTATGTGAATATTGGAATTTTTGGGTAATTATGTAATTTTGTTGAAAATATAGTTAAATTATATTTTAAATTGTTTTAGAATTTTATAGAGTATTAGAATAATTTTTATACATTAATTACTATTTTTAACTAATTAATTCTAATTTTTGAAAATTATATTCAAATAATAAATTATTTATTATTTTGTGATTAAATGGGTTTTTAATTAATTTTTTGTTATATTTAAACTATTTAAATAATTAACTGATAATTTCACTAAATATGTTGAATATTAGATTTATGTACTGAGATACTATTTGTATATTTGATGATGTTTATTTTATGCACCATGATGTTATGGTTTAATTAAATTGAGAAAAAAGTTAATTTAATAATGTGCATTATGATTTAATTATTGTATTGTAAGGTTTTAAAGTGAAATATTCCAAATTTTTCTTTTAAAGTTTACTACAAGTTTTAGTAGCTTTATGTTTTCCCATTCTCTAGTATTGGTCATGTGCCCTTGGGTTCAGGTTATGACAAAGTTAGTATCAGAGCTTTAGTTCATTTTTCATGGTTTTGACTGTCGATGTCTGTCTTTTCTCATGTTACTACAGTACTTAGGTTGTTAATTATTGCTTATTGATTCCTTATTCTTAGGATTTTATGTTTGTGTCTATGTTTTTATTTGGTTTTGAATTTGGGTTTTCTTGTCTTTTCATAATAAGGTGTGCTCAGAATGCCCTTACTGTTGATGCAGAGCATGATGATGGTGAACAATCATTTCAGGATGAGATTCTTCCTCTTGCCCCTTGCCTTAGATGTAGGGGTAGAGGTAGAGGTAGAGGTAGGGGCAAAGTGAGAGTAGCAACAGCTTAGAGGCATGACCAGCCTCAGGTAGAGCCCTAGATTCCAATAAAGGATCCAGCAGCTTTTGCAGCTAGTATGGCGGGTATTAATGAGGGCTTAGCAGCTCTTAATTAGGTGATACCCATAGTGCAGTAGATGCTTTAGTGACATAATCAAGGGATGCCTGATGCAGATGTGGCATTGTTATACTTTAGAGTGGGATGAGTTTATTTTGATCATACTGGAGACGTATTGGATTTCATTAACACCATTGAGTCCAGGACCAGATTTGGGTATTATGATTATCAAAGGATCATGATAGTGGAGTTATCCATCTTAATGGCAGCTCAGGATTGGTTTATGCAGTCCATTCAGCCTTCATGACTACGATGACTTGGTTAGGTTTTAAAGAGCAATTTATGAGATTCTTTTGTCCTTTATCTATACAAGAGAATTATAGATGGCAGCTACTTAATATTGACAGGAGAGATCGATCAGTCGAGGACTATACTCAGGAGTTTTACAGATTGATGAAACATATTAAGGATATGAGGCAAGATGTTGAAAGAGCAATTAAGTTGTATATGACTAGGTTATGCCTAGCTTATATTGGCATTTGACCAGAGGGTCATATTTTAGAGAGTGTTGTGGAGGAGGCGAGACATCTAGAGCGGAGGCATATCCAACATGACACCATACTTGATCCTTATGGTAGTGGCATTATTAGACCTATTCAGAGGGTACAACAGCCAATTTTTTAGATAGGCAGCATAAGTGCTCAGTTAAAAGGTCCTTCTCAATAGAGCAAATAGTTCAGAGCACATCAAACTGGTAGGTACCATCATGTTCAGGATCACAAGAGTAGTAGGGTTGCTAGATTTTATGGTAGTGCTAACAACAGTAGTGGATAGAGCTCCAAACATGGCAGTTCTTAGTATGGAGCTAGTGCGTGTGCCACGTGTGGATGAGTGCATCAAGGTCCTTGTCACTTGATGCCAAGAGCATGTTTTAGGTGTGGTGAGTTTGGACACTTTGCTAGAGCTTGTCTAAATTATGGATTCCAGTCATCTTTTGCTCAGGGATCTTCACCTTACGTTGTTTAGCCTCTACAACAGGTGCCTTAGTAGTATTAGACACCCATGTACCCTCAGTAGCGATCGATTCTATTTGTGAGTCAATAGGGCCAAGGTAGAGGACATGCTCATTGTTCACCTCATAGTAGCCAGGATGTGGATAGGCTAGGGTCTTTACTTTGACCCCTTAGGATACAGAGGCATCCAATGCAATGGTAGCAGGTATTATTCCAATCTGTTGCTTTGAGGCTAGAATTTTTTTTATCTGGGTGCTACGTATTCCTTTGTATCCTCTTTGTTTACTTCTAAAGTGGCTTGTCTTCCTTCCAAGATGAGTTTTTGTTTGTCTATTTTTATGGTGCTTATCAATGAGTTGAAGATGGACATCTTCCTTCCATCTTGTCCTATGTTGGTTGAAGGTAGGGATTTATTAGCAGACTTGGTCCTTCCAGATGTAATTGAGTTTGATATGATTCTGGGAATGGATTGGTTGTCCCAGTATTATGCTTTTATGGACTGTCGAGTGAAAGAAGTAATTTTTAGAATTCTAAGTGAAGAGGAATTCATATTCAAAGGTAGTAAGAGTTCCATGCCTTATAATCTTAGTTTTTCCATTACAGCTATAAAGATACTTAATAGAGGGTGTCAAGGCTATCTAGCTGTAGTTAGAGATGTTCAAAAAGAAATGGAATCAGTAGAAAGGTTACCAATGGTAAGTGAATTCTCAAATGTTTTTCCATAGGAATTACCTAGATTGTTGCCTGATAGAGAGATTGAATTCTATATTGATGTTGTGTCTGGTATAAATCCTATCTCTATGCCACCTTATAGGATGGCACCTGTAGAGGTGAAGGAGCTGAAAGAGCAATTGTAGGAATTATTAGATGAGGGGTTTATTTGGCGTAGTAAATCTCCTTGGGGTGCTCTGGTTCTTTTTTATGAAGAAGAAGGATGGTAGTCTTCGACTCTGTATTGACTCTAGATAGTTGAACAAGGTCACCATCAAGAATAATTATCCATTACCCAAGATTGATGATTTATTTGATCAGTTGCAATAAGCTCAGTATTTCACTAAAATTGACTTGAGATATGGGTATCATCAGTTGAGGACTAGAAGTGAAGATATACCCAAATCAGCATTTTAGAGTAGGTATGGCCACTATAAGTTCCTAATGATGTCCTTTGGGTTGACTAACACCCTAGCAGCCTTTATAGACCTGATGAACAGGGTGTTTAGGCCATTGTTGGATCGATTTGTGATTATGTTTATTGATGACATTATGGTCTATTATAAGAATAAGTTACTATGAGATGCATTTGAGATTGATGTTGCAGACTTTGAGAGAGCACCAACTGTATGCCAAGTTTTCAAAATGTGAGTTATAGTTTAACCAAGTGGCAATCTTAGGCCATGATGGCATTCAGGTTGATCCCAAGAAGATTGAGGTGATCATTGAGTGGCCAAGACCCGTAAAAGTTATAGAAGTGAGAAGTTTTCTAGGTTTAGCAGGCTATTACAAGAGATTTATGAAGGACTTCTCCAAGATTACTGCACCTTTGACCATACTGATCTAGAATAATGTTAGGTTGTGTGGACTAATAGTTGTATTTACATCGAAGATTTGGAGGCATCACCTATACGATGTCACTTATGAAGTATAAACCAACCATAAGAGCTTGAAATATATCTTTAAGCAGAGGATTTGAACCTGAGGTAGAGAAGATGGATGGAACTTCTGAAGGACTATGATTGTTCGATTCTTTACCATCCAGGCAAGGCAAATGTAGTAGCAGATGTGTTAAGTAGAAAATCAGTAGGCATTCTTGCCATATTAGTACTAAGAGGAGGCTAATTATTTAGGAGTTGCATGAGCTAATTAATCAAGGTTTGTAATGGAAAATGACTAAGAAATGCCTTTTAGCTCAGTTTAGAGTATGATTAGTGTATTTGGATAGAGTTAAGGCAGATCAAAGAAGGGACCCATAACTACAAAGAATCATGTTTGAAGTGCAATAGGGTCAATCCATAGAGTTTGTGATTAACAGTGAGGTTGTTATACGCTTGGGCACTCAGTTGTGTGTGCTGAATGTTGATGATTTGAGGAAAAAGATATTGGAAGAGACACATTTTTCTACTTACAGTATTCATCCAAGTTCTACCAAGATGTATCATAATTTAAAGGATACATACTAGTAGAATGGAATGAAAAAGGATGTTGCATAATTTATATCCAGGTGTCTCACATGTCAGTAGGTAAAACTAGAGCATCAGAGGCCCTTAGGATTGTTACAGCCCATGTCTATCCTATAGTGGAAGTGGGATATGATTGCCATGGATTTTGTGATTGGTTTGCCTCAAATGATAGGTGGATTTGATGCATTCTGGGTGATAGTTGACAGGTTAACTAAGTCAACTCACTTTCTACTGTTAAAGAAGACATACTCCATGGATAGCTTAGCACGATTGTATGTCAATGGAATTTTTTGTCTTTATGGAGTTCCAGTAAGCATAATATTTGATAGAGGAGCCACTTTTACATCAATTTTCTAGCAAGAGTTACATAACACCTTAGGTACAAGGTTACACTTCAACATAACATTCAATCCTTAAACTGATGGTGAATCTAAAAGGACTATTCAGACTTTAGAGGATATGCTCAGAATGTGTGTGATGGATTTTGGAGGTTAATGGGATAACCACTTGCCACTGATTGAATTTGCATATAATAATTGTTACCATGCAAGTATTGAAATGGCTCTGTATAAAGCGTTATATGGTAGGAAGTGCATATTAGCTTTGTGTTGGGAAATTGGTAAGAGATAGTTGACAGGTATAGATTTGGTGCATATTACTTTTGAGAAAGTTCCTATCAATCAGTAAAGGTTGAGGACAACTTTTAGTAGGCAGAAGAGTTATACCGATCCTAGAAAGAAAGAAGTTTCCTTTCTAGTTGGAGATATGGTGTTTCTGAAAGTATCTCCATTGAAAGGAGTTATGAGGTTCGGTAAGAAGGGTAAGTTGGCTTCGAGATACATTGGACCTTTTGAGATATGGTCATGAGTTGGAGAAGTGGCCTATAGACTGGTGTTACCACTTTAGTTATCTCGAATCCACCTAATGTTCCATGTATCTATGCTGAGAAAGTATGTTCTTGATGCTTCTTATGTACTTCAGCCTCAAGAAGTGGAGCTCAGTGGAGATCTGTCTTATGAGGAGTATTCAGTGCAATTGTGGATCGCTAAGTTCGTCAGCTTCGCTCTCGGGAGATTCTGATGGTGAAATGGCTTTGGAGTAATCACACAATAAAAAACTATACATGGGAGATAGAATTCGAGATAAAAGTCACCTATCCCTATCTTTTTCATCAATAAACCTTGTATTTCCTTATTTTTCATTGAAATTTGAGGATGAATTTATGTAAGGGGGGAAGACTGTAATAACCTGAATTTTTTTAATTTTTTTATATAATTAAATATTGAGGTTTACAACATTATTAATAATTTTTATCGTACGTTATTATTATTATTACATTAAATTGTTATATTTAATTACTAAATTTAAAATTCTTTTTGGGAACTATTAATATTATTATTTCTATCTCATTTTTATTTACATGGCATTATTATTATTTATTATTATTATTATTTACATAGCATTATTTTTAACTAGAGTTATTATTATCATTGTTGTTACATGTATATATTGTGTAGTTGAGCAGTTTTGACTATTATTGTTGTTGTTGTTGTTATTATTATTATTATAAAAATAATAATAATTATTATTATTACTACTACTTTTTATGCTTAAGAGCTTAAGTAAAGGCCAAAAAAATTGCAAATCACACTCTTCCCTCCCATTCTTCGCACCATTCTTCTTCCTGCCCTCCCCATTTTTGTCATCTCTCTCATGCCATTCCACCTCTCTGCCCTCTCTCTTATGTTGACTTCCATCCCAGTAACACCATCATCCTTGCGCCACCCCCCACCATTTGCTTCTTCTTCTTTCCTTGTTGTCTCAACAGCAGTAGCATCATCGAAGACCAAGACCAGTAGCAGTAGAATCGAAAACCAAGACCAGCAGTAGTAGCCTTCTCCCTCGCACAATAGTGATAGCTCCGATTCAAGCAGCAGTAGTCATCCCATGTCCTAGGATTTCAATGTTAGGTAAGTTCTAGGTTAGTTTAGTTGAGTTTGTTAGGTTCATTTTTAGTTGATTTAGGTTGTTAGTTAGTTTTTGTATTGATTTGATTTTTGGTTGATTTTTATTATATTTGTTAATTATGCAAAATTTTATTTTTAATTATTTGGTTAATTATTTTGGTTGATTTTTGTTTTGGGTCATATATAAAAATGATTTAGGTTGGTTAATTTAATTTTATGGATTTTGTATAATTTATTTAGATGTTTTAAGTTTATGTATATTTTGTTACTTAATTATTTGGGTTGAATATTGAATTAATTAGAGTTAGTAAATTAAGTTAGTAATTTTTGTGTTAAATAAAATTATTTTTTAGTAAACTTATATTATTTTTGAGGAATTATTATGTTTATGTGAATATTGTAATTTTGGGGTAATTTTGTTGAAAATATAGTTAAATTATATTTTAAATGGTTTTACAATTTTATAGAGCATTAAAATAATTTTTATAAATTAAATAGTATTTTTAAATAATTAATTCTAATTTTTGAAAATTATATTCAAATAATAAATTATTTATTATTTTGTGATTAAATGGGCTTTTAATTAATTTTATATTATATTTAAATTATTTAAATAATTAAATATGAATTTGACTAAATTTGTTGAATATTTGAAAAATAGGAATTTTGTAAATATTATATTATTATTTAAGATTTTATTAATTATTGTGAAAAATATTTATATTTAGTTTTTTGAAATTTAAATAACTTATATTTTTTTATTTTATGGATTTTTTGTGATTTTAATATTTGCCTTTTTGTGTTTTGTGAATCTCGATTAGGGATTTGGGTAGTTTAGGGTCCCAACCTAAGGTGGTAAGCTTGTGTGAAGTTTAGAAGTGTATTTACTTACAGGATTGACTCTACTTCGGTAAAGGGATGTCCATTTTACAGAGGAGACTTTATCAAAATTTTGGTAGATTTCTCGTAAAACGTGACATCAGGTCAATCCTAAGTTTTGAATTCTGAGTTCAAGTCGAGTCTTCCATAGAAATTCTAGAAGTTAGGGTTTATAATTTCTGATAATCAATTTATTTTCTGTCTTTTAGCTGCCCCTCCGGTTGCGTCTACCAGTCAATGTCAAACACAATGTATTAAAAGAACACCTTCATCTTGTAAGTTAATATTTGATTTGTATGTTGGGTTTTTTGAACTAAAACATATTAAATTCTACGAGATTCTAGTCAGCATTCTTATATAATGTTGCATGATTTAATTTATAGTTGATTAATTTAATTTAATTTAATTTTCTTTGTCTTATTTTCATTTATTTTAAATAAATTACGATAGAACGGGCTACTTGATGGGTTTCATCATGACCATATGTGCACTAGTAAAATATTTGATTATATTAATTATATTACTAGAGTTGAAGGTCTGGTGATGCTTTGGTCTCGAATACCACCAATAATATGATGTTTGATTGTATTGATTAAATACTGGAGCTGAAGGTCTGTTAATGTTTTGCTCTCAAACACTGCCAGTAAAATTGGATTTTTATTTATTAAATCATTGGGTATGATGGTCTAGTGATGCTTTGCTTTCAGACACTGCTAGTGATATTGGATTAAGTGATGTCACTGTAGCTGTGTATACTTATAATGCTTTGCTTTTGGGATCCGACAGTCTTGGATTTAAGTGAGCTGTATAGCTAATTTTCATACTGAAAATGTTTTAAAAAGAATTTAAATATTTGTTTTTTCCTTTTGAAAAATGGATTCCTTTTATGTATATCAAATTATTTGAATAAAGTTATAAATATATTATATTTTCATAAAAACTTATTTTAAAGGAGATTTTCAAACTGTATTCATTTCTTTTATTAGCTTACTCAATGAGATCTGACTCCCCTCAATTTATTTTTTTCAGGAGTTTGGGAGTCTTCTGTTAGGCCTACTTCTCTAGGTTGAGTAGCTTCTTCACCGACTATCTTATGTAGGTCTATATAGTTATGTTTATATTAGTATCCATGTACCATAATAGAGAACTATATAACTTCATATTTTAAGTTGAATATTATGTATTGAGATTTATGTACTGAGATGATATTTTTATAACTAATGATGTTTATTTTATGCACCATGATGTTATGGTTTAATTAAATTGAGAAAAAAATCAGCTTGTTAAAGTGTATTATGATTTAATTATTTTATTGTAAGGTTTTAAAGTGAAATATTTTGCATTTTTCTTTTAAGGTTTACTATAGTTTTTGATAGCTTTATGCTTTTCCATTCCCTAGTACTTGTCACGTGCCCCTGGGTTCAGGTAATGACAAAGTTGGTATCAGAGCTTTGACTCATTTTTCATGCTTTTGAATGTCGATGTTTGTCTTTTCTCATGTTATTAATTGTTGCTTGTTGATTCTTTATCCTTAGGATTCTACGTCTGTGTTTGTGTTTTTGTTTGGTTTTGAATTTGGGTTTTCTTGTCTTTTCAGAATGAGGCATGCTTGAAATGCCTTTTCTATTGATGTGGAGCATGATGATGGTGAGCAATCATTTCAAGATGAGATTCTTCCTCTTACCCCTCACACTAGAGGTAAGGGTAGAGGTAGAGGTAAAGGTACAGGCATAGCCATAGTAGCAGCAGCTCAGAGGCAGGACTAACCTCAGGTAGAGCCTTAGATTCCAGTAGAGGATCCTATAGCTTTTGTAGCTAGTATGGCGGGTAATAATCAGGGCTTAACAGCTCTTAATTAGGTGATGCCCATGGTGCAACAGATGCTTTAGTGACATAATCAGGGGATGTCTGATGTAGATGCATCGTTGTTATACTCTAAAGTGGGACAAGTTTTTTTTATGGTACTGGAGACGTATTGGATTTCATTAACACCATTGAGTCTAAGACTATAACTGAGTATTTTAATTATTAGAGGATCATAAATAGTGGAGTTATCCATCTTAGTGGCAACTTAGGACTATATAGCCCTTCATGACCGTAATGACTTGGTTGGGTTTTAAAGAGCAGTTTATAAGATTCTTTTATCCTTCATCTATGTGAGAGAACTATAGATGGTAGCTGTTTAATATCGACAGGAGAGATCGATAAGTCGAGGACTATACTTGGGAGTTCTACAGATTGATGAGACATGCTGAGGATGTGAGGTAGGATGTTGCTAGAGTAATTAAGTTGTATGTGACTGGGTTAGACCTAGCTTATATTGGCATTTGACCAGAGGGTCATAGTTTGGAGAGTGTTGTAAAGGAGGTGAGATAGCTATAGCAGAGGCATATTCGACATGGCACCATACCTGATCCTTATGATAGTGGCATTGTTAGACCTATTTAGAGGGTACATCAACTAGTGTTTCAAATATACAGCATGAGTACTCAGTCAGCAGGTCCTTATCAACAAAGAAAATAGTTTATAACACATTAGACTAGTAGGCACCATCTTGCTCAGGATTGCAAGAGTAGTAGGGCTGCTAGATTTGGTAGTAGTGCTAGCAGCAGTGGACAGAGGTTTGAACATTGCAATTCTGGGTTTGGAGCTAGTGTGTGTTCCATGTGTGGATGAGTGCATCAGGGTCCTTGTCACTTGATGCCAGGAGCGTGTTTCAGGTGTGGTCATTTTGGACACTTTGCTAGAGCCTATCCAAACTATGGATTCCAGCCATCTTTTTCTCAAGGATCTTCACCTTCTATTGTCCAGCCTCTATAGCAGGTGCCGCAGTAGTATCAGACACCCATGTACCATTAACAGCAACCGATTCAGTTTGTGAGTTAACAGGGCCAAGGTAGGGGACATACTCAACTATTCACCTTACATCTGCCAGGATGTGGATAGGCTAGGGTCTTTACTTTAACTCCTTGGGATGCATAAGCATCCAATGCAGTGGTAGCATGTATTATTCTAGTTTGTTGATTTGAGGCTAGAGCTTTAGTATCCCCTTTGTTTGCTTCTAAAGTGGCTTGTCTTGGTGCCAAGATGAGTTTTCCTTTATCTGTTTCGACTCCGCTTAGTGATGAGTTGGAGATGAACATCTTCTCTCCATCTTTTCGTATTGGTTGAAGGTAGGTAATTATTAGTAGACTTGGTCCTTCTTGATGTAATTGAGTTTGATGTGATTTTAGGAATAGATTAGTTGTCCTAGTATTATGCTTTTGTGGACTGTCAAGCGAAAGAAGTAATTTTTAGAATTTCAGGTGAATAGGAATTCAGATTTAGAGGTAGTGAGAGTTTCGTGCCTCATAATCTTATTTCTACCATAGCAGTTAAGAAGATGCTTAGTAAAGGATGTTAAGGCCATCTAGCTATGGTTAAAGACGTTCAAGTAGAAATGGGATCAATATAAAGGGTACCAGTGGTACGTGAATTCTTAGATGTTTTTCCAAAGGAGTTACATAGATTTTCATCAAATAGAGAGAAAGAATTTTGTATTGATGTTGTGTCTGGTAAAAATCCTATCTCTTTGTCACCTTATAGGATGGCACTTACAGAGCTGAAGGAACTAAAAGAGCAGTTACAGGAATTATTGGATGAGGGGTTTATTTAGCCTAATACATCTCTTTGGGGTGCTCCATTTTTTTTTTGTAAAGAAGAAGGATGGTAGTCTTCAACTTTGTATTAACTACAGACAGTTGAATAAGGTTACCATCAAGAACAAGTATCCACTACCCATGATCGATGATTTATTTGATCAGTTACAAGGAGCTCGGTATTTCTCTAAGATTGACTTGAGATCTAGGTATCATCAGCTAAGGATTAGAAGTGAAGATATACCTAAGTCAGCATTTTAGACCAGGTATGACCACTATAATTTCCTAGTGATGTCCTTTGGGTTAACTAATGCCCCAACAATCTTTATGGACTTGATGAATAGGGTGTTTAGGCCATTCTTAAACTGATTTATGATTGTGTTTATTGATGACATTCTAGTCTATTCTAAGAATAAGTTAGAACATGTGATGCATTTGAGATTGGTGTTGTAGACTTTGAGAGAGCACTAATTGTATTCCAAGTTTTCAAAATATGAGTTTTGGTTAGACCAAGTGGCATTCTTAGGCCATGTTGTATCTAAAGATGGCATTCAGGTCAATCCTAAAAAGAATGAGGTGATCACTGAGTGGCTAAGACCCACAACAGTTATATAAGTGAGAAGTTTTCTTGGTTTATCGGGCTATTACAAGGGATTTATGATGGACTTCTCTAAGATTGCCACACCTTTGACCAGACTAAACTAGAAGATATTAGTTTCATATGGATTGATAGATGTGAGGAAAATTTCTAGTTGCTTGAAGACTTATTAAATTCTGATCCAATATTGATATTGCCTTCTAGTTGCGATGGATACATGGTGTATTATGATGCTTCTTATGTAGGATTGGGTTGTGTGCTAATGAAAAATGCTAGAGTGGTTGCTTATGCTTTAAGGTAGCTAAAGAAGCACGAGCAAAGTTATCCTACTCATGATTTAGAGATGACAACAATTGTATTTGCACTGAAGATTTAGAGGCATTACCTATATGGTGTCACTTGTGAAATATACATTGACCATAAGAGCTTGAAGTATATCTTCGAGCAGAGGGATTTGAACCTAAAGCAGAGAAGATGGATGGAACCTCTAAAGGACTATGATTGTTTGATTCTTTACCATCTAGGCAAGGTGAATGTAGTAGGATATGTGTTGAGTAGAAAATCAATAGCCAGTCTTGCCCATATTAGTACTAAGAGGAGGCTGATTATTCAGGAGTTGCATGAGTTGATTGTTTAGGGTTTTACAGTGGAAAATGACTAAGAAATGCCTTTTAGCTCAGTTCAGAGTATGATAAGTTTATTTGGATAGAGTTAAGGCAGCTCAAAGAAGGGACCCACAATAACAGAGAATCATGTTTGAAGTGAAACAGTGTCAATCCATATAGTTTATGATTGATAATGAGGGTGTTCTATGCTTAGGTACTCGGTTGTGTGTGCCAAATGTTGATGATCTGAGGAAAGAGATATTGGAAGAGGCATATTTTTCCGCTTACAGTAGTCATCCAGGTTCTACCATGATGTATCATAATCTAAAGGATACATACTAGTGGAATGGAATGAATAAGGATGTTGCATAATTTATATGCAGGTGTCTCACATGTCAGTAGGTGATACTAGAGCATCAGATGCCCTCAAGATTATTATAGCCCATGTCTATCCTAGAGAGGAAGTGGGATATGATTGCCATGTATTTTGTGAGTGGTTTACCTTGGACGATAAGTGGATTTGATGATCTGGGTGATAGTTGATAGGTTAACTAAGTTAGCTCACTTTCTACTAGTAAAGAAGACATACTCCATGGATAGGTTGGTACAGTTGTATGTTAGCATAATTATTTATCTTCATGGAGTTCCGGTAAGCAAAATATATGACAGAGGAGCCACTTTTACATCAGTTTTCTAGCAAGAGTTACATAAAGCCTTAGGTATAAGGTTAGACTTTAGCACATTATTCCATCCTCAAACTGGTGGTAAGTTTGAAAGGACCATTTAGACTTTAGAGGATATGCTCAGAATGTGTGTGATGGATTTTGGAGGTCAATGGGATAACCACTTGCCACTGATTGAATTTGCATATAACAATAATTATCATGCAAGTAATGAAATGGCTTTGTATGAAGCACTATATGGTAGGAAGTGCATATCACCTTTGTGTTGGGAAATTGGTGAGAGACAACTAATAGGTCTAGAGTTGGTGCATATTACTTTTAAGAAAGTTCTTATCAATCAGCAAAGGTTGAGGACAACTTTCAATAGGCAGAAGAGTTATGTTGATCCTAAAAGGAAAGATCTTTCCTTTCTAGTTGGAAAAATGGTGTTTCTGAAAGTATATCCAATGAAAAGAGTTATGAGGTTCAGTAAGAAGGGTAAGTTAGCTCTGAGATACATTGGACCTTTTAAGATACAGTCATGAGTTGGACAAGTGGATTATAGACTAGTGTTACCACCTAAGTTATCTCAAATCCACCCAATGTTCCATGTATCTATGCTGAGAATGTACATTCTTGATCCTTCTCACGTACTTCAGCCTCAAGCACTGGAGCTCAGTGGAGAATTGTCTTACGAGGAGTATGCAGTGGCGATTATGGATCACCAAGTTCATTAGCTTTGCTCCTAGGAGATTCTGATGGTAAAAGTGCTTTGGAGTAATCACATAGCAAAAGACTGTACGTGGGAGACAGAATCCGAGATACAAGTCCCCTATCCCTATCTTTTTCATTAATAAACCTTATATTTCCTTACTTTTCTTTAAAATTAGAGAACGAATCTCGAGGGAAGACTATAATAACCTAATTTTTTTTTAATTATTTTATATAATTAAATAACGAAGCTTGCAACATTATTAATAATTTTTATCATATGTTATTATTATTATTATTACATTAAACTGTTATATTTAATTACTAAATTTAAAATTCTATTTGGGAACTATTAATATTATTATTTCTATCTCATTTTTATTTACATAGCATTATTTTTAACTAGAGTTATTATTATTATTATTATTAGTATTATTATTATTATTATTATTATTATTATTATTATTATTATTATTATTATTATTATTATTATTATTATTATTATTATTATTATTATTATTGATGTTGTTGTTGTTGTTGTTGTCATTATTATTATTATTATTACTATTACTACTACTACTACTACTACTACTACTACTACTACTACTACTACTACTACTTTTTGTGCTTAAGAGCTTGAGTAAAGGCCAAAAAAATTGCAGATCACACTCTTCCCTCCTATTCTTTAGGCCATTCTTCTTCTTGCCCTCCCTATTTTTGTCATCTCCCTCACACCATTTCACCTCTCTACCCTCTCTCTCACGTTGACCTCCATCCCACCAGCACCACCATCCTCGCGCCACCCCCACCATCTGCTTCTTCTTGTTTCCTTGCTATCTTAGCAGTAACAATAGCATCGAAGACCAAGACCAGCAGCAACAACCTTCTCCCTTGCACAATAGCAGTAGCTCTAGTTAAAGCAGCAGCAACCCTCCCCTGTCTTAGGATTTTAGTTTAAGGTAAGTTCTAGGCTATTTTAGTTGAGTTTGATAGGTTGATTTTTAGTTGATTTAGGTTGTTAGTTAGTTGATTTAGTTTGTTTTTTTTTTGTTGATTTGATTTTTGGTTGATTTTTATTATATTTGTTAATTATGCAGAATTTTATTTTTAATTGTTTGGTTAATTATTTTGGTTGATTTTCTTATGGGTATTAATAAAAATGATTTATGTTGGTTAATTTAATTTTATGGATTTTGTATAATTTATTTAGATGTTTTAAGTATATGTATATTTTGTTAATTTTGTTAATTAATTATTTGGGTTGAATATTGAATTAATTAGAGTTAGTAAATTAAGTTAGTAATTTTTGTGTTAATAAAATTATTTTTTAGTAAATTTATACGATTTTTGAGGAATTATTATGTTTATGTGAATATTGGAATTTTGGGGTAATTATGTAATTTTGTTGAAAATATAGTTAAATTATATTTTAAATGGCTTTAGAATTTTATAGAGTATTAGAATAATTTCTATAAATTAATTACTATTTTTAAATAATTAATTCTAATTTTTGAAAATTATATTCAAATAATAAATTATTTATTATTTTGTGATTAAATGGACTTTTAATTAATTTTATATTATATTTAAACTATTTAAATAATTAAATGTAAATTTGATTAAATCTGTTGAATATTTGAAAAATAGGAATTTTATAAATATTATATTATTATTTAGAATTTTATTAATTATTGTGGAAAATATTTATATTTAGTGTTTTAAAATTTAAATAAATTATATTATTGATTTTATGTATTTTAGTGATTTTAAAATGGGCTTTTAATAAATTTTATATTATATTCAAATTTAAATAAATTATTTTATATTATTGATTTAATATTTGCCTTTTTGTGTTTTGTGAACCTCGGTTAGGGATTTGGGTAGTTCGAGGTCCTAACTCAAGGTGTTGAGCTTGTGTGAAGTTTATAAGTGTGTTTGCTTACAGGATTGGCTCTATTTTGATAGAAGGATGTCCATTTTACAAAGGAGACTTTGTCAAATTTATGGTAAATTTCTCGTAAAATGTGACATCTGGTCAATCCCAAGTTTTGAATTTTGAGTTCGAGTCGAGTCTTCCTTAGAAATTCTAGAAGTTAGGGTTTCTAATTTCTGATCGTCGTTTTATTTTCTATCTTTTAGTCGTCCCTCCAGTCGCGTCTACCAGTCGAGGTCAAACACGATGCATTAGAGGAGCGCCTTCATCTTGTAATTTAATATTTGATTTGTATGTCGAGTTTTGCAAACTAAAATATATTACATTCTGATGAATTTAATTTTACAAGATTCTAGTCGATGTTCATATATAATGTTGCATGATTTAATTTATAGTTGATTTATTTTAGTTTTCTTTGTCATATTTTCATTTATTTTAAAAAAACATATGGTAGAATTAACTACCTGATGGGTTTCATAAGGACTCTGTGCGCACTAGTAAAATATTTGATTATATTAATTATATTACTGGGGCTGAAGGTTTATTGATGCTTTGCTCTCGAACATCGCTAGGAATATGATATTTGATTATATTGATTAAATACTGGGGCCGAAGGTCTAGTGATATTTTGCTCTCGGACATGACCAATAAAGTTCAATTTTTATTTATTAAATCACTAAGGTCGATGGTCTAGTGATGCTTTGCTCTCAAACACTGCCAGTGATATTGGATTAAGTGATGTCACTACAACTGTGTATCCTGGTGATGCTTTACTCTTGAAATCTGGTAGTCTTGGATTTAAGTGAGTTGTATAGCTGTTAGAATTAAGGACTAGGGTTCTACTTAATTTTTTTTACTGAAATGTTTTTAAAAAGCATTTAAATATTTCTTTCTTTCCTTTTGAAAAATGGATTTCTTATATGTATATCAAATCATTTGAATAAAATTATAAATATATTATATTTTTCATAAAAACTTATTTTAAAGGTGATTTTCAAACTGCATTCATTTCTTTTATTAGCTTACTCAGTGAGGTCAAACTCCCCTCAATTTATTTTTTTTCTAAAAGTTTAGGAGTCTTCTGTTAGGCCTACTTCCCTACATTGAGTAGCTTCTTTACTAGCTATCTTATATAGGTCTATATAGTTGTGTTTGTATTAGTATCCGTGTATCGTAGTAGAGAACTGTATAATTACATATTTTAAGTTGAATATTATGTATTGAGATTTATGTACTGAGATACTATTTATACAATTAATGATATTTATTTTATGCACCATGATGTTATGGTTTAATTAAATTGAGAAAAAAATCAGTTTGATAATGTGCATAATGATTTAATTATTTTATTATATGGTTTTAAAGTGAAATATTCTGTATTTTTCTTTTAATGCTTACTATAGGTTTCAGTAGCTTTATGCTTTACCATTCCCTAGTGCCAGTCACATGCCCCTAGGTTTGGGTCGTGACAAAGTTGGTATCAGAGCTTTGGCTCATTTTTCATACTTTTAACTGTCGATGCCTATCTTTTCTCATGTTACTACGGTACTTAGGTTGTTAATTGTTGCTTGTTGATTCCTTATCCTTTGGATTCTGTGAAAGTGTCTGTGTTTTTGTTTGGTTTTGAATTTGGGTTTTCTTGTCTTCTCAGAATAAGGAGTCCTCTGAATGCCTTTACTATTGATGCAAAGCATGATGATGGTGAACAGTCATTTCAAGATGAGATTCTTCCTCCTACCCCTTGCTTTAGAGGTAGGGGCAGAGGTAGGGGCAGAGCTAGAGTAGCAATAACTCAAAGGTAGGATCAGCCTTAGGTAGAGCCCCAAATTCTAATAAAGAATCCTGCAGCTTTTGCAACTGGTATGGCAAGTATTAATTAGGGTTTGGCAGCTCTTAATCAAGTGATGCCTATAGTGCAGTAGATGCTTCAGTGACATAATCAGGGGATGTCTGATGTAAATGTGGCATTGCTCTACTCTAGAGTGGGATGAGTTTATTTTGATGGTATTGGAGATGCATTGGATTTCATTAACACCATTGAGTCCAAGACCATATCTAGGTATTTTGATTATCAAAGGATCATGATAGTGGAGTTATCTGTCTCAACGGTAGCTCAGGACTAGTTTATATAGTCCATTTAGTCCTTCATGACCGTAATTACTTGGTTGGGTTTTAAAGAGCAGTTTATGAGATTATTCTATCCTTAATCTATGCAAAAGTACCATAGATAACAACTACTTAATATCCATAGGAGAGATCGATCAATCAAGGACTATACTCAGGAGTTATACAGATTAATGAGACATGCTAAGGATGTGAGGTAGGATGTTGCCAAAGTAATTGAGGTATATGTGATTGGGTTAGGTATAGCTTATATTGGCATTTGAATAAAGCGTCATAGATTGGAGAGTGTTATGGAGGATTCGAGATAGCTAAAATGGAGGCATATCTGACACGGCACCATACTTGATCCTCATAATAGTGGCATTGTTAGACCTATTCAAAGGGTGCAGCAGCCAGTGTTTCATATAGGCAGCATAAGTGCTTAGTCAGCAGGTCCTTCTCAATAGAGTAAATAGTTTAGAGCACATTGAATTGGTAGGCACCATCTTTCTTAGGATCATAGGAGTAGTAGGGCTACTATATTTGGTGGTAGTGCTAGCAGTAGCAGTGGACAGAGCTCCAAACATGGCAATTATGGGTCTGGAGCTAGTACTTGTGCCACATATGGATGAGTGCATTAGGGTCCTTGTCACTTGATGCCAGGAGCGTGTTTCAAGTGTGGTTAGTTTGGACACTTTGCTAAAGCCTAATCAAACTATGGATTCTGACCATCCTTTGCTTAAGGACCTTTACCTTTTATTGTCCAGCCTCTGCAGCAGGTGCCTCATTAGTATTAGACACCCATGCACCCTCAACAACTATCGATTCTGTTTGTGAGTCAGCAGGTTCGAGGTAGAGGACAGGCTCAGTCATTCACTTGACAATAACTAGGACGTGGATAGGCTAGGGTCTTTACTTTGACTCCTTAGGATGTGTAGGCATCTAATGGAGTGACAATAGGTATTATTCCAATCTGTTGCTCTGAGGCTAGAGTTTTATTTGATTCGAGTGCTATGTATTTTGTTGTATCCCCTTTGTTTGCTTCTAAAGTGGTTTGTCTTCCTTCCAAGATGAGTTTTCCTTTGTCTATTTTGACTCCGCTAAGTGATGAGCTGGAGACGGACATCTTCTTTCCATCTTGTCCTATATTGGTTGAAAGTAAGGAATTATTTGCAAACTTGGTCCTTCTAGATATGATTGAGTTTGATGCGATTCTAGGAATGGAATGGTTGTCCCAATATTATACTTTTATGGATTATCGAGCGAAAGAAGTAATTTTCAAAATTCTAGGTGAAGTGGAATTCAAATTCAGAGGTAGTGAGAGTTTCGTGCCTTATAATCTTATTTCTACCATAATAGCTAATAAGATGCTTAGAAGAGGGTGTCAAGGCTATCTAACTGTATTTAGAGATGTTCAAGTAAAAATGGGATCATTAGAAAGGGTACTAGTGGTACGCGAATTCTTAGATTTTTTCCAGAGGAGTTACTTGGATTGTCGCCGGATAGAGAGATAGAATTTTGTGTTGATTTTATATCCGGTATAGATCCTATCTCTATGCCACCTTATAGGATGGCACCTACAGTGCTAAAGGAGTTGAAAGAGCAATTGCAGGAATTATTGGATAAAGGGTTTATTTAGCCTAGTACATCTCCTTGGGGTGCTCCAGTTCTTTTAGTGAAAAAGAAGGATGGTAGTCTTCAATGTTGTATTAACTATAGACAACTGAATAAGGTTACCATCAAGAACAAGTATCCACTCCTTAGGATCGATGATTTATTTGATCAGTTGCAAGGAGCTCGATATTTCTCCAAGATTGACTTAAGATTTGGGTATCATTAATTAAGGATTAGAAGTGAAGATATACCCAAGTCAGCATTTTAGACTGGGTATGGCCACTATGAGTTCTTAGTGATGTCCTTTGGGTTGACTAACACCTCAGCAGCCTTATGGACTTGATGAACAAGGTGTTTAGGGCATTCTTGGACTGATTTGTGATTGTGTTTATTGACGACATTATGGTTTATTCCAAGAATAAGTTGGAGCATGTGATGCATTTAAGATTAGTGCTGTAGACTTTAAGAGAGCACCAATTGTATGCCAAGTTTTCAAAATGTGAGTTTTGGTTAATCCAGAGAGTTCAAAATGCAACAGGGTCAATCCTCAGAGTTTGTGATTGACACTAAGGGTGTTTTATGCTTGGGTACTCGATTGTGTGTGTCGGATGTTGATGATCAGAGGAAAGAGATCTTAGAAGAGGCCAATTTTTTTGCTTCTAGTATTCATCTAGGTTTTACCAAGATGTATCATAATTTAAAGGATACATACTAGTGGAATGGAATGAAGAAGGATGCTGCATAATTTGTATCTAAGGTGTCTCACATGTTAGTAGGTGAAACTATAGCATCAGAGGCCCTTAAGATTGTTACATCCCATATATATATATATATATATATATATATATATATATCCTAGAGTGGAAGTGGAATATGATTGCCATGGATTTTGTGACTAGTTTACCTCAGACAACAGGTGGATTTGATGCAATTTAGGTGATGGTTGACAGGTTAACTAAGTCAACTCACTTTTTACCAATAAAGATGACATACTCCGTAGATAGGTTGGCACGGTTATATGTCAATAGAATTTATTGTCTTCATGGAGTTCCAGTGAGCAAAATATTTGACAGAGGAGCCACTTTTACATCAATTTTCTAGCAAAAGTTATATAAAGCCTTGGGTACAAGGTTAGACTTAAACACAACATTCCATCCTCAAACTGATGGTTAGTCTAAAAGGACCATTCAAACTTTAGAGAATATGCTCAAAATGTGTGTAATGGATTTTGGCTTGGAGGTCAATGGGGTAATTACTTGCCACTGATTGAATTTGCATATAACAATAATTATCATGCAAGTATTGAAATGGCTTTGTATAAAGCGTTGTATGGTAGGAAGTCCATATCACCTTTATGTTAGGAAATTGGTAAGAGATAGTTGATAGGTCTAGAGTTGGTGCAGATTACTTCTAAGAAAGTTCCTATCAATCAACAAAGGTTGGGGACAACTTTCAATAGGCAGAAGAGTTATATTGATCTTATAAGGAAAGTTGTTTCCTTTATAGTTGAAGATATGGTGTTTCTGAAAGTATCTCCAATGAAAGTAGTTATGAGGTTCGATAAGAAGGGTAAGCTAGCTCCAATATACATTAGACCTTTCAAGATACAGTCACGAGTTGGAGAAGTGGCCTATAGACTGGTGTTACCACTTGAGTTATCTCAAATCCACCCAGTGTTCCATATATCTATGTTGAGAATGTATGTTCTTGATCCTTCTCACGTACTTCAGCCTCAATGGAGATCTGTCTTACGAGGAGTATCTATAGGCGATTGTGGATTACCAAGTTCGTTAGCTTTGCTCCCGGGAGATTCTGATGGTAAAAGTAATTTGGAGTAATCACATAACAGAAGACTGTACATGGGTGACATAATCCGAGATACAAGTCGCCTATCCTTATCTTTTTTATCAGTAAACCTTGTATTTCCTTACTTTTCTTTGAAATTCGAAGACTAATTTCAGTAAGGGGGGAAGATTGTAATAACTTGAATTTCTTTTAATTATTTTATATAATTAAAGATAGAGGTTTGCAACATTATTAATAATTTTTATCGTATGTTGTTATTATTATTAAATTAAATTGTTATATTTAATTACTAAATTTAAAATTCTATTTGGGAACTATTAATATTATTATTTATATCTCATTTTTATTTACATAGCATTATTATTATTGATTATTATTATTTACATAGCATTATTTTTAACTAGAGTTATTATTGTTGTACATGTATATATTGTGTCATTGAGTAATTTTGACAATTATTATTATTATTATTATTATTATTATTATTATTATTATTATTATTATTATTATTATTATTATTATTATTATTATTATTATTATTATTATTATTATTATTATTACTACTACTACTACTACTACTACTACTACTACTACTACTATTACTTTTTATGGTTAAGAGCTTTAGTAAAGGCTAAAAAAATTGCAGATCACACTCTTCCCTCCCATTCTTCACGCCCTCTCCATTTTTGTTATCTCCCTCATGCCATTTCACCTCTCTTCCCTTTCTCTTATGCTGGCTTCCATCCCAGCAACACCACCATCCTCATGCCACTCGACCAATTGCTTCTTCTTATTTCCTTGTTGTCTTAACAGCAGCAACAACATCAAAGACCAAGACCAGTAGCAGTAGCCTTCTCCCTTGCATAGTAGCAGCAGCCCTCCCCTATCCTAGGATTTTAGTGTTAGGTAAGTTCTAGGTTTGTTTAGTTGAGTTTGTTAGGTTGATTTTTAGTTGATTTAGGTTGTTAGTTAGTTGATTTAGTTAGTTTTTGTGTTGATTTGATTTTTGGTTGATTTTTATTATATTTGTTAATTATGCAGAATTTTATTTTTAATTATTTGGTTAATTATTTTGGTTGATTTTGGTTATGGATATATATAAAAATGATTTATGTTGGTTAATTTAATTTTATGGATTTTGTATAATTTACATGGATTTTTTAAGTTTATGTATATTTTGTTAATTAATTATTTGGGTTGAATATTGAATTAATTAGAGTTAGTAAATTAAGTTAGTAATTTTTGTGTTAATAAAATTATTTTTTAGTAAATTTATATTATTTTTGAGGAATTATTATGTTTATGTGAATATTGGAATTTTGGGGTAATTATGTAATTTTGTTGAAAATATAGTTAAATTATATTTTAAATGGTTTTACAATTTTATAGAGTATTAGAATAATTTTTATAAATTAATTACTATTTTTGACTAATTAATTCTAATTTTTGAAAATTATATTCAAATAATAAATTATTTTTTATTTTGTGATTAAATGGGTTTTTAATTAATTTTGTATTATATTTAAACTATTTAAATAATTAAATGTGAATTTGACTAAATATGTTGAATATTTGAAAAATAGGAATTTTATAAATATTGTATTATTATTTAAGATTTTATTAATTATTGTGGAAAATATTTATATTTAGTGTTTTGAAATTTCAATAAATTATATGTTTTATTTTATGGATTTTAGTGATTTTAATATGTTAGTATTTAATATTTGTCTTTTTGTATTTGGTGAACCTCAGTTGAGGATTTAAGTAATTCAGGGTCCCAACCCGATATGTTGAGCTTGTGTGAAGTTTAGAAGTGTGTTTGCATGTAGGATTGACTCTACTTTGGCAGTGAGATGTCCATTTTATAGAGAAGACTTTGTCGAATTTTTAGTAGATTTCTCGTAAAATGTGATATCGGGTCAATCTCAAGTTTTGAATTCCGAGTTCGAGTCGAGTCTTGCTTAAAAATTCTAAAAGTTAGGGTTTCTAATTTCTAATAATCATTTTATTTTCTATCTTTTAGTTATCCCTTCGGTCATGTCTACCAGTTGATATCAGACACTGCGTATTAGAGGAGTGCATTCATCTTGTAAGTTAATATTTGATTTGTATATCAGGTTTTTCGAACTAAAACATTTTAAATTCATCCGAATTTAATTTTACGATATTCTAGTTAGTATTCTTATATAATGTTACATGATTTCATTTATAGTTGATTTAGTTTATTTTTATTTATTTAAAATTTCTTTATCTTATTTTAATATATTTTAAATAAACTATGGTAGAACGGGCTACCTGATGGCTTTCATCAAGACCGTGTGCGCATCGGTAAAATATTTGATTATACTAATTATATTACTAGGGTCGAAGGTCTGGTGATGCTTGGCTCTTAGACATCGCCAATAATATGATATTTGATTATATTGATTAAATACTGGGGCCGAAGGTCTAGTGATGCTTTGCTCTCGAACATTGTCAGTAAAGTTGGATTTTTATTTATTAAATCACTAGGGCTGATGGTCTAGTGATGCTTTGCTTTCGAACATTGTCATTAAAGTTGGATTTTTATTTATTAAATCATTAGGGCCGATGGTCTAGTGATGCTTTGCTCTCGAACACCACCAGTGATATTCGATTAAGTGATGTTGCTGCGGCTGTGTATCCTAGTGATGTTTTACTCTCGGAATCCGACAGTCTTGGATTTAAGTGAGCTGTATAGCTGTTAGAATTGAGGACTAGGGTTCTACCTAATTTTTATACTAAAATTTTTTAAAAAGCATTTAAATATTTCTTTCTTTCCTTTTAAAAAATGGATTTCTTATACGTATATCAAATTATTTGAATAAAATTATAAATATATTATATTTTCATAAAAACTTATTTTAAAAGAGATTTTTAAACCACATTCATTTCTTTTATTATCTTACTCTATGAGGTTTGACTCCCCTCAATTTATTTTTTATAAGAGTTTGGGAGTTTTCTGTTAGACCTACTTCTTTACGCCGAGTAGCTTCTTCACCAGCTATCTTATATAAGTCTATATAGTTGTGTTTGTATTAGTATCCGTGTACCGCAGTGGAGAACTATATAATTGCCTATTTTAAGTTGAATATTATGTATTGAGATTTATGTAATGAGATACTGTTTGTATAACTGATGATGTTATGGTTTAATTAAATTGAGAAAAAAATCAATTTGATAATGTACATTATGATTTAATTATTTTATTGTAAAATTTTAAAGTGAAATATGACATGTTTTTTTAAAGGCTTATTATGGATTTCAATAATTTTATGATTTTCTATTCTCTAGTGCCAATTATGTGCCCTTGAATTCAGGTCATGACACCATAGTTTATCATTGTCAATGACATTTCTTTATCTTAGTTACTATCATTACAACTTATAATATTAATTTTTCATTAATCAAACAATTGTTTTTCTTAAAAAACAAACCCTTTGTTTGTATACGTTAATATGTCTGCTAAGATGGGAGATACTCTTGATACTAACGACATTTATTTGATAATTCATTTACAAAATACCAATTTAAAAAATTAATTGTAAACTATTTTTAATATTTTTAAAGACAAAGTATGCGAATAAAATCAAACAAAAAAATGTAAATGACTAGGAAAAACTTTGTATTTCAATCAACAGAAAAACCATCAATTCTACTTTAAAATTTGAGCCACTTATCAATTCAATTCTATTTTAAAAGTTATTTTAATGTTCTCTAGATTATGAAAATTATATCCAATTTTATTTGAAAGACCTAATTATGTTTTTAAAAATTACATTTAGATTCCTATAAAATAAATTTGACACTTATTACATTTCTTATATAAAAATGAAATATAAGAAAATATTTTTAAACTCCAATTTTATCACTCTTAACATAATTTTAAAAATTAATTTCTAAATATTTTTGTACATTTTATAATTTTTAATAAAAATTCTTAAATTTTTACTATTTTAAAATTTACTTCTCAACTCTCAACCATATTATTTAGAATTTTTCCTATTAGAGGTCAAACTAGATAAAAAAAAATAAGGAGAATTTTGAGATACTAAAAATATTAGTCAAGAATATAAAAAATTATTTAATTTTCTAAAAAACATGAAATTTTTTTTAAAAAAGTATTATTGTTATTATTTATAGTGATAGTTAAAAGTTCTTACTTTATTGATTTTTATTTTTATTAATATAAGTTTATAAAATAAATTGATTCACAAGTTATCAATTTTTTTTATTATTTTCAATTAATACATAAAAAGTTAGAAGGAAAATGGTTCCAAATATCCTGAACTATAGACTAATTTTCTAAATTATTCTATCCATTAAATTGTATCAATTTATATAGTCAAATTTTTTACTTGCTTCAATTTTATCCAACTTGGATTTGTCATGTGGCTTTTGTGGAAGGCTGATGTGTAGTTTTACTATACTCTAAGTGTCATAACCCGAACTCAAAAGGGCATGTAACCGACATTAAGGAATGGAAAAATGTGAAAATTTTGAAACTTGTAGTAAACCTATATAATTTATTACAGAAATAAAACTAACTTTAAAATTCTAAAATAAATTTGGCAGAGTTTCCCCTGTACCAGGACAAAACATAAACCTGTAAAAGTGCAAGTACACTCCCAAATATACATCATCACAACAATAACCACAATCTCCAATATCTCAATCTCAAAACTACATAAATATCACAAGCATCCACATCTATTGCGGTGTCTAGATTAACTAATTATGTTATGCATGAATATCAATAACATTAAATTAACCTACATAACACAGCCAGTGAAGAATGAGTCTGGCGTTGAGAGGATGAACAACTTGTACTCCTAAGTTCTTGAAAAAATAGTTGAGGGAAGTCAGAGATCACTAAGTAAGCTAATATTAAAAAAACACATTAGTTTGAAAACCTGATTATATTAAGACATTTATGAGAAATATTATTATGAAATTATATCTAAAGAAAATCATTAATTTATCAAATACTATATATATCCAAATATAAATCTTTTAAAAATGTGGATATGTATAAATACACCAAATATTCATTTGGTAACTTTCTAAAAAACATAACTTCTAAATATCAATTACTTAAACAAATATATAATAAAATGATGTCAATAAATAATTTATATGGAAATTTGTGGTAGAACCTTAAACCACAAATCTAAAAGCCATTCAGCTATCTTATTTATCCAATGACCATCAATTTCTGAGAGCTAAACATTAACCGATCCATCGGTCCTAGTAAATGTTCAATCAATATACACCCGAGAGCTATGCATCAATTGAGCCTTTTAAATACTATATGCCTAAGAGTTATGCACCAACCAAGCTTCGCAATTAAATTTCTCAATAAGGGCTTGACTCAAGAATCATTACTTGTGTACACATGGTCCTGATGACATTTATCATGTAGCTCGTTGTACTAGTCTTTTCCTTAAGTTACTTTCATATATAAAAGTATAATAAATTCCAAGGAATGTTAATACTAGAAATAAATTACTTTTTATTTCTATTGTTGACAATATCATTAGCATTAATAATCTTATTAACAATAATTATGAAATATAGCATTGATAATAATAATAATAATAATAATAATAATAATAATAATAATAATAATAATAATAATAAAAGTATAATCAACATCATTAAAAAATCATATCAACAATATGGGTACTTCAAATATTAAAAATATAAATTCTTTAATTAAATTTCTTTTATATATATCAGACAGTAAAATTTTAAAGAGATATTATAGTTGGGAATGGAACACTTTTATTTTATTCATAATATCTTTATAACTAGAAATCATAATAACTAATAATAGCAATAAAAGCATTAATAATAATCATAATGTAAATAGCATATTTAAAATATCAAAATTAATTTATGGGCATTTTAAATGCTAAAATATGATTTCTTTAACTAAATTGTCTTTTTAATTATAATTAACTAATCTAGGTTCTTATGCATAAACCTACCACACATTTCCAGATATTAACTTATTAGTGGAGCGTGCAAGTTGACATGTCCTTGTCCACCTATTTTCTGACATCTCCACTCTAGTATATTGTATAAACAATATATATTTAATAAATAATAAAATCCTAATAACTCTCTAAAAGCCTAGAAAAATTATAAAAATGATGGATGCAATGAAATTGACTTATGAATGGTAAATGATTAATTTAAGACTTAAGAATTATCTCCGACAATTTAAGTAATTTAAATGAAAATTAACTAATTTTCACTACTACCATTCCAAGATTTATTTCTCAAAATTCATAAAAAAATTGGACTAAACTCCATTTACAAAACTTGATCACTATAATTTATACTATTTATTAAAAATAATGTCTTGGGTTTGTACTATTCATTTACCAAAGTTCAGGTGGGACCCATCAGATTCTCAAGGGAAAACACAACATCTGACTAAACAAATCATACTAAAACATTTGTCATAATTAATGGAACACACTTAAAACCTCAAACAACCAAAAACATACACATAATTTATCGATAAAAAATCAAAGATGAATTACCTAAAAAAATTCACCAAATATTCTAGAGATGGAGATTGGATGCATGGTTGGTGCCTATAGATTTTTTATGTCGACAGGAACACAATGGAAGTAATTGTGATGCCTAAAACCCACCAAAACAATGAGAAATGATGAAATTAGGTCACCTATTCTTCCTTAATTATGGGCATTTATGGATGGATTTTCACAAAATAAAAGCTATGGGAATGTAGAAGAGGATGAGAAGAAGTTATGGTTCAAATTTAGGCTAATCGGATGTCATTTGGGTAGTTAATGGAAAGAAAGAAAAGTTTTTGTATCAAAAGGTAATTTGCCACTACAAATTATCTGACCTACTATTTTCTCTCCTTTCTCGATTTGCAGAGCCAATTCCTATCCTTTTTAACTACCCTCCATCCACATGTCTGACCTTTATTTGCTTTCTTCTTTTCTTTTTATAATAATAATAATAATAATAATAATAATAATAATAATAATAATAATAATAATAATAATAATAATAATAATAATAATAATAATAGTAATAATAATAATAATTATTATTATTATTATTACTACTACTACTACTATTATTATTACTATTATTATTATTATTATTATTATTATTATTATTATTATTATTATAATGATGATAACAATAACAATATTAATAAAAATAAATAGAATAATAATATTAATAACCAAAAATTTGGGTCATTACACCAAGATTGTGAGAGTTCCATTTGAAGAAACTAGAGATGATTTGGATTTTGTTAATGCCACTAAATTAAGGACACTGATAGGATACATTGACTACTAGAGGATAATGATTGCGGAGCTATTAGTTCAAGCCACAACTCAAGATTGGTTTATGCAGTCAATCCAGCCATATATGACTACCATAAAATGGTTGGAGTTCAAAGAATGATTTTTGAGATATTTCTATCCACCTTTAATGAGGGATAATTATAGATGGCAACTATCGCATATAACTGGAGGAGAGCAGTCAGTTGAGGAGAACACACATGAATTCTTTAAACTATCGTGTCATGTTGTATACATGATACAATATAAGAGAAGAGTGGTAAAGCTATATGTTATAAGATTGAGTTTAGTATATATTGACATCCGAGCTGAGGAGAGTTTAAAGAGTTGTTAGCAAATTTAGTCTTATTGGATGTAATTGATTTTGAGAATGAATTGGTTAGCTTGACATTATATTACATTAGACTGTCAAGAGAAAGAGGTGATTTTTAGAATTCCAAATAATGTGGAATTCTAATTCAAAGGTGATAAGAGTTTAATGCCTAAGAATCTCATCTCTGTGATCACAGTAAGAAAGATACTTAGAAAGGGATGTCAAGGCTGCTTAGTTATGGTCAGATATACAAAGGTAGATAAGGGGGCAATTGAGAATGTGCCAATTGTATGTGAGTTCCTAAATGTCTTTCTTAAATAATTACTAAGTTTGCCATCAAAAATAGAGATAGAATTTTGGATCAATGATGAACTTAGTACATATCCTATCTCTATGCCACCTTATAGCGCAGTTCCTGCAGAGTTAAAGGAGATTAGAGAACAGTTGCATGAGTTGCTTCATAAAGATTTCATTAGATCCAACACGTCTCCTTGCACTGGTGTTATTCGTAAAGAAGAAAGATGGCAATCTCTGACTTTGTATTGACTATAAACAGTTGAATAAAGTCACCATCAATAGCAAGTATCCCCTTCAAAGAGTATATGACTTGTTTGACTAGCTTCAAGGAGGTTGGTGTTTTTCTAAGATTGACTTGAGGTCAGGGTATCATCATTTGACAATTAGAAGTGGTCATACATGATATGGCCATTATGAGTTTTTATGCTATCCTTTGGGTTACCTAATGCCTCAGCAGCCTTTATGGACTTGATGAATAGGGTGTTTAGGCCATTCTTTGACTAATTTGTGCTAGTATTTATGTCATAACTCGAATCCCTATGGGCATGTGACCAACATTATGGCATGGGAAAAACATAAAGCTTTCAAAAATCTTAGTAAGGCTAAAAGAATTATCATAATAAAATTTAACACTTTAATAGTTAATAAAAATGCGGTAGAGTTTCCTCTATACCAGGAATAAACCTAAACCTATAAAACAAAGAAATACACTCCGAATAATGTTCATTAACCACAATTACTCTAATATCATCATGATCACCACAAATATATATAACTCCATCTCAAAACAAATCAATAATACAAGTTATTCAAATCCTTTAACTAACTACTTCGATATATAGAATTCAAATACGTAATACTTTAATTAATAGACATGCATAAAGTAGTCGATGAGGAATGAGTCTAGCATAGAGAAGTAAAACTAACTATAGTCTCTCGAGATCTTGAGAAAAATATTTAAGATGAATCAAACCTCACTGAGTGAATTTGTTTTATAAGATACATGTTAGTTTTAAAATATAAATTAAATAATTAAACCCCTTGTTATTTGGATAAAAACTATCTTTATAAAAATATACCATTTTCCGAATCAAGAATGTTTTTAATATAAAAATCACTCATATGAAAAATCTTATAAATTAATACTTTTGGGGAAAAAACATGGTAAAACCATAAACCTCCATTCTACTAGCCTTTTGGCTCTCTTTAATCCAAATGACTATTGGTCCCAAAGAGAAACCTCCATCAGGGTCTTGTCATATTCAATTATTTACTGGTGCCCAAAGAGCAATGCTCAACCAAGGTCCAACTAGTAAACACATACTTGCCCAGAGAGACTCACTCAACCAAGGCACAGAATTAATCATTGGCCAACTCAAAATCAATACTAGTGTGTACACAGTCCTGGTAACACCCACTAGGTATCATGTTCTACCAATTTGTTCAAAACATATTTATGGTATAAATATAAAATAATGTATAATGAAATAAATTGAAATAAATGAACTAAGGAAACTTCACAAAAATTATTCTCAGTCATAAAATAAATCATGCATGTGGTGAAATAAAATAAATCCATATATATTTCATTTTATGATATATAACCACATGAAAATTCTAATTTGAATATTCTTAACAACATTTCATAAAATTAACTCATAGGTGGAGCAAGTCGGTCGATGTGTCCTCAGTTGCCCAAACGCTATGGCTCTTTTTTTAGAACATTAAAAATATTCGCCAAATACCTTAACGACATAGATCAGACACGTGGTTGGTGCCTATAGACTCTTGGCATCAAGATGAACACAATGGAACCAACCGTTGCATTTGAAGCCCACTAAAATAGTGCAAATTATAGGTAGAAGATTAATTAAAAAATGCAAAATTTGCACTGTTTAGAGCTACTTTTTGCAAGAGATGAGTATACTATTCAAATTTGAGGATGATTAGAGTTTTTTTGGGTATTGAATAGAGGAAAAACATTCAAGGACTAAAATGAAATTTTCCACCTTATAACTCAAAAGTCTTACTGCTCTCTGCATAGGACCACCTTTTTCTTTTAAAAGGATCGACATTACCATGGGTCCTCCACTTAATGGCCTCCTTTATAAACAAATTCACAAAGAGGTTGTATAAAGAGAAAACATAACTAGAATATTGATCTCATACCTTTTATTTAGCTTTCATTATGTATGGTCTTTCCATTCAGATAATTATGCAATAAGATAAAGATGAATGTGATTTGAATAAAAATTTCAAATTCAATTTTTCTCATTTATTAGGGAAAAAATAAGAACATTCATTACATCACATGACACAACTCCTATTACTAATTAGTCATAATATTTTTCTCTTATTTTTACCTGATTGTTCTTTTTCTTTTTTTTCACTTTTTCTTTCTCTCAAATTTCCTATCCTCAAAAGTTACATCATGTGATATATGAATGTTCTTTGAATTTACATTTATGCCCATGCTTAATAAATCTAATTGAATTGAATTTATGTCAAACATGTAGACACTATCAAAATCACAATGCACAGTACAATTAGAATGACAATACATAAGCAAGCATGATTAGAATTCATATCATCAATCACTAAAATAAAACAAGTTCTAAAGAAACTAAAATTTTATTCAAAGAAGACACTAAGAAAATTTATTTCCTATTCTATATGTTAGGGATGTTGACTCTTATAGTGATTATCCTTCAGGCTACTGACATAACAACTATTCTTGCATCTTCTTGCCAACTGTCTCTATGACTTAATCTTTCTATACCTCAAATGTGCATTTCTCTTTCTTGTTTAGCTACTTCTCATTATCAAACTCATCAACCCATCCTATAGGCACAATCGACTTGAAGGCTATGTCAAAAGAAGGTGGTTTAGTGTAAAACACCTTATAATCAAACTTTCCTAAAGGCTAACCCAATAAGTCTTTTGATCTTTCCACATCTTTAAGGGCATTAGGAGATTTCTTATTGGTTTTAAGGTCTTTATCCTCAAATTAGTTTAAAAATTCTTCCTCACAGAGTTGATCATTGTGGTAGTTGGGGGTGGTACATTTCAGTAGTTTGGGAAAGGATTATTTCTAGTGCTCAGGTTTTTGAGGTCTATGATCTTTTCAGAGTCTGTAAGGTTTTAGATTTCATGTTTGAGGTGGATACAGTTATCCACGGAGTATTAGAGGTTTTAATGGAATTTGTAGTCCTTATTTGGGTTATAGCCTAGGGTGTTTGGTTTTAGTGGGTTTGGATTAGGTAAAGGTTAAAGTAAGCCCTTTTGCATTAGGAACTATAGGACTTTTGACAAAGGTTGGCTAAAATTGGAGAATCTCCTTGGTTATTGAATAGCATGCACTTTCATAATCTGGCTAATGTTTCCTTGTTGTGTGCCCCAAGTTGGGTAGTTTCTTGCTCTAATGCTTTTAACAATCTTCTTTTTCTCACTTTCAATCTCCTCAACTTGTAACCCATTGGCATAAAGGTCTAAATATGTCTTAGGGTTCATCATTTACAACCTTTCAACTAAATTATGTGACATATTTTGAATAATCATCCTAACCTGATCCTTTTTAGCTAGCTTATTTTTCATTAATCTTGCCTTATTTATTAATCTAGTCAAAAAATCTAAAAATGATTCATTAGGCTTCTGCTTGGTCAATTCTAAATCTCTAATAAACACTTCAAGCCTGGTATTATGGTTATATTATTTTAGAAAAGTAGTACACAATTATCTCCAGTCAACTTGGATAGACTTCTCTAGCCCATGATACTAATTAACAACCATACCCTCCAAGGATACTACAAATAACTTGGTAACTATATACAAAGGAGCCTTAGTGGTGCTTATAGTGGTTGTATGTTGACTAAGGTGGATCCTTAGGTCTCATGTACCATCAAACTTCTGTAGGTTTGACATCTTAAACTTATTAAGTAGCTTATCTTCTTCGAATTACATCACATTATCAAAGTCAAATGAATATATGATGCCTTATACTTCCATCAATTCTTCCATTTTAGACATCTTCTAAGTCAATGCTTTCATTTGCTTGGATTCTAGCTTTTGAACTTGCTCAAGTGATTCCTTTTTTGCTTTTTCAACCATGTAGTTCTCAACATCCTCCAATTTCATTTCCACAACATGTACATTCCTAGTAGTTTTTAAAGGTTTCCCCTATAGCATTATCATTGTTACCAGGTGGTGCATTCACAATAGGTGGATTGGCCACCCCTAGAGGTGCAATAATAGGTGATGGCATTAGTCTAACCAAAGCTTGTCTTATTTCATTTTGCATCATTGCTCTCATGTCATCCATCAAAGCTCCTTTAAAGTCTTCTAGGGTCCAATTTCCTCTTTATTGTCGTTCCATCTCTTTTGTTTGAGTTGGTGTAGCTTTTAGGTAAAACGAGTTAATAAGGCTCTTTTCCAAACTATGAATGATCTTTTTAGCTATTGATTTTGGACTCAAATTAGTTCTCACTAATCTGCTACTACTCTATTTCCAAACACAGGAAGACCTGGATGAATCTATGATGGTTGAAAAAGAAATTATTAGTATGATGCATGAAATGCATGCATGCATGTATGCATGATGCACGTGCTATCCAATAATTAACAATCAAGTGTACAATATCCTTCCAACGTTATTCCTCCCACATACGTATTCAATGGCGAGTCTCTTTTCCTAGAATTTTTAGTCTTGACCTTAATATTAATAAGGGATATCAAGAACTGACACTCATGTCATATCTCTCAAAGCAGTAAAAGCATAGTTTAATCTTTATTAACCCAAATGGCTTCTAAAGTACGAGCTTGGGCCTTTATAGATAAAAATACCTCATGGAAACAAACATAAGCAATTTAGGTAATCTTAAAGGAAGTTACTAAGCCATTATATGAGCCGAGTTTAGTGAAATGGTTAAGGTTCCCTTAGTAAGATACCCTCTTTTAAGACTTGAGTTACAGGCTAAGGTCAGAGGTGCCCGATATGATTTATAAACTCGAGAGAAGACTACCCCCTTTAGAACTTGTGTTACAAACTCTGGTTAGATAAGCCCAATAATCTCTCTTAAACTGAGTTAAGGCTAAGAGTGATGGTTAGCCAATCTACAATCCCATGAAGCTAGTGGAATCATGGAACCATAAACCAATGCCATCGGTTAATAGGGACATGCATAATGAATGCAATAATAAAATGATAATTAATAAAATAATTCAAAAGAACATAAGTAGAATCAATATCTCTTATCCCTAATGGAGTCGCCACTGTAGACCTAGTTTAGAGCGCATCCAAGATTTTAGCTACTACGATATTGTTTGAGCTCAGGGCTCTAAAGAACACACTAACAACTGTCACAAAGACATGGTGTGGAGATAAGGAGTCACCACCCAAGGAGATAATTGGGAAAAATTGAAAATGGTGGTACTCGATTCTCTAAAAGAAAGCCAACACCACAATCAGGAGATTCTGGGTACGGAATACTAATTTTTTTCAGTCTCATGTTCTTTTAGAATTACTATCTTATCCTCTATTTACATGCAATTTCGTATAAACCCTTATTTAAACAATTAACTCCAGGCAAACTAATCATAAAAAGTACATGTAAACAATGCATTCATTTAAGTTCACAATCCCTAAGTTAGTCTAATCTACATTGATTTTAATTAAATGGACTAAATCTACATGTGACCCTAAAGACTGATGAGCCTAATGGCTTTTTAATTTTAATTAAGTGAACCTAAGTCTACTTATTTTAATTCTAAAAAGAACCTAAATTTACAAGTTATGAAGTGTTTAAATTAGTGGGCCTAATTCTACATATTTTAATTCTAAGATGATTTTAAATCTACAAGTTATGAAAAGCCTTTAATTTAATAAGCTAAGTTTAAATTAATTAAGTTAAACTAGGTGGGCTTATATCTAATTAACTAAATGGGCCTAAGTTATCTCTAACCTAATTTCTAATTAATTATGGACCCAAAATGCATTTTAATTAATTAAAATCTAGACCTAATTAATTAATAACCTATTAAATGAGATGGGCTAATTAAAAGATGAGCCAAAAAGAATTACTTAGACCTAAAATTAAGTAAAGAGGTTAGAGACTAACATGGGTTTGAGGCCCAAAAACATAAAAAGATACCAAAATAATCAAACAAAAGATCAAACAAGTAATTAACTTATTTATTCTAAAGGACCTAATTTAATTAAAATGACCTCAAACAATAAATTATTAAATAATAAAATAATTATCAAGCAACCATAATTCTATCCACTTAAGTCTAATTCAATTTTAATTAAAAACTCTAATTATCTCTATAGCCATTAATTTTAATTAATCACCCAATTAAAATCCTAATTTTACTAATCGATTAAAATATATCACATGATGCATACAAAAGATTTCACTATTCCTAAAACGGGGCTTTACAATGATATACTACAAATTATAAGAAAATAAAAATTAATACAATCCAAAAAAATCTAAAAAACTAAAAAATACAAAATAAAAACATCAATAAAATAAAATAAATAAATAAATAAAATACTCAGAAACCCAAAAAATTATGTTCAAATACAAAATTTAATCCATGACAATCTATAGATCTTCATGAGTTCTCCATAGTAATTTCATGTCACCCCATCTATCAAGAAAATTAAAAAAAATTAGTCAATGAATATGATTAAGAATAATAATAATGATGATAATAAAAAAATTAAATATAAAAATAAAATCAAAATAAAAAAATAAGGAGAAGAATATTTGAGAATGAGATGCAGTATTGATTTCCCTTAAAAGGATGATGACCGTTGATGAAAGCCTGTGGTTTTTATTGTGTTTGTCTATGGCTTTAATTTATTTGATATGATTTTTGGAAAAAAACTAAAGAAAAACATATAAAAAAAATCCAAGTGTGTGTATTATGGCTCCTCTAAGAATTAGAAAAGTATATGGAAAAAATCATAAAACCCTAAGAGCCTCCCTCTTGTGGAAAGAAAATCACAAATATATAGAAACATAGTCTTGTAACCCTACATTAGGTTCAGGATAAAAGTCAAATAAAACATTTTTTTGTTATTTATCTAATAAAAAACAAATTTATCAATATGTTTATCTAATAAAATAAAAATAACAACCAATAATAACTAAGTATAAAAGTAAAATAAAACAAAATAATAATAAAATAAATATTAAATAAAAAATAAATAATTGCAAAGTGTCAGTCGAAAGTGTAGATTTCTGATTGGAAATATAGAATTCCAATCGGAAATCTACATTTCTGATGCTACTTTTTTTTTTTTAATTTTCTATTTTTTAAAACTCTTTTTTAAAGAAATAATAAAAAATGAAATTTAAATGTAAGTCCTAAAAAATAAATAAAAATAAAATAGAATAAAAAATGAAAATGATTGATAATTTATTTAAAAACCAATAAATCAAACCCAATAAATATAATTTCACAATCAATTTCATTATAGGGTCCTTTGTCGCTTACAAACTCAAATCATCATGAAATTAGGTGCTTACATTGTGTGTGCTAGATATGGATGAGCTTAGAAAAGAGATCAGGAAGGAAGCACACTTTTCTATTTATAGTGTTCATTCAGTTTTTACCAATATGTATCATAATTTGAAAGATACATATTGGTGGAATGAAATGAAAAGAGACATTGTCAAATTTGTATTTAGGTGTCTCACATGTCAGTAAGTGAAATTAGAACATCAAAGGCCCTTGGGATTGATGCAATAATTGCACATTTCAAAATGAAAGTGGGATATGATTGTTATGGATTTCATGATTGGATTTCCTCATACAACTGAAGGTTATGATGCTATTTAGTGACAATTGATAGGCTAACCAAGTCAGCTCACTTTTTCCCAATTAAAAAGACATACTACACTGACAAGTTAGCAAGGTTATGTATTAATTGAATTGTTTACCTCCATGGGGTACAAAAAGACTACATTATCTAATAGAGGAGTCATTTTTACTTAGGTCTTTTGGCAAGAGTTGCATAAGGCATTGGGTTTGAGACTTTACTTTAGTACTTTGTTTCATCCTCAAACAGATGGTCAATAAAAAAGGACCGTTTAGACATTAAAAGATATGTTGAGGATGTATGTGATAGACTTTGGCAATTAATGGGATTTACACTTGCCTTTGATTGAATTTGCATATAATAATAGTTATCATGCAAGTATTGGAATGACTTTATAGGAAGCATTATATGCAAGGAACTGTATATCACCTTTGTGTTGGGAAGTTGGAGAGAGATAGATAATAAACCCATACTTGGTGCAAGTGACTTCATAGAAAGTTCCTCTCATCCAACAAAGGTTGGAGACTACTTTTAGTCTATAGATTTTCTATGTGATCCTAAGAGAAAGGATGTATCATTTTTTATTAGAGATATGGCATTTCTCATGATGTTTCCAATGAAGGGAGTAATGAGATTTAGTAAGAAGGGCAAGTTAGCTCCAAGTTATATCAAACCCTTTAGGATTCATTCAAAAGTTGGTGATGTGGCCTACAGATTGGTATTGTTGCTAGAGTTGTTATGGATTCATCCAGTATTCCATGTCTTAACATTAAGGAAGTACATCTCTGATCATCCATATGTCTTTAACCATAAATAATGGAGCTTAATGAAGATTTGACATATAAAGAGTACCCAATGGTAATCGTGCATTGACAATTTCACTAACTGCATACTAAAGAAATTCCTATGGTGAAGGTACTGTGCAGTAACCATGCAATGGAAGATTGCACTTAGGAGATGGAGGCTGATATGTAAAGGCAATACTATAAGCACCCAATTTTGGGATGTAATTGTGTACAATTGCAATGTAAGCCCCTATGATGAAATTTATTCAAAAATTGAACTTGGTTGTCGATTTTCTAGACTTTAGGGACTAAATTGCAATGTTTGTTAGGATTTAATTACAAAGAAGTCAATTTTTTAGAGGTCTTTTGCTAATTAAAAGTTAAAATAATAATAATAATAATTTTTAAGATTGGCATTTAATGTCGATCGGCATTGGTGTAATGCCGATTGGCATTGGGTAATGCTGACCAGCATTGTATAATGCTGACCAGCATTGTATAATGCTGATCGACATTCCATAATGCCGATCTGCATTGCACAATGCCAATGCGCAATAAGTCCTATTTTTTTTAATTTGTTTTGCGTATTTTTTTCTTTTTTTCATTTATTTTTTTAGTTTTTTTAGTGGTTAAAAATTGAATATTATTATTATTTTTATCTGAAAAGATTTTGACGCATTCAAAACACGTAAATAACTTTCAAAAATCAAAGAGTCTGCGTGCATGTGGGAGGATTTTTTTAGGAGATGATTTTGTTCCTCCAAAGGAGGAAGTCAATATGCGCATACTTTTCTTTAAAAATCAAAGAGTTTGCGTGCATGTGGGAGGATTTTTTGGAGACTGACACACAAACGAAGAGCTTTTTGCACACACAGACTGAGAGAAAAAATCCAGAAACCTTAAAAATTTAGATGTGAAGAACACCTTGCACACATCTTTGTCTTTAAAAAAAACCTAATTTTGGATACTGTCAATGTCTTTAAAAGCAATCAAATCCCAGTCTAGAATCAATAATACTTTAATTTTAATGGTGAAAATCCTAGTATGAAGGGCTAAAAAGGGCATTTGCACAGCATCTATGATCATCATAGTGTTTTTTTCTTTTTCTTTCCTTATTGATTTTTATTTTATTTTTTTGTTATTGATTTGAGTATTAAATTTCACAAATCTAATTTTCTGTGTTTTTTTGTTTTGATGTTCGATTGTGGATTGAGGAGGATACTACTTGTGTTCAAATGAACAGAAGATCCATGGAATGCCATGGAATAATTTGTACTGTTTTCCAATAGATCTTAGGGTTTTAATTTTCATTTTGCCTTTATGTGTTCTATGTAGTTATTTTAATTCATGGGTGTAAAATTTTTTGATTTTAATTTTTGTATATTCTTTGTAATAGCCCCAATAGTGGGAATAATAAAAGATTTAATTTTCTACATTTAAAATCAATTAGTTATTAGGTTCAATTGGGTAAAAATTAATTAAAATTAATGATGGCAATAGCTTAAATTAGGGTTTGCATGTAATTAATTTAGGGTTTTTATAAAATTACTATAATGTATGTTTAATCTTTTTTATGTTTTATTTGTTTTGGGTTGTGTTTTTTAGGTTTTTATATTATTTTGGGCCCCAAGCCCACACTTAGGTCTAACTCACTTTAAATAGGCTTAAAAATGGTTTAGGAATTTAAATAATTAAAATCAATTTAGGCCCATTAGGTTAATTAGATTGTAGGCCCACTTAGTTAATTAAAACTTGTTTAGACTTAGCTCAACCCACTTAATTTCATTTCTTTTAAAATAAATAGACCTAAGCCCACTTCTCATTTTAAATAAAACCAAGTTAGACTTAGGTCCACTAATTTAACTTTCCTTTAAAATTAAATAGACTTAAGCCCATTTTTTAGAAAAAGTAAAAGAAATAGATATAGGCTCACTAATTAATAAAAATGTAGGCCTACCTTTACTCCATTTCTCACTTGTAAATAAAATGTAAATCTAGCTAACATTTTAATAAAATTAACATAATTTAGACTTAGGGACAACGTGATTTTGAGTACATTTTTTATGTGTAATTTTATTGACCAGATGCCTGAGGTTAGATGGATGTCAAATAGGATTTAAATAAAATTACATGTAATTAAAGGATGAAATAATCAGTTATAAAATTATTCTAAATGAACACGAGACTTAAAAAAGCTAGTATTTCGTTTCTAGAATCTCCTGGTTGTGGTGCTAACTTTCTTTTAGAGAATCGAGTACCACCAATCAAATTGTCCCAATCATTACCTTGGGTGGCGACTCCTCTTCTCCACGCTATGACTTTGTGACATAGTAGTGTGTTCCCTAAGGATCTAAGCCTAAATAGTATCGCGGTTGCTAAAATATTGGACGCATGCTAAACCTCATCGTCTATAGTGGCGACTCCATTGGGGATAAAAGATACTGATTCTACTTATGTTCTTTAGAATTTTTTTATCAATTATTATTTCATTCTTGCATTCATTCTGCATCTCGCTACTAAACTGATGGCATTGGTTTATGATTCCATGATTCCACTAGCTTTATGGAGTTGTAGATTGGCTAACCATCACTCTTAGCCTTAACTCGGTTCAAGAGAGATTACCGGACTCATCTGACCAGAGTCTGTAACCTAAGTCCTTAAGGGGGGTAATCTTCTCTCAAGTTGGTAAAGGATGTTGGGCCCCTCTGACCTTGGCCTGTAACTCAAAGTCCATAATGGAGAGCATCTTGCTAAGGGAACCTTAACTTTTCATCGAACCCTAACCATATATAATGGCCTAGTTACTTCCCCTAGGATTTTTACCTAAAGTGCTTGTTTATTTGAATTATCATGAGGTATTTCTATTTATAAAAGCCTAGGTCTATACCTTTGAAGCTCATTTAGGCTAATAAGGATTAGGCTAGACCTTTATATTTAGAAATGCTATTTCTATGCTTTTTTTTTAAAGAGAGATTTGGCATGCATGTCGGCTCTTAATATCCCCTGTTGATATAAAGGCCAAGACCAAAAATCCTAGGAAAAGAAACTCACCATTGAACACATGTGTAAGAGAAATAAGGTTTCAAGGTTTACCTACATGATGGCCTATTGATTACTTCTTGATACTTGCTACTTGCTAAGTGCTTGCTTGCTACTTGTTGCATAAACACATGCATCGTGTATAAATGCATACATACAGTCCATGAATCATACTAACACCTTATTTTGTAGCCATCATAGATTCATCTGGGTCTTCTCGTGTCTAGGGGCTAAGAGGTGGCAGATTGACCAGAACAGATCTAAGACCAAAGTTAATAGCTCAAGAGATCCTTCAAGAACTATAGAAGAGTCCAATCAATCCACTATACCTAGAAGCTGAACAAACTCAGACTAAACAAATTAAAATGGAACAGTAACTAGAGAAGTGGACCTTAGAGGACATTAAAGGAGCTTTGATGGATGACATGAGAGCTATGATGCAAGATGAACTAAGACAGGCTTTGGCCAGACTAGTGCAACCTGTTGTTGAACAACCACCTGCTATTGTTATTGAACAACCACTTGTTGTTGCTGTTGAACAACCACCTGCTGTAGGAGCTCCACTTATTATTGTAGCTCCTCCACCTCCTGCTAACAATGTTAAAGGACAACCTGCTACTAGAAATGTGTCTGCTACTGATGTGAGATTGGAAGACGTTGAAAACTACATGGTAGAAAAGGAGAAGAGAGAGTCACTTGAATTGGTTCATGATCATGAGTCCAAGTAGATGCAAGCATTGACTTAGAAAATGTCCAAGATGGAAGAGTTGATTAGAGGACAAGGAATGGGGTATTCTTTTGACTTTGATGACATGCTGTAAATGGAGTGAGATAAACTGCCTGAAGAATTCAAAATGCCTTAGCTGTAGAAGGTTGATGGGAGAGGAGATCCAAGGATTCATTTGAGTTAATACACTATAACCATGAGCACTACTAAGGCACCATTATCAGTAGTTGCTAGGCTATTTGTACTGTCACTGAAAGGAATGGCTATAAACTAGTACCATGGGTTAGAAAAGTCTGTTAGGGTTGACTTGAAGGAACTATGTACTGCATTCTTGAAATAATATGATTATAACACTCGATTGGAAGTGTCTATTAGGGATTTGGAGTTAACTAAGCAAAAACCCAATGAATCCTTTTCTGATTTCCTTACTAGATTCATGAATAAGGTAGGATTGATGAAAAATAAACTAGTTGAAAAGATCAAGTTCTGATGATTATTCATAATGTAACACCTAATTTGGTTGAAAGACTGCAAATGATGAACCCAAAGACCTTCACAGACCTATATGATGACGGTCTATAAGCTGAAGAGATAGAGAATGAGAAAAAAAAAAGAATTATAGAGGCTCAGCAACTTGAAATTACTCAATTGGGGGCACACAATAGGAAAGTACTAGCTGAGCTATAAAGGTGCATCCAGTTCAGCAACCTCGAAGGTTCTCCAACTTCAACCAACCACTCTCCAAAGTCCTAAAGAGGCTAATCCAGAAAGACCTACTCTGACCCTTAACCTTTTCTAAACAACCAAACCCAAATGTCCTTGGCTTTGACCCTAATAATTACTATAAATTCCACTAAGCTGTTGGCCATCCTACAGACAATTGAATCCACCTAAAACATGAGATCCAAAACTTGATAGATTCCAAAAAAATCACCGACCTTGAAAAATCCAACTCTAACCCAAACACTAGAAAGAACCCTTTCCCAGACTACCAAAATGTTCCTCCACCAGCCACCATGGTGATCAACTCAGGGGTTAGTGAAGAAGAAGTGCTAAGTTCCTTCGAGGATCTCAACTCTATACCCAATGGAGAACCTTTCAAACAACCACAGAGAGGAGTGGAAGATTTACTAGGCTAGCCCTCAAGCAAGTTTTATTACAAAGTATTCTACTCAAAACCATCCTCTGATGATATCCCTATTGAATCAATTAAGCCCTCAGGCTGGGGAGATGAGTTTGATGATAAGCCAGTAAAAGAAGAACCTGAAATTCCTAAGCAGCCATCAAGAGGAGTTGAAGATCTGTTGGGACAACCTTCAGGCAAGTTCAATTATAGAGTATTCTATTCTAAGTCCGCTTTCGCTGACATCCCCATTGAATCGATTGTCCCTACAGGGTGGGGTGATGAATTTAAGGATGAACCTATGACTCTTAAACAGTTTCAAGAAGGAGTTAAAGATTTACTTAATCAACACTTAGGCAAGCTTAATATGGAAGATCTAAAAGGGAAGGAAACATGCACAATGGAAGTGTGGAAAGATAGGAAAAGAGACTGAATCATTGGAGTTATTGACATCTAGTATGACTCTGATGAAGAAAGCCTAGGTGGTTCTGATGTCTGGAGTGATGATCCTAAAGTGAATCATGTCACTAGAAGTGGGAAGAATTATAAAGTAGCAGAAAAGAAAACAGAAAAGAGTAATAGAAAGAGAAGAAATAAAAGATGCAGAGATAGAAGAAGAATAGAAAGAGGATCTAATTTTAGAACAATTGAAGAAGGCTAAGGCAAATGTCAGCATTTGGGAATTACTGATGCATTCAGGCAGCCATAGAAGGGCTCTTATCAAATCTATATCGAACATGAATATTAAAACAACTGCTACTCTATAGGCCATGGTAGCAAAGGTTACAGAAAAGAAACATGAGCTGATAACATTCTCAGATGATGACTTGCCTTTAGAAGGAAGGAACCATAATAAGGCATTGTTTATCCCAGCTGAGGTGAGGGGAAAGAGAACCAATTTTGCTATGGTCAATGATCGTTATGCTATTAATGTATGTCCTTTAAAAATCCTGCTTAACTTAGGTTTGAAAGCTGAAGACTTAATAGATTCAAACCTTATAATTAAAGCCTATAATGACAGTACTAGGAATGTGGAGGGGACATTCCAAGCTCTGGTTAAAATAAGACCTGTGGAATCAACCATTGAGTTTACCATGGTAGACATTCCAGTCACTTATGCCTTGTTGTTGGGACAACCATAGTTCCATGCTTTGGGAGGGGTACCTTGAATTGTGCATTAAAAGATAAAACTCCTTTATAAATGAGAAGTTATGACCATAAAAGCTGGGACCAATGCTACTGTGGCATCCATATTGGATAAATAGAAAAAAGTGTGTGCACCCCCTGGTTTCGAGATTGCTGGGATATTTAATGGGACTAAAATGGATCCAAGAGTAGCAAAAATGATAGAGAGCATGAATTACCGGCTTGGACAAGGGCTGGGGAAAAATGAACAAGGAAGTCTAGAATTCCTAAGATTCAAAAATCAATATGACACAACAAAATTGGGTTTTACAAGGGAAGTAAAGCCAAAACATAGAGGGGCAAGTAAAAGATTCAATGCAAAAAAGAGGAAGCTTTATGCAAAAGTTGGTCCTTTAAGTCAAAACTTCATCAAGCCAGGGGAAGAAAAATACTATCTTGGAGCCAAGGAATTAGTTAGTGTTGCTGGAGCAAATGTCCTTAGGTTTGAGATCTTTAAGGAGTAGATTGTGGAGAATCTAGTGAAGGACAACAAAGAGGAAGTGATGAAGTTGGTAGCTGAGAGGATGGGCAGTGCTGTTATTAAAAAGTTATTGTGTTTGCCACCTGAAGAGGAGCCACCCCAGGATTTAGCTACTATCATTAGTGATAGTTTTCATTGATGTCTTTTATAATGAAACTGATGTAATAACGTCCGGTGTTTTTGAGGATGAAATTTCTATTTTTTTCTAGTGATTGATGATATAAATTTTGATCATGCTTACTTAAGTAATCATGATAGTTTTATGCATTATAATTTAGATAAGTATCTTTGACATAAATTTAATTCAATTAGATTCATTTAGCATGGGCACAAATGCAAATTCAAAGAACATACATATATCACATGATGTAACTTCTGAAGATAGGAAATGTGAGAAAAATAAAAAATAAATACAAAAAGAAAGAATAAAGAGAAAAAAAAGGAAAAAAAAAAGAACAGTAAGGTAAAAATTAGAGAGGAAAATTCATGACTGATTGATAACAGGAGTTATATCATGTGATGTAATGAATGTTCTCATTTTTTCCCTAATGAATGATTAAAATTGAATTTTAAATTTTGTTCAAACATTGCATATTGGTCTTTATCATACTGCATAAGTATCTAAATGGAAAAACAATATATGATGAAAGCTAAATCAGAGCTATGAGATCACTATTTTAGTTACATTTTCTTTTTGCCACCTCTTTTGTAATTTTCCTTGTAAGCCTAGCGTCCCCTTATACCTTAAGAATTTAGGTGGCTCAGTAACTTGCTTTTCAACCCATACATTGTAGTTGTCATCAATTATTATTAGCATCAAGCCTTGTATTCTACTTAAGAATTCTTTGAAGTGCAAGTCCAATTGATTTCATCATCTAGAACTTGCTTTAATCAGTTCAACCACTCCTATGCATCTTCAATACATGAGTTTGCAGCTAATAGGGTTAGTAAGATAAAGGGCCAACAACAATAATGACCAAACTGAGTCTTTTGTTCACATGAAGAAAGTGATTTCTAGGATGAATTCAAAATGAAGCTGGGGGGCAAAATGTAACTCCGAGACAAGTTAGAGGCAAAATGGTAAATGCAACAGTAGAACTTCAAAGTTAGTGAAAATGATCTTAGGGCAGAAAGGAGTATACTACAAGTATACAGATATAATAGTTATCATATAGTAGAAGTAGTAACAAAAAGAAAAGTTCAATAGTGCATCGTTCAATCATGAGCTCCAAAGTAAAGCCATGAACCCCACTCGCTGGCCTGGTTATTTGTTTGATAAACTATATTAGAAGCTTAAACATCAGAAGTACCAATAATGAAGCATCAAGTGCTTGAACTTATAAGTTGTTGATGAGGCACCTCATTCTCACACTCCAAGCTGTGAACATAGTTTTTCTCCAAATAGAAGACCTATTAGGATCATGCATGTTATGCATAATATGCATACACTTGTTGTGAAATACTTTCTTTGCATAATAAAGTCTTTGAGCCTAGTCAAGATTGTCCAAACACTTTTCTACTATCATTCAAGATTAGTGTTGTAAAAGTGTAGGAAAGTAGTCAGAGTATTCATGGGTAAAGCATCTAAAGGAATGAAAATAAAAGGAGTGAGATTACCAAGAAGCATCATCCTGGTGACCTTAAAAGGCTGGATAAGACTTTCAAGCTCCTTAAACTCAGTATCCATCTCCATAGTCTTATCGAGAGCATCATTTGGAATATCTCTCCATAATAGTTAGACCATTGTAAGGTGTGGAATTTAGTAATGAGAAGGTCCAACATGTCAGCAATATAAGCGGTCGACCCTAAAAAGGGAAGAATGAACTCAAAACTTAAGAAGAATACACTTTGAAGACTTCTTTGATGGTGAAATAAAAACCTTTAACTCCCAAATCTTTTCTTTTGCAGGAAACATTAGGAAGAGAAATAAAGCCCTTTACTAAAGCATCAGTAGAATAGCAAAAAGACAAATTCAGCCTAAAGCCACAACCTCAATGGTAGAATATTATGACCATGTGATTCGAGACATCATCACCGCAATCAAAAAGGGAAGAATGCAAAAGAATAACATTGCATTTTGATAAAATTTCTTCACTTACAAATAAACCATACTAACTTATGGTATTTTATATAGGGAAAATAAAAGAGAATGAAGAAGAGGAAAGGAATTGATACATCAATAAGAATGACAAGGATAGCAAATGCCAATCACTCGTCAAAATCTCACTCTGTGTGATAAATAGCCTAATAAATGGCAAAGGGAAGTAGTATAACTCTATCTATTTTGATTCTGCAGTAAAGTACAAAGAAAATTTATAAAATTGAGAGTAAATTCATCCACTTCATGATATCATGTGAGAAAACTTATCTCATGACCTTTGATTTTAGTGGCTTTCTTTTATTAGCCTCACAAAATTCAGATGTCTTATTGACAGTTCTATGCTTAGAGTTTCTAAAACTCTAATCAATCTAATGCTTACTTTGCACCCAAACAAGGGGAAGCATATGCAAAGACAAAATCTATGGACTTGCAGTATAAATTGGTTGAATTTCAAAGTGTCATTTTAGTCTTTTAAATAATAAATGTGCATATAATCTACTCCAATGCTCAGAAATGAGTATGAGTATAAATCCCTCAATAGTATCCATGCTGAGTAATACAAGAAAGGCGAGGGAACACTAAGAGGAGAATCAGAATAAGAGTAAGCATAATGTACTCCAATGCCTAGAAATGAGAAAGAGTATCAATGTGAACCTCTGGCAATATCCACGCTGAGTAATATAAAAAAGGCAAGGGAACACTAAAAGAGGACCCATGTTAAAAAAAAGCTTACTCTATTTACTCTAATGCTCTGTAAGAGTATGAGTATCCAAAGGACCTTTCCAACGGTATCCATACTAAGTAATATAAGAAAGGCGAGGGAATACTTGGATAAGGAAGAAAAGCACAAAAATAATTCAAAAACTATTTTAATACTTAGAATTCAATATTTTTATGCTTAATTTCCACATGTTTTGTTTAGCAAATTCTCCTTAAAATTAGGTGTGGAAGTAAGCTCTTCACTTGGTAAAAGATACACTCTCAGCATAAGATGGTGAACGATGCCTCTGACCTTTGTAAATGGCAAATAAGTGACAGTTATAAAAATAAAAATTAGTGAGATTCATTAAGTGCATGCTATCTCATGATAAAATGATGAATTTTCTCATAAATTATCAACATTATAATGTACTTTACATTCATCATGATTAAAACTAACTTCAATATATCTGTAGGAATTATAAAACCAAAAGGAAGTGCAGTATGGAATTAAAATTAGTTAGCACAAAGAATTCAAAGCATTCAACTCAAACAACTAAAGATAAAGATCAATAAGTAGTTATGGACTGTAGCAGCATTAAAGGCGAGCAATAAAAGGATTGTAGTCAATTTACAAGAAATTATAGATTGTAGCCTTATCAACAAGTAGTTATGGACTGCAGCATCATCAGTGAGCAATGAAAGGGTTACAGCTAATTGCAAGCAGTTATGGACTGCAGCATCATCAGTGAGCAATGAAAGGGTTACAGCTAATTGCGAGCAGTTATGGACTACAGCATCATCAATGAGCAATGATAGGGTTGCAACTAATTGCGAGCAGTTATGGACTGTAGCATCATCAGTGAGAAATGAAGAGGTTGCAGCTAATCGTGAGCAATTATACATTGCAACATAATCATATAGATCAATCAACACTACATGATCGAGTGTAGTGTATTCCATTTTAGTCCATTACTTTTGTGTACATATGAATTCAAGTTCTTTCATTGCAATTTGGTCCATAATTACATTATAATTAGGAACATGTTCCTAATTAAATCATGACATTCATTAAATTAATAATTCATTGAATTATTAAAATTGCATTATCAATATGTGATTTTGAATTTTTTGTCAAGTACAAAATATAAAACAAGATTACAGAATTCATTTTTTGCATTTTACATGCAACATTTCAATCAAATGATTCATATGCTGCATAGTAGCTATGATATGAATTTCAAATTATTATGTTATGTGTTGCACAGTAGTCATAACCTTCATTATGTTATGTATTGTATAGCAATTATAACATAAACTTTCAAATTCATCAGTGCTAGACGTTCCATAGGAACTATAGCAAGTTTTCAATTTAACTTCACTAGACGTCCTATAGGGAATATAAAGTACATTGTTAGACATCCCATAAGGAATATAACAAAATCATCAGTGCTAGACATTCCACAAGAACTATAGAAAATTTTCAATTCAACTTCACTAGACGTCCCATAGGGAATATAGTGTACATCATTAGACATCCCATAGAGAATATAACAAAATTCATCAGTGCTAGATGGTCCACAGGAACTATAGTAGATTTTTAATTCAACTTCACTAGACATCCCACAGGGAATATAGTGTGCATCGTTAAACATCCCACAAGGAATATAACAAAATTCATCAGTGCTAGATGTTCGATAGGAACTATAGTAGATTTTCAATTCAACTTCACTAGACGTCCCACAGGGAATATAGTGTGCATCGTTAGACGTCCCATAGGGAATATAACAAAATTTATCATTTCTAGACGTTCCATATGAACTATAGCAAGTTTTCAATTTATCATCACTAGACGTCCCATAGGGAATATAGTGTGCATCGTTAGATGTCCCATGGGGAATATAACAAAATTCATCATTGCTAGACGTTCCACAAGAACTATAGCAAGTTTTCAATTTATCATCACTAAACATCCAATAGGGAATATAGTGAAACTCATTTGCATAAACTCCACTAGACGTTCTATAGAAAATATAGTGAGACTTGTCAAACATTACACCTTGCTTAATAATTTAAGTATCAATCTATCATTCAGGATACAATCAAGTATCCTAATTTTTAAAATTGTGTGCTTATATTGCATTGCCGCAATTTGTCAAGCAAATAGCAACAAAGGGGGGCAACTATAACCACCCAATTTCGATATACAATTGTCTACAATTGTGACGTCAGCCCCTATGACAAAATTTATTCAAAAATTGAACTTGGTTGTCAATTTTTTGGACTTTAGGGACTAAATTGCAATATATATATATATATATATATATATATATATATATATATATATATATATATATAATAATAATAATAATAATAATAATAATAATAATAATAATAATCTTTAGGATCGATATTGGTGTAATGCCAATCAGCATTACACAATGCCTACCAACATTGTGTAATGCTGATCGACATTGCACAATGCTGACACGCAACAAGTCCTATTTTTTTTTAATTTTTTTTGCATTTTTTTTTGCATTTTTTCATCTATTTCTTTAGTGTTTTGATTGGTTAAAAATTGAATTTTATTATTATTTTTATTTGAAAAAGATTTTGACGCATTCAAAACACGTAAATAACTTTCAAAAATTAAATCCTTATCAGTCTATTTTGAGGAGATGATTCTGTTCCTCCAAAGGAGGAAGTCAGTACGTGTAGACTCTGCTTTAAAAAGCAAAGAGTCTGATACACAGACAAAAATCCTAGTTTGAGGGGCTAAAAAGGGCATTTGCACAACATTTATGATCATCACAGTGTTTTTTTCTTTTTCTTTCCTTAATGATTTTTATTTTATTTTTTTGTTATTGATTTGAGTATTAAATTTCACTAATCTAATTTTTTGTGTTTTTTTATTTTAATGTTCGATTATGGATTGAGGAGGATACTACTTGTGTTCAAATGAATTGAAGATCCATGGAATGCCATGGAATAATCTGTACTGTTTTCCAGTAGATATTAGGGTTTTAATTTTCATTTTGCCTTTATGTGTTCTGTGTAGTTATTTTAATTCATGGGTGTATAATTGTTTAATTTTAATTTTTGTACATAGTTTGTAATAGCCCCAGTAGAGAGAATAGTAAAAGATTTAATTTTCTCCATTTAAAATCAATTAGTAATTAGGTTCAATTAGGTAAAAATCAATTAAAATTAATGGTGGCAGTAGCGTAAATTAAGGTTTGCATGTAATTAATTTAGGATTTTTAGAAAATCACTATAATGTATGTTTGATCTTTTTTTTTTTATGTTTTATTTGTTTTGGGTTGTGTTTTTTGGGGTTTTTATATTATTTTGGGCCCCAACCCCACGCTTAGGTCCAACTCACTTTAAATAGACTTAAAAATTGGTTTAGGACTTTAAATAATTAAAATCAATTTAGGCCCATTAGGTTAATTAGATTTTAGGCCCACTTAGTTAATTAAAACTTGTTTAGACTTAGCTCAACCCACTTAATTTCTTTTCTTTTAAAATAAATAGACCTAAGCCCACTTCTCATTTTAAATAAAACCAAGTTAGACTTAGGCCCACTAATTTAACTTTCCTTTAAAATTAAATAGACTTAAGCCCATTTTTTAGACAAAGTAAAAGAAATAGATCTAGGCTCACTAATTAATAAAAATGTAGGCCCACCTTTACTCCATTTCTCACTTGTAAATAAAATGTCAATCTCACTAACTTTTTAATAAAATTAATATAGTTTAGACTTAGGGACAACGTGATTTTGAGTACATTTTTTATGTGTAATTTTATTGATAGATGCCTAGGGTTAGATGGATGTCAAATAGGGTTTAAATAAAATTGTATGTAATTAGAGGATAAAACAATCATTTATAAAATTATTCTAAATGAACACGATATTAAGAGAAGTTAGTATTCTGTTTCTAGAATCTCCTAGTTGTAGTGCTAACTTTCTTTTAGAGAATCGAGTACCACCAATAAAATTATCCTAGTTATTACCTTGGGTGGTGACTCCTCTTCTCCACGCTATGACTTTGTGACATAATAGTGTGTTACCTAAGGCCCTGTGGCTAAACAGTGTCACAGTTGCTAAAATTTTGAACATGTGCTAAACCCTACCGTCTACAAATACCCCTACCTATTTCAACATTGAAGTAAAATTCAAGAACAAATTTTCTTTTGGGGGGGGGGGGGGGGGAAGAATGTAATAACCCAAATTTGTGCGGTTATTAATATTTTTATTATTACTGTTGTCATTGTACTTATTATTATTATTGTTGTTGTTATTGTTATTGTTATTATTATTATTATTTTGTTCATATTATTAATGGCAATGGGTATGGTTAAATGGAGGGAATGTGGTCTGCATAATGGGGGGAGAAAGGGACATCATTAGGAGCTTTGATATATTGGGTGGTAAATTATCTTTTGATATCAAAACTTTTCTTCTCCTCTGTTAACTACCCAAATGACCTCCGATCGATGCCAAATTTGAACCACATATTCTTCCCACTCTCTTATACACTACAATAGCTTTTATTTTTGTGAGAAACTACCCAGAAACATGTAGTTTTGGCTTAGATCAATCAACCATTCTACCTCTATTTGGCACTGTTCCAATGGCTTTCAAACGTCATGGTTACTTCCAATGTGTTCCTCTTATCACTAGGAGTCTATAACCATAAACCATGCATCCGATCTCCATCTATAGAATTTTGGTGTTGTGGTGGAGTGGTGGAGTTTTGTTGGTTAAAGAATATTTAAGGAGTGTTATTTGCATTTGCCGGATTTTTGTTAAAAATTTTAAAGTGGTAAATTTTATTGTGATAATTCTTTTAAACTTACTACGGGTTTCAGAAGCTTCACGATTTCTCATTTCCTAGTGCTAGTCACGTACCCTTAATGATATATTTTGCAAGACAAATATAAATTTTACTTAATTTAATTTTAATTCTTTATTTAATAAATTATACTATTTAATATTGTTTATATTAGGTAAAATATAAGTAGAAGCAAAATGGAAAATATGTATTTTTAACAAAATGACATACTATAATTTTAATGAATTTAATTTTTATTAGAGATAAATTAGACATTAACCTAATTAGATTAGGAAACATACTTTTAATTAAATTGTAATTACATTATAATTAATTTAATTTTTATTAGAGATAAATAAAATAGAAGCTAACCTAATTAGAATAGGAAACATACTTTTAATTAAATTAAAATTATATTTTAATTATTTCAATTTTTATTAGAGATAATTAAAATATAAGTTAACTTAATTAGAATAGAAAATGCAATTTCAATTAAATTAGAATTATATTTTAATTAGTTTAATTTAATTTTTATTAGTAAATGACTAAATTGTCCAATTTTTACATAATAATAAATGAAGACTTTTTGTAATTTTCTTATCCCCTCTCTTCGTACATTTATATATATTATGACTTTAGATAATAAAATTATTAACATTTAATTAATATATTGCAAAAAAGCAAATTTCAATATATATATATATATAGACAATAAAATTATGTATAATAATAAGTTAAGACTTTTTTTATAATTTTATCTGTCTCTATTCTTCGAACATTTATATATATTATAGACATAAATAATAAAATTATTAACATTTAATTAATATATTGCAAACAAGGAAAGTATATATATATATATATATATATATATATATATATATATATATATATATATATAATGGAAATGTGAAACATATGCAGGATTTTTCTGAAAAGCTTTTCCTGTCTTTTCCGTTTATAGTTTTGTTCTTAATATGAGATTCCCATTCCTGCATATGTTTCACATTTCCATTGTTTGCAATCCATAGCCCTTCATTATAAATATGGCTTAAGGGCATTGCCATATGTACAACACCAAAATCAAATAGCATAGCTTCCTTGCTTCTTTCAGAAAATGGCAGTCAGCACTCACTTGCTATTTTTTTTCATCTTCCTCGCTTTTATGAACAATGTCAATTCATACGGACATTCGCTGCATAAGTATGCAAAGGTATGTTCTGCTATATGCTATTAAATGGGGATGGATAAGTAAAATTATAAAAATATCTTTATTAATGATTATATAAAAATTAGATAAATTACTAATTTACTAATAATTTAAATTAAATTAATTAAAATGTAATTATAATTTAATTAAAAGTATATTTCTTATTTTAATTATGTTAACTTTTATTTTATCTCTAAATATAAATTAAATTAATTATAATGTAATTCTAATTAAATTGAAAGTATGTTTTCTATTTTAATTAGATTAAAATACATATAATTTAATTGAAAGTATGCTTCTATTTTATCTCTAACAAAAATTAAATTAATTAAAATTTTCGCAGTAATTTTGTTAAAAAAATATATTTTTTTTCTATTTTAATTACATCTACATATATTTTATTTAATATAAATCAAATTAGATAACATAATTTTATAAATCTGACTAAATTAAATTTAATAAATATATAATTAAAATTAAAATTAATAGATTTTATAAAATAATTAATTATGAAAAATATTACATAAAAAAATGTTGAAAGATTGTTGTGTTTAAAGAGAATATTCATAAAAGTGTAAAAATTACAATATTATAATTCTATCAAGTATGTAAAATTAAATTATTATTTGGATAAAAATATTGAAAGAGTGTTTTATAATTGTTCAAACAGAAAATTTATAGAAATTATAATAAATTATAATGTTATAATGTAACACTATCAAGATTAAAAAGTTAGATTAACATATAGCTAAAATAATACTCTTATTATTTAGTTAATAATAATTATATTATTAACTAAATTATTGTTTTTATATTATAAAAATATTTAAGAAATATCATATAATTATTTAAACGAATTTATCAAAATTGCAACGTATTATAATTATATTTAGTTAATATTAAATTGTTATATAAATATATTACACTTTTATTATTCTTAAACTTTGATTTAATAATAATAATAATAATAATAATAATAATAGTATCAAAATATATATTTAATAGTTTATTTAATATCATGAGTTTAAAATTTTTTTTGTTCATGTATAAAATATGTGTTTTTTTTATATATATGTATATATTGGTGTTCAAACTTTTTCAATTATAACATGAATGCGCCTCATCCTGTAAATCAATTGCAATTTGATATATTTAATATATTACTGTCAAATTTTAATTAATTATTAAAATTGTTATTATTATTATTATTTTTATTATATTCAAACTAATACTTCTATTCAATTTAAATTCATAATAAAATTAGTTTGATTAAGCTAAAACTTTAAATATGTCAAAAATCAAGATGATTGACAGCACTTTACATGGTATGGGTATGTGAGTTACATGTATTCATAAATTATATTTTAAATTTTTTAATTATGTAAATTATTGAATTTTTTCAAGAAAATAAAAAGTAAACTCTTGGATGATATTTTAAATTTAGGTGTTTAAATTGTATTATTCATGATAATTAAAAATTTAAATTGCAGTTAACCTGCTACTTGAAATTGACCTGCTAAATGTACTAAATTTATTTGTGGATTCAGACTTATTTGTTATAATAGAGATTTTTTTTTTTAGCATGCATGTGTTTAGTAAGAGCCCATAATATAATATTGAAATATAGAGTTAGAAAAAATTCAAACAAGAATAAAATTAGCGACCTCTACGGCCAAATGACGACAAAACTTTTTTTAAAGTTACAAATTTACCCCCATTTGCCCAATGGAAAGAAAAGATAAAGTTTATATAGTAGTTAAAGAGCACCAATTTTAATTTGACTAAAAATGATAGAACTAAACTAAAAAATGAAACAGGTGAATTTATCATACTATAATTTACGGACTCTTATCTTGTAATTTATTTATTTATGTTTCAAAATTATTTATTTATTTATTTTGTACTTTTTTAATTAGGCCAAGAGCATTAGACACATTGTTTTTACCACTAGCAACGACAAAGAATTATCCATAAAATCATTCCTATATAGTTTTATATATAAATATCATTCTTAAGCATTCGTTGTCACATTTTTTGTTTTTGTTTCCGTGCCGGCTAGGCAATAAACTGATTTTGTTACCTATCTTTTGCAGGCAGATGACACTCCTTGTAAGTATACTATTACGGTGAAGACCGGAGCCATAGGAACAGACTCCGTCATAGGCATAAGACTCGGTAATCACGATGATGATGAGCCTCTAGTTATTCAAAATCTAGAGGACTATGGTATTATGCCGCCGGGACACAAAATACTTTCAGAGTGGCAATTTGGACGTTTTCTCCATTACACATCCTTGCAGTCACTCTAAATTTTGTTATCTGCAATTCACTTCTGTTCCTAATGAAACCAGCAACCGGTGGGACGTTGAGTACGTTAACATCGTCGTCAATGACGCGTATGATCTGTATTTTCAAGCGGATCTGTTGCTTATTCTTGACGCGAAACCGTCTAATACACCTCTTTTCACCTTAGAAAACTGTCCGGATGTTAGGTGCGGCAGTTTTTCCTACTGACAGGACTGGGGCTGCCGCCATAGCATAAGGTTTCTATCAGTATGCTATTCTAAATAATGACGACATCTCCTCTAATAATGGTGTCGCTATGTTATTCTAAACATCTCCTCTGATAATAGTGTCGCTATGTTATTCTAAATAATGACGACGAGATCTCCTCAATAAATGGTGTCATCAGTGGATCTTCTCGTCTGCTGTCCTATAAATTATGTACTATATATCGCTCATCTCATACATGTTGAGCTTGTAATGTTGTCTCAGTAGTCGTACGTTAATTGTAATGTTATGTATGTTGCTTGAGTTATTACTTTTATTTCGTTTGTAATATATATATATAATATATATATATATGTGTGTGTGTGTGTGTGTGTGTGTTTATTTGGTTTACACCACGTATATTTGTAATCCACATAACAGCAATCATTTTGCATTAATAAGGAAATAATTTAGCAACGATTTCATATTTACATAGGTACAAGGCAAGTACCTGATCAAGCATGAAAAGAGAAGTAAAAGAGAAGAATAAACCTGCAGATATTACAATTCAAGAACTGATAAAAGCATAGTATCACTATGTTCACTAAAATTATGAATTTAATGAAAATTTCGAGAGTAAACAGAGTTCTATGAGCCAATCAAAAAGAATAAGAAACAACAACGAGAGCAAACAGAATTTGCTATCAGCATAGAGTGATAATAGGATTAAGACGGTCTTAATCCTTTTAACTCACTTATTGGAAATGAATCCAATAAGAGATTGTTCCACCAGGGAAACTAATCACTGGGATTAAATAGAAGCTACAAGAATTGAAACTCAAGAAAATAAAAATGTAACTTGTTCGTTTGGAAAGTGAATGTGTGTACTATTCAATAATCAGATAAGTTCATGTAGAAGGCAACACATCAATTCCTAATCAGACTCTAATTACAGTATATATATATTGTATATTATTTGCAGTCCGCATAAAGTACGGATTCACGACTAGTTATATATAAACTTTTGAATGGCATTGGACAAGTTATAGTTTTAGAGTTTTATAACACTGCCAGAAACTTAGAATTTTTTATATAATTACTTAACTTCACTTGAATTTCATTTAGTCTCCATTCGTTTGAATAATATATTTTGTTTTAAAAGATTTCAAAGAAAATATTTTCCAATGTTTGGTTGCAACACTAAAAGACAATTGGAAAATAACATCATTTGTGACATTAACACTTTATATTTATCAAATTATCTCTTTATAATGTACCTAATGTATATTTTTTATAAATTATCTCTTTATAATGGATCTAGTGTATACTTTTTACAAATTATCTATTGATAATGGATCTAAAATATTAATACAAAATCTATATGATAATAAATATTAATAAAAGAATTAAAGGAAAAAAGAATGAGATGGGAGGAAAAAGTTAAAAAGAAGGAAAGGATAAAAGGTGAAAAATAAGGAGAAAATAAAAATTAAAAAGACTGAAAAGGAAAAAAAAAAGAAGAGAATGCAAAAATAAGAAGAAAATAAAAGTAAAAAAAAAGGAAAGGAAAAAAGGAAAAAAAAAAAGAGAAAAAAAACGAAAAAAAGAGACAAGGCAAAAAAAGGAGAAAATAAAAATAAAAAGAGGAAAATGATAAAAGAATGAGATAAGGTTAAAAAAATAAAGAGAAATGAAAAAAATAGAAGGTAAAATAAATATGAAAAAATAAAAATAAAAATAAAAATAAAAATAAAAAGGAAAGGAGAATATAAAGAGAGAACACAAAAAATAAGGGAAAAAAAAAGAGGGAAATGAAAAAGAAAAGAAAGAAAAAAATAAGGAGAAAATAAAAAAGAAGAAGAAGAAGAAGAAAAGAAGGTAATAAAGAGAGAATGCATTGGAAAAGACATTTGAAAATAACTTTTCATTCTAAAGCTCCGTTTGTTTACGAAAAACATTTTGTCTTTAAAAAATATTGTAATTACCCAAATTTTTGATTTTATATATAGGAAACTATTGGTTAATGGCATGTGGGTCGTAAGTATTGCAGGAGGAGAGAAACAGCAGGTAAGAATGGAATTGAGTGGCAAATATTATTTTGGTACCTGAACTTTTGTTCTTTTTCATTTAGTACCCAAACGACCTTCGATCGACCCTAAATTTGAACTATAACTTCGTCTCATCCTCTGCTATGTTTTTATAGCTTTTATTTTATGAAAATCCATCCAAAAACGCCTATAATTGAGGGAGTTAGCCTAGTTCCGTTACTTTTTCACTGTTTTGGCAGGTTTCAAGCATCATTGTTGCTTCCATTATGTTCCTCTTGACATTAGGAATCAGTAGGCATTGATCACATGTCCAATTTCCACCAATAGAATATTTGGTGAATTTTGTCTACGTAATTTCTCTTGAATTTTTTATCTATAATTTTGTGTATGTTTTTGGTTATTTGAGGCTTTAGATGTGTTCTATATATTATTAGGAATATTTTGGTAGAAATTTTTTGGTTGGGGTGTTATGTATTCTGGTGAGAATCTAATGGGTCCTACCTGAATTCTGATAATGAACAGTGTCAACCTAAGATAAATATATGATACTATTTTTTAATAAATAGTATAAATTATGGTGATCAATTTCCATATTTAGAGTTTAGTCCAATTCTTTACAAATTATCTATTGATAATGGATCTAAAATATTAATACAAAATCTATATGATAATAAATATTAACAAAAGAATTAAAGGAAAAAAGAATGAGATGGGAGGAAAAAGTTAAAAAGAAGGAAAGGATAAAAGGTGAAAAATAAGGAGAAAATAAAAATTAAAAAGACTGAAAAGGAAAAAAAAAAAAGAAGAGAATGCAAAAATAAGAAGAAAATAAAAGTAAAAAAAAAAGGAAAGGAAAAAAAGGAAAAAAAAAAAAAGAGAAAAAAACGAAAAAAAGAGGACAAGGCAAAAAAAGGAGAAAATAAAAATAAAAAGAGGAAAATGATAAAAGAATGAGATAAGGTTAAAAAAAATAAAGAGAAATGAAAAAAATAGAAGGTAAAATAAATATGAAAAAATAAAAATAAAAATAAAAATAAAAATAAAAGGAAAGGAGAATATAAAGAGAGAACACAAAAATAAGGGAAAAAAAAGAGGGAAATGAAAAAGAAAAGAAAGAAAAAAATAAGGAGAAAATAAAAAAGAAGAAGAAGAAGAAGAAAGAAGGTAATAAAGAGAGAATGCATTGGAAAAGACATTTGAAAATAACTTTTCATTCTAAAGCTCCGTTTGTTTACGAAAAACATTTTGTCTTTAAAAAATATTGTAATGTCACGACCCGAACCCAAGGGCACGTGACCGGCACTAAGGAATGGGTAAGCATAAGGCCCCCGAAACCCGTAGTAAGCCTAAAGGAAAAAGAAAATAAAACCATTCACATATTAAACTTTACTTTAAAACAAAACACATTATCAAACTGATTTTTTTTCTCAGAATACACAAATTCAACTGCTTAAATAATAATGTATTTCAACATCTCATATGATAAATCAGATTGAATCTTATACGCAAGCGTGGTTTACACAAATAAATTACATAATTTGGTTAAGCCATGAAAATTCTCAATACATATACTACTGCAGCATCCTAGATTAATACACAGTACAGCTTACAACGACCTACATAAAATTGCCGGGTGAAGAAGAAATCCGGCGTAGAGGTAGTCTGAGGTCGAACTCCCAAGCTCCTGAAAAAAAATAAATTGAGGGGAATCAGACCCTCACTGAGTAAGTCAATAAAAGAGCTGTACGGTTTGAAAACCTTTTTGAAAACTATATATATTTATAGTGAAAATAATTTATAATATATAAGTATAGCTTTTGGAAAATCTCGGGTAGAACCCTAAACCCAAGTCTAAACGGCCAACTGGGCCCACTTATTCCAACTGGACTACCGATCCCCGAGAGCAAGGGCATCAACCGAGGCACCAAGCGTAGTCATTCACTTAATCCTAATATATGGCACTGGTGGTCCCCGAGAGCAAAGGCATCGACCGAGGCACCCATCCCAGTCCATTAATAACCTTACAATCACTGGCGGTCCCCGAGAGCAATGGCTTCCACCGAGGCACCCGTCCCAGTTTAACATTCATCAATCATATATATCACGGATCCATCTCTCAATCTCTACCATGTGCACATAGTCCTGGTGAAGCCCACCAGGTAGCTCGTTCTACCAAAATTTCTCAAATCGATTTTAAATAAATAATTTGCATTTAAATCGTAAATGATAGCATTAAATTGAATAAATCATATAATCAATATAATAAAAATACGAGCGCATGCATTCTTTAAATAAACACACGCACAGATCATTTTATCGACTTACAGGATGAATGCGAAGGCTGACGACCACGCGTCTGCCTCGGTCTCACAGCTTCTGCTCCGAGATGATCTAGAAGGAAATAATAATAATCGACTTTTAAAATATGACTAAGGAATTGAAATCAGAAATCAACAAAATAATAAAATTCCAGACTGACTCGATGAAAACCGAACGAGACTCGACAGACAGGAGTTAACCTAACTAACGGTAGGAATTTTACAGATATCATGTTTTACGAGAAAATCTACCGAAATTTCGGCAGAGTCTCCTCTGTAAAACGGATATCTCTCTACCAAAGGTAGAGCCAGACCTGCATAGAAAATGCACTTCTAATTTCCAAAACCATTCACACTCGAGTCGGGCTCCCAAAACACAATTTGCCCCGACCGAGATCACAACTCAAATACAATATCAAAAATTAATAATATGTGTTCCTTAAATACATATATCGCATACATACATACTAGAATAGATAAAAATTATACAAAATCTCCATTATTCAAAATTGAGCAATTAAATTTGTATTCCAACCATATTAAAATTATAATTATAGCCCAAATTAAAACTAGTGCAATGTATTATATGTATATATATATATATATTGGGAATTTGATAATCAAAATTTACATAATGAGCTTTTAATAAAAATAATTCCTTAAAATTATTTAATCATGCCATAAATTCATTTTCTCAAGATAATTTTTTTCTTAATATAATTAAAACATTTAATTAGCCAACAAATTTTCTCCCAAAAAAATATTTTTAACTAAAAAATCGATTTTGGCATAAACTCAAATATATTTATAAAAATAGTATAAAAATCTCAAAAATTATGATTTGAGTTCTAAAATTCATATTTTTCACTAATAACCTCATTTATCAAGTTTCATAACCTTTTTAACCAAAATTCCAAAAATTAGCCTAATTATTTAATTTGACATAAAGTATAAAAATTCCTAAAATAATATCAAAAATTTCAATAAATTTTATTTTTGCTCAAAATAATTAATAATAATCCCCCTAATTACTAATTATAGCTAAATAAATATCCAAATAAACACAATAAACATTAAATAAATTCTGGAAATTCAATTTAATTACAAAAATTTCAAGAAAATTTAAATCAACTCAAATGCATGTTAACCAACACTAATCACCCTAGGATTGCCAAGATCGGGCAGAAAATTGAAGGAAGGAAGGGAGGAATAGGGTGAGTGTTGCTCATTACCTGCAGGTCGAAGAAGATGGGAAGCTGAGCTTGCTGTCGCCGGGAAGGAGAAGGGGAGAAGAAGCAGCACAGACAAGATGAACAACAACAGCAACGACAAGCTAAAGATCACTGGCAGGAAGATGCTGTCTCGCGTAGGGAGGGAGCTTGCTGCCAGACGGAGGAGGAAGAAGAAGAAGTAGTGCAGCAGCAGCTGCCAGGCTTGGGGAGCTCCTGAAGCACGGCGGAGATGGAGTCTTCCGGTCAAAGGCGAGGGCGGCACAGGGAGGGTAGGGAAGCAGCAGGGTGACGGACGGGGAAGAAGGGGTAGAGGGGGCTGTTGCTTCAGTTTTCTTCCTTCTAATTCTAACTAAACATATATATATATATATATATATATATATATATAATATATATATATATATATATATATATACTATGTTATAACTACTAATATACTATGTTAGAACTATATTATACTATATATACTATATACATATACCGTATATAAATATATATATATATATATATATATATATATATATATATATATATATATATATACACACAATATGTACTCAAGTATAATAGTATACGTATGTATATATATTGTTACATATATATATATATATATATATATATATATATATATATATATATATATATATATATATATGTATAGGTGTTATATATGTATATGTATGTAAACATACATTACCTGAAATGTATATAGTTATCCTTTATACTATAATATATATGCATTTATGTGCATATTTATGTATACATATGAATAAATATACACATTTTAAACCAACATATAACCTAAAATAAAATGTTAACATAATCATACTATAATATAATACAATTTAACTATTTCTAGTACTATTTGAGAAAAATTTATGTCCCTTTTTATTTAAATAATTATATATATATATGTAGGGTATTACAGTCTCTCCTCCTTATATGAATTCGTCCACGAATTCAAGAAAAGAAAGAAAAGAGGAACTACAAAGCTAAGAAGAAAAAAGATACGGGAAGGAAACTCGCATCTCGGCTTCAGTTTCCCAAGTGCAATCTTCTGCAGAATGGTTACTCCATAACACTTTCACCATCGGTATCTCCTTAGTCCGCAGTTGTCGGATTTGGCGATCCACAATCGCCACCGAGTACTCCTCGTAAGTCAAATCATCGCTAAGCTCTACGGCTAGAGGTCGCAACACGTGAGACGGATCAGGGACGTATTTTCTCAACATAGAAACATGAAATACAGGATGGATTCTCGATAGCTCTGGTGGTAACATTAGCCTGTACGCCACTTCACCCACTCTAGACCGAATCTTAAACGGTCCAATGAATCTAGGGGCTAGCTTACCCTTCTTGCCAAATCTCATAACTCCTTTCATTGGAGACACCTTCAGGAACACCATGTCTCCAACCATGAAGGATACATCCTTCCTTCTAGGGTCAGCGTAGCTCTTCTGTCTACTAAAGGCTATCTTCAATCGCTGCTGTATAATGGGGACTTTCTCTGAAGTGATCTGCACCAATTTTGGTCCCGTTAACTGCCTCTCTCCAATCTCCCAACACAAAGGTGATCTACACTTCCTACCATATAGTGCCTCATATGGAGCCATCTCAATGCTAGCATGATAGCTGTTGTTATAAGCAAACTCAATCAGTGGCAAGTGTGAATCCCATTGTCCTCCAAAATCCATTACACACATCCTCAACATATCTTCTAACGTTTGGATGGTCCTCTCTGACTGACCATCTGTCTGAGGGTGGAAAGCCGTACTGAAGTCCAATCTGGTACCCAAGGCCTTGTGTAATTCTTACCAAAAGACTGAGGTAAAGGTGGCTCCTCTATCCGACACTATGCTCACAGGTACCCCCATGTAGACAAACGATTCTATTGACATAAAGTCTTGCCAGTCTATCAGTAGAGTATGTCTTCTTTATAGGTAGAAAGTGTGCTGACTTAGTCAACCTGTCAACAATCACCCATATAGCGTCATAACCTCCAGTAGCTCGAGGTAGTCCAGTCACAAAATCCATGGCTATCATATCCCATTTCCATTCAGGAATTGGCATGGGTTGCAACAGTCCCGAGGGTCTCTGATGTTCAAGCTTTACTTGCTGGCAAGTCAGGCACCTAGATACAAACTCTGCAATGTCCTTCTTCATTCCACCCCACCAATACATATCTTTCAGATTATGATACATCTTGGTAGAACCCGGATGAACACTATATGCAGAATAATGTGCTTCCTCCATGATCTCCTTTCTCAAGTCATCAACATCTGGCACACAAATCCTAGTGCCCAACCGCAATATACCTTCCTTGTCAATTACAAAGTCCCGTGACTGCCCTTGTTGCACTTCATACATGATTCTCTATAACTGGGGGTCTCTGCTTTGAGTTGTCTTAACTCGATCCAAGTATACTGATCGTACACTGAATTGAGCTAAAAGGCACTTTCGGGTAACTTTCATCTGCAATCCCCGATCAATCAGTCCATGCAACTCCTTGATAATGGGCCTTCTCTCTGTGCTAATATGGGCAAGGCTGCCTGCTGATTTTCTACTCAAGGCATCCGCAACAACATTCGCCTTGCCTGGATGGTATAAAATGGAGCAATCATAATCCTTAAGGAGTTCCATCCATCTCCTCTGCCTCAAATTCAAGTCTCTCTGCTGGAAAATATATTTTAAGCTCTTGTGATCAATGTATATCTCACACGTCACTCCGTACAAGTAATGTCTCCATATTTTCAAAGCAAACACCACGGCTGCCATCTCTAAGTCGTGAGTAGGATAGTTCTGCTCGTGCTTCTTCAACTGCCTCGAAGCATAAGCAATCACTTGGCCATTTTGCATCAACACACAGCCCAATCCTACTCTGGAAGCATCACAATACACTGTATAACCTTCATTCCCAGAGGGCAAAGTTAGAATTGGAGCCGATGTCAACAAGCCCTTCAGTAACTGAAAATGCTCTTCGCATTTGTTCGTCCATACAAACTTAACATTCTTCTGGGTCAACCTTGTCAAAGGTGCAGCAATTCTAGAGAAGTCCTTCATAAATCTTCTGTAATAACCTGCCAGACCCAGGAAACTCCGTACTTCCCTAACTGTAGTCGGCCTTGGCCATTCTGTAATAGCCTCTATCTTCTTAGGGTCCACCTGTATGCCATCTCGAGAAACCACATGGCCTAGAAATGCCACTTGATACAACCAGAACTCGCACTTTGAGAATTTGGCATACAATCTATGCTCTCTTAAGGTCTGAAGTACCCTTCTCAGATGCATCACATGCTCAGCCTTACTCTTAGAATAAACCAAAATGTCATCAATGAAAACTATCACAAACCGATCCAAGTATGGCCTGAATACCCGATTCATCAAGTCCATAAAGGCTGTTGGAGCGTTAGTCAGTCCAAAGGACATTACTAAAAACTCATAATGGCCATATCTTGTTCGAAAGGCTGTCTTGGGCTCATCACCTCTTCTGATTCTCAACTGATGATACCCAGATCTCAGATCTATTTTAAAGAAGCATATAGCACCTTGAAGTTGATCAAACAGATCATCGATCCTCGGAAGTGGGTACTTGTTCTTGATGGTGACCTTATTCAACTGCCTATAGTCAATACAAAGTCGAAGGCTACCATCTTTCTTCTTCACGAACAACACCGGAGCACCCCAAGGCGATGTACTGGGTCTGATGAAACCCTTATCAAGCAATTCCTGCAACTGCTCTTTCAGCTCCTGCAGTTCAGCTGGTGCCATTCTGTAAGGTGGCATAGAAATAGGATCCATACCATGTATGACATCGATACAGAACTCTATCTCTCTGTCTGGTGGTAATCCTGGTAATTCTTCAGGAAAGACATCCAGAAATTCACACACCACTGGCACCTGTTCAATTGCCCCATTCTCCTTCTCAATATCTCTTACCATTGCCAAGTATCCCTGACAACCCCTTCTAAGCATCTTTCGAGCTGTAATGACAGAAATAAGATTGTGAGGCATGGAGCTCTTTTCACCTTTGAAATAAAATTCTTCTTCTCCTGGAATCCTGAACACCACTTCTTTCTCTCTACAATTCACAAGGGCATAATACTTCGATAACCAATCCATGCCTAGAATGACATCAAATTCCAGTACGTCGAGCAATACTAAGTCCACCAATAGTTCTCTACCATCAACTGACACTGGACACGAAGGAAAGAAAACATTTGTCTCCAACTCGTCACTAAGAGGAGTCGAAACAGATAGAGGAAAGGACAACCTAGAAGGTTGCCACTCGATTCTCGAAGCGAACACAGGAGAAATGAAGGAATGTGAAGCACCGGGATCAAACAACACTCTAGCATCGCATGCACAGACTGAGAGAATACCTGCTACCACTGCATTTGAAGTCTGAGCATCCTGTGGTGTCAAAGTGAACACTCGAGCCTGACCACGACCTGCCTACTGAGAAGTCGAAGGCTGCGCAAAACCATGTCCGCTAGGTCTACCAACTGTACCTCTACCCTGCTGACTCATAGGCTGAGGCGATCTCTGCTGTGGCTGTATGGGTGCTCGATACTGCTGAGGCATCGGATAGTAGGGCTGAGCCACTGAGGAAGATGAACCCTGAACGTACTGTGGCTGGTATCCGGAGTGGGGACAAGCTCTGGCAAGGTGTCCAACCTGCCCACACCTAAAGCAAGCGCCCGTCAACACATGACACGGGCCCTGATGAAATCATCCACAACTCGCACAAGCACTAGCTCCAGACCCAGAACTACTCTGCCCGGAACTCTGCCCACTACTGCTACTACTAACTCCTGCACCGAATCTGTGACTCCTGCCACTTCTCCTGTTTGAAGCATACCCATGTCGGCCAACTCGGTGAGTCCTGGACCTCCTACCACTCTACTGAGAACTACCCGCAGCCTGCTGACTCGAACTGCCGATGTGAAATGCTAGCTGCTGGTACCCGGGAGCTACACCATGACCATTGCCCCCGATCATATAAGGATCTATCATGGTGCCCTGGCGGATATGTCGCCTCTTTATCAAACGGGCCTCCTCAATCACACTCTCCAAGGTGTGGTCCTCGATATGCATACCAACAAAAGTGGGTCCTAATCCAGTAACATACAGCTCTACTGCTCTGTAAGGGTCCCTCTTGATATCTTCTGCATGTCGGGACAGTCTATTAAACTCTCTGGTATAATCCTCCACTGACCTATCGCCTTTAGTGATGTGGAGTAGCTGCCACCTGTAGGCATCTCTGGTGGCTGGAGGATAGAAAAATCTCAAAAAACGATCCTTAAATTCTGGCCAAGTCAGCTCGTGCATCGATGGCTGAATCGACTGCATAAACCAATCCTGAGCAGCCGCCTGTACCGACAACTCCATAATCATAATCCTCTGATAATCCGTGTGCCCAGTCCTGGTGCGTGCCTCAATCGCATTAATGAAGTCTAAGGCATCACCCGTACCGTCGAAAGAAACTCTACCGATCCGAGAGTAAAGAAGGGCTGCTTCAGTGTCTGATATACCCTGGTTCCTTTGCTGAAGCATTTGCTGTACAAGGGGCATTGCCTGATTCAATGCTGCTAGACCTTGATTAATCCCTGCCAGTCCAGCTGCAAAGGCTGTAGGGTCAGCAGCTGGGGCTTCAGGCTCGACTGGCTGCTGATCAGGAATCTCAGCCGCAGCCGCCCTGGCTCGACCTCTACCTCTACCTCTGCCCCTACGATGTGGAGCAGGAAGGGGAGCCTCATCATGCACAGACTGCTCATCTAGCCTAAGGGTCGGATCAGCATCTGGGTTGGTACGCACACGCCTCATTCTGAAAGGAAGACAAGAAAAATTGAATTCAAAACGGGGTAAGAATATTTCAAGCAACGCGGAATTAGAAACAATAACATCTCATGACAATTATCAATCCTAAAGCTGCAGTAGTTACATAGAAAGACAAACATAGACAATTAATCGAACGTATGCTTTGATACCAACTTTGTCATGACCCGAACCCAAGGGCATGTGACCGGCACTAGGGAATGGGTAAGCATAAGGCCCCCGAAACCCGTAGTAAGCCTAAAGGAAAAAGAAAATAAAACCATTCACATATTAAACTTTACTTTAAAACAAAACACATTATCAAACTGATTTTTTTTCTCAGAATACACAAATTCAACTGCTTAAATAATAATGTATTTCAACATCTCATATTATAAATCAGATTGAATCTTATACACAAGCGTGGTTTACACAAATAAATTACATAATTTGGTTAAGCCATGAAAATTCTCAATACATATACTACTGCAGCATCCTAGATTAATACACAGTACAGCTTACAACGACCTACACAAAATTGCCGATGAAGAAGAAATCCGGCGTAGAGGTAGTCTGAGGTCGAACTCCCAAGCTCCTGAAAAAAAATAAATTGAGGGGAATCAGACCTCACTGAGTAAGTCAATAAAAGAGTTGTACGGTTTGAAAACCTTTTTGAAAACTATATATATTTATAGTGAAAATAATTTATAATATATAAGTATAGCTTTTGGAAAATCTCGGTAGAACCCTAAACCCAAGTCTAAACGGCCAACTGGGCCCACTTATTCCAACTAGACTACCGGTCCCCGAGAGCAAGGGCATCAACCGAGGCACCAAGCCATAGTCATTCACTTAATCCTAATATATGGCACTGGCGGGTCCCGAGAGCAAAGGCATCGACCGAGGCACCCATCCCAGTCCATTAATAACCTTATAATCACTGGCGGTCCCCGAGAGCAATGGCTTCCACCGAGACACCCGTCCCAGTTTAACATTCATCAATCATATATATCACGGATCCATCTCTCAATCTCTATCATGTGCACATAGTCCTAGTGAAGCCCACCAGGTAGCTCGTTCTACCAAAATTTCTCAAATCGATTTTAAATAAATAATTTGCATTTAAATCATAAATGATAGCATTAAATTGAATAAATCATATAATCAATATAATAAAAATACGAGCGCATGCATTCTTTAAATAAACACACGCACAGATCATTTTATCGACTTACAGGATGAATGCGAAGGCTGATGACCACGCGTCTGCCTCGGTCTCACAGCTTCTGCTCCGAGATGATCTAGAAGGAAATAATAATAATCGACTTTTAAAATATGACTAAGGAATTGAAATCAGAAATCAATAAAATAATAAAATTCCAGACTGACTCGATGAAAACCGAACGAGACTCGACAGACAGGAGTTAACCTAACTAACGGTAGGAATTTTACAGATATCATGTTTTACGAGAAAATCTACCAAAATTTCGGCAGAGTCTCCTCTGTAAAACGGATATCTCTCTACCAAAGGTAGAGCCAGACCTGCATAGAAAATGCACTTCTAATTTCCAAAACCATTCACACTCGAGTCGGGCTCCCAAAACACAATTTGCCCCGACCGAGATCACAACTCAAATACAATATCAAAAATTAATAATATGTGTTCCTTAAATACATATATCGCATACATACATACTAGAATAGATAAAAATTATACAAAATCTCCATTATTCAAAATTGAGCAATTAAATTTGTATTCCAACCATATTAAAATTATAATTATAGCCCAAATTAAAACTAGTGCAATGTATTATATGTATATATATATATATTGGGAATTTGATAATCAAAATTTACATAATGAGCTTTTAATAAAAATAATTCCTTAAAATTATTTAATCATGCCATAAATTCATTTTCTCAAGATAATTTTTTTCTTAATATAATTAAAACATTTAATTAGCCAACAAATTTTCTCCCAAAAAAATATTTTTAACTAAAAAATCGATTTTGGCATAAACTCAAATATATTTATAAAAATAGTATAAAAATCTCAAAAATTATGATTTGAGTTCTAAAATTCATATTTTTCACTAATAACCTCATTTATCAAGTTTCATAACCTTTTTAACCAAAATTCCAAAAATTAGCCTAATTATTTAATTTGACATAAAGTATAAAAATTCCTAAAATAATATCAAAAATTTCAATAAATTTTATTTTTGCTCAAAATAATTAATAATAATCCCCCTAATTACTAATTATAGCTAAATAAATATCCAAATAAACACAATAAACATTAAATAAATTCTGGAAATTCAATTTAATTACAAAAATTTCAAGAAAATTTAAATCAACTCAAATGCATGTTAACCAACACTAATCACCCTAGGATTGCCAAGATCGGGCAGAAAATTGAAGGAAGGAAGGGAGGAATAGGGTGAGTGTTGCTCATTACCTGCAGGTCGAAGAAGATGGGAAGCTGAGCTTGCTGTCGCCGGGAAGGAGAAGGGGAGAAGAAGCAGCACAGACAAGATGAACAGCAACAGCAACGACAAGCTAAGGATCACTGGCAGGAAGATGCTGTCTCGCGTAGGGAGGGAGCTTGCTGCCAGATGGAGGAGGAAGAAGAAGAAGTAGTGCAGCAACAGCTGCCAGGCTTGGGGAGCTCCTGAAGCACGACGGAGATGGAGTCTTCCGGTCAAAGGCGAGGGCGGCACAGGGAGGGTAGGGAGCAGCAGGGTGACGGACGGGGAAGGAGGGGTAGAGGGGGCTGTTGCTTCAGTTTTCTTCCTTCTAATTCTAACTAAACATATATATATATATATATATATATATATATATATATATATATATATAATATATATACTATGTTATAACTACTAATATACTATGTTAGAACTATATTATACTATATATACTATATACATATACCGTATATAAATATATATATATATATATATATATATATATATATATATATATATACACAATATGTACTCAAGTATAATAGTATATATATATATATATATATAGGTGTTATATATGTATATGTATGTAAACATACATTACCTGAAAATGTATATAGTTATCCTTTATACTATAATATATATGCATTTATGTGCATATTTATGTATACATATGAATAAATATACACATTTAAACCAACATATAACCTAAAATAAAATGTTAACATAATCATACTATAATATAATACAATTTAACTATTTCTAGTACTATTTGAGAAAAATTATGTCCCTTTTTATTTAAATAATTATATATATATATGTAGGGTATTACATGTAATTACCCAAATTTTTGATTTTATATATAGGAAACTATTGGTTAATGGCATGTGGGTCGTAAGTATTGCAGGAGGAGAGAAACAGCGGGTAAGAATTGAATTGAGTGGCATATATTATTTTGGTACCTGAACTTTTCTTCTTTTTCATTTAGTACCCAAACGACCTTCGATCGACCCTAAATTTGAACTATAGCTTCATCTCATCCTCTGCTATGTTTTTATAGCTTTTATTTTATGAAAATCCATCCAAAAATGCCTATAATTGAGGGAGTTAGCCTAGTTCCGTTACTTTTTCACTGTTTTGGCAGGTTTCAAGCATCACTGTTGCTTCCATTATGTTCCTCTTGACATTAGGAATCAGTAGGCATTGATCACATGTCCAATTTCCACCAATAGAATATTTGGTGAAGTTTTTCTACGTAATTTCTCTTGAATTTTTTATCTATAATTTTGTGTATGTTTTTTGGTTGTTTGAGGCTTTAGATGTGTTCTATATATTATTAGGAATATTTTGGTAGAAATTGTTTGGTTGGGTGTTATGTATTCTGGTGAGAATCTAATGGGTCCTACCTGAATTCTGATAATGAACAGTGTCAACCTAAGAAAAATATATGATACTATTTTTAATAAATAGTATAAATTATGGTGATCAATTTCCATATTTAGAGTTTAGACCAATTCTTTATGAATTTTGAGAAATAAATCTCGGAAAGGTTGTAGTGGAAATTCCTTTAATTTCCATTTAAATTAGTTTAAAGAAATATGTATTTATGGATTTGGTGTGGATTATTGGAGCATTTGTGGAGTAATGTTGATTGGATTATATTTCGAAGTGTTATTCATTTTCTTCAGGTTTGGTTTGTTTCAGGTATAGAGAAAACTCTACTGGATTTTTTTAGAAATACAAAATTGATTTAATTTTATTATCATAATTCCTTTAGGCTTACTATGAATTTTGAAAGCTTCATGCTTTTCCATTCCTTGGTGTCGGTCACGTGCCAATGGTGTTTGGGTCATGACAAAGTTGGTATCAAAGCTTATGGTTGATTTTCTATTTATTTTGATATTTGAAATATGTCTTTTCTTGAACTACTATGATGATTAGGGTGATAAATGTCAATTGTTGTCATCGTTACTTCTAGAATTTTGTGTACATGTTAGTTCCTTTATGGTGTTTTCAACTTTGTTAGTTTTTATGTCTTTTCAAAATAAGGGGGAGAGCATGAAATGTGCATGTTACAGATGCATCATATGATGATGTTAAGTAGTCTATTAAGGATAAAGCTCTTTCGTCTGTCCCACAACATAAAGGAAAGGGTAGGCCTAGAGCAGCGACAACTGAAAAATAAAAGCAATAACTGAAAGTAGAACCAGAAGTTCCTAAGGTGGATCTTGTAGCTTTTATAGCTAGAATGGTAAGAAATAATCAAGGTTTAGCTGCACTTAACCAAGCCATGCCATTGGTGCAACAAATACTTTAACAAAGGAACCAAGGGATGATAAATGTTGATGATCTTTTTTTATACTCCAAAGTTTGGAGGATTTCCTCTAATGAGGTTGGAGATGCCTTGGACTTCATTAATGCCATTAATTCTAGGGCTAGAATTGGGTATACAGACTATCAAAGGATCCTTATTGTTGAGTTATCAATCCAAACAGTAGCCCAAGATTGGTTTATGCAGTCCATATAGCTTAATATAGGCACTATCATATGATTGAGTTTAAGGGTTGATTCATGAGGTATTTTTGTCCACATACTACAAGGGATGAATACAAATGGTAGTTATTGACTATTAGTAGTGGAGATAGATCATATGAGGATTATATGAGGGAGTTTCTCAGATTGTCATATCATGCAGCGAATGTGATGGGCAAAGGGCATAGAGTAGTGGATTTGTACACCACTAATATTTTAGTAACGAAGATAGACCAGTATATATGGGGATACTTACTAAGGGTCACACTTTAGATAGTGTTATTAATAAGGCTAGATAGTTCGAGAGTTGAAACATAAGTCATGTTACAATCTTAAACCCATATATTAGTGGAGATGATAAGGTAGCCAGTGTTAAGGTATTCACTAGTTAGTGTTTTAGCTTGGTAGTACTAGTGTATAGATGGTACCTCCCAACAGCATAGATGTTAGAGCAGATAAAGAACTGGGTGACATAATCGCAGGCATATTAGACTTATCAGATTTAGACTTAGAGCCAATGATAGTAGTAGTGGAAAAAGTTTTAGGTATGGTAGTACAGGCTCAGGGCCTATTACACATCTTAACTATGGTCGAGTACATCAAGGTCCATGTCATTTATCATTATGAGCATGTTTCGAATATGGATAGGTTGGACACTTTGCTAGAGCATGTCCATATTCTAATTATCAATAGATAAACTCTCAGGGTTCATCATCTATAGTTGCTCAGCCAGTACATTAGACTCCTCAATTTCATGCACCACTGTATCCTCAACAGAGTGGTACCCAATTTATGGGTTAGTAGGGTTGTGGTATAGGAGGTAGGCATGGAGGGAGACTTTATTGCAAAGGATTTATACAGCCATCTACTTCACAATAGGTAGGCTGTGGATAGGCCAGAGTGTTTACACAAACTCCTCAGGATGGTCAGGCATCCAATGCAGTTGTGGCATGTACTCTCCTAGTATGCTATTTTGATGCTAGAATTTTATTTGATCCTAGTGCATCACATTCTTTTGTATCTCCTATTTTTGCCTCAATAATGGGATGTCAACCATCCAAGTTATTAGCTCGACATTATGCTATTTTGGCTTATTGGGAGAAAGAGGTGATCATTAGAATCCCAAATGATGAAGGCAAAAAGAGTTTGATGCCTCAAAGTTTTATTTATGCAATCACAATTAGAAAGATTCTTAGAAGGGGATGTCAAGGCTATTTGGCTATGGTTAAGGATATAAAAGCAGATAACGTGCCAATTGTGTGTGAGTTTTCATATGTCTTTCTTGAAGAATTACTAAAGTTGCCACTGAAAAGAGAGATAGAATTTTTTATTGATATTATACCTGGTAGAGATCTTATCTCTATGCCAGTTGTAAAATTCAAGGAACTTAAGGAACATTTATAAGAGTTACTTGATAAAGGTTTCATTAGGCCTAGTACATCTCCTTGGGGTTCTCTAGTGTTATTTATAAAGAGGAAAGATTGCAGTTTGCGACTTTGTATTGATTATAGATAGTTGAACAAAGTTACCATTAAGAACAAATACCCACTCCTAAGGATCAATGTTTTGTTTGATCAACTACAAGGTGCTAAGTGTTTCTCTAAGACTGACTTAATGTTTGGATATCATTAATTAAGGATTAGAAGTTGAGATATACCCAAGACCGCATTTTGGACAAGATATGGCCATTATGAGTTTTTGGTAATATCCTTTGGGTTAATTAATGACCTAGTAGCCTTTATAAACTTGATGAATAGGGTGTTTAGGCCATTCTTGGACCATATTGTAATAGTATTTTTTGATGACATATTGATGTATTCTAAGGGTGAAGAGGAGCATGTTTTGCATTTGAGATTGATGCTTTAGACTTTGAGGGAACATCAATTGTATGCCAAATTCGCTAAGTGCAAGTTTTGGTTGGATCAAGTGGCATTCTTAGGCCATGTGGTATCCAAAGATAGTAAAAAGATTGAAGCCATTACAAAGTGACCAAGACCTATAACGGTCACTAAAGTAAGGAGCTTTCTAGGCTTAGCTGGCTACTATAGGAGATTTGTGAAGGATTTCTCTAAGATATAACTACACTTTTAACAAGGTTGATCTAAAAGAATGCTAATTTTGTATGGATGGACAAATGTGAGGAGCATTTTTAGATGCTTAAGGATTGTTGGTGTCAAATTACATATAGATTTAGGACTTAATATCACATACATTCATACATTTTTATTAGTATTTAGTATATTAAAGCATATAAAAATATATACATTTGAGTTTTCTTTATTTTTTATAAGGAAAAGGGGTTAGGAGTATATTTGATGATAAAAGGAGCAAAAAAAGGAAGAAATGAAGCAGACCAACCTACCATTATGATTGCCGTTAAATGTGCAGTTACAGAGATGCCAAAAATGCCAATACCAAGTGATGCCGATTCTTTTGCGATCATCTCTCATGTGTGATTGTGGGTTCTTACCTTCTTGACCCTTTCATGAGAGGCCCTTTTGTGCGAGCACATTTTTTGTCTGATCATAGGTAGCAAGCTTCCAACATAAAATATGTTGATATGTACTAAATTGAAGAAAACTTTAAGAAAGGTGAAATGACATGTTCTAGATGAAGGCTAGAAAGGACAAAAGACATGAATTACTTAAGGAGGAGGATAAATTTTACCTACACACATGCTCTCACAAACACAAGAAAAGGAAGGGAGAATAAAAGAAAAGAGGAGAAAAAAAGCTGAAAGGAAGAGACCCATTTAAAGATTATAACTTATTGGATAACATTTTCTCACTCTCTTTCTAATCTTATTTCCTTGCTCATAATTTTGAATATTGAATGATGATTTACTTAGCCATAAGTGTCTAAGTTCTTGAATGTTATTAGGATTTTAAGACCCATTGGATTTAATTGATATGCATTGAGTGATTTCATATTTTAAAACTAAAGGATGTAGAATGATGATATAAGATAAGCAATATAAAGCATAAATTATTCATATAGCATGAAAATTTCTAGTCTCATTAAGCAAGAACAATAAATTTCATAAATTTTGGTGATAATAAAGAAAAATGCAGTGCGATAAAATAAATGTGCTAAAATGATTATGTGGCCCTCAAATTTGATTACGCTTATATGAGTTTTGAAGCTTTAGCTTAAAAGGATTATCAAGCTTTCCTTGTCAAGAGGTTTAAATGACATGTAAAAGGATGCTATTTTATATACCTTTGAAGGATGCTTTGATAATGATGAAGTTAGGTTTAGTGGAAAGAAAATCTAATAACCTAAGAAAATATGGTGGGAGAGCTAAAACTATCTAGAAGTGAGTCTTTAACATCTTCAAATGGACAGATTTTTGAGTGTGTTTCTCTTACTCTCCCTCCAAAATGAGGTGTGGAGATCCCTATTTATGGTGAAAATTTTAAGGAAGGGTGAGTGTATGCATGCTCATGCACGTGTCCCTAGGATAAAGTGCATGTTCACATGAAATGTGTTCAAAGTCTATTTTGTCTAATTTGACCTCAATTTTAGTGCACGACACCTACGAGTGTTCATGGTTACACATGCACTTTTAAGCAACATGCACAACTCCTCGAGTTATTTTGGACTATTTTAGAACCACTTATGGAGGTTTTAAAGCCTTTAGACATGTTTCCAAAGTTCATTTTGTCAAAACAAATTTCCATTTTTTCACGAAATTGGGTCTCAGTCTATCGAAATTAACACTGGCTCAATAAGCTATTTGTTTTGATAGGATATTGTTTGAAATAAGCCTTTTATTGTTTTGATCATTCATATTTCATAAGGTCAGAGCAAAACTTAATAGTTTGGTGATTGATTTTGCACACTAGTAGAATTAGTTAGGGTTTTCGGGGTTATACACTTTATAGGTGTTATGAATGAGCAAACTAGTCATTTTAAAGATTCATTTCATCATTGGACTTTTTTTAAGGACAGTTAACTTTGAGGTATGATAGTTGCCCCCTGCTTTGTGTGCGTTGCATATCCACCTAGTGCTAGTGTCAATACATGTGAAGCAAATGCAAAGATGCAAAAATTGTTTAGTAGGGAGAGACATACTTACATATGGGTCATTTTTAGACGTCTTGTCGAGATTTGACTACTATTGTTGCGTCGTGATTAGACTTATTATTATTTTGGTCACTATGCAAGATGTAATTTTATGCAAGAATGTGATTTTGGAATCTATGCAGATTCATGCAGAGATGTGATTTCCATACAAATGGTGTGTGTAATGAGTATGCAACAATGACCTCCTTAGGTGTTACATAAAAAAAGATGCTACTAGGAAAAAAGAAATGTGACTATAACCTTTTTAGGTGCCACGTAAATAAAGACACAAAATGCTACTAAGTAATGTAAAAAGGCGATTATAACCTTCTTAGGTGTAATATCCTGAGTTTTTAAATAATTTTAAACTACATCGGGATATGCAGTGTTAATAATTTTCATATATATTTTTTATTATTTAATTATTTAATTATTTATTAAAGTCATTTTAATTATTTTCAAGTCCTTTACGTAAAATTTTTCTGAGAGTTTTATTTTCAGGGAAATTAAAACATAAATAAATAAATATTAATTATTTTTAACGGTTTTATGAATTTGCATGAGTCCATGCATGATTTTTAAATTTCAAATAAAAATATACATGTATACATACATTTAAATTAAATTAGGGTTTATTTTAATTAAATTATATTGTATTATATAGTTTTAATATTAATTAAGTGTGTATAAATGTATATGTGTGTATATATATTATTAAATAAGTGTGTAGTGGATAATTATTGTGTATATAATATTATATATTAAAATAATATAAACTAAAGATATATATATACATATATATACATATAATATATACCTAAATATAAAGTTTGAAATATTAACGAAATTGCCACTCATCCTCTCCAAATCGCTCCCGATGCATTTCTTCCTCCTCCATCGCTGAAACTTCCGTTTTTATCGGTTTTTAATATGTTTTAGGGTTAATTGTGTAATTTGGAGTTTTAAAATGTATTATGGTCAATATTTATGAATTTATAAAGAATTATCGATTTTAATAATATTTTATTATTATTAGGGTTTTATTGTATATATCGGTCAAATAATTATTTTCAGTGTTTTAAATATTTGATTTGCTATATTTGGATTATTCAATGGTATTTTTGGTATTTCTGGCATTTAAATGTGTTATGTGTATATCTCGTAAATTGTGAGTCTCGGTTGGGAGAATTGTAGTTTGGGAGTCCGACCGAGGGATTGTGGTTGTATATTTTCGAAGTGTGTTTCTTTGCAGGACTGGCTCTACTCTTTGAGTAGAGAGATGTCCGTTTTACAGAGGAGACTCTACCAAAATTTCAATAGATTTCTCATAAAACGTGACAACTAGTCCAAGTCTAATTCTGAATTCTTGATTTAATCTGTCTATAGTAATCCTAAAAGTATAGAGTTAGAAGTTTATTCTGACAGTTATTATTATTCTATTTTTCTAGCTGCGCTGAGACCGAGGCCTAACAGATCAGGCCCGCCGAGTTTGTCGCGTGGAGCGCTAACATGTGAGTTATTATACTGTATATATATGTATTGCATATAGGATGCATCACTCAGGTTTTCTCATTTTCATTATATATTTTTAAAGTGATTTAAATTATAATATTTTTGGTATATCTAGGGTTGTATTTTTGTATATATGCATGTTATTTTAATATATGCACATTAAACGATTAGGGTCATGTTTAATACATTTTAGTAATATATACATGTTTTAAATGTACATTTAGTCACAATTATTTTGTTAAATTATTAGTATACTTTAGGTATAGTTTCGGTATATTTTAGGTGTATTCTTAAATAATTGCACGCTATATTATAAACCTACACTTAAATTGTTTTTAAGTTTATTTTTGGTATATTTTTTATATATTTCCAAATAAATGCGTGTTTTATTATTAATTCAAACCTAACACATTAGTGGTATACTTAAGGTTTAATTGTGATATATGCATGCTAGAAAATTAGTTCATTTTGGTATATTATGAATATATGTTAAACCTAAACACATATTTAAATGAATATTTATACATAATTGTTTTATTAAGTGATTTGTGCACTTAGGTATATTCTTTGTATATTTAGGTACATTTTAAGCAAATGTATGTTGTATTATTAAAATGCATTTAATTGTTTTTAACTATATTAATGGTTTACCTTTCGTATATTTCATACTTTATTTGACTTATATATATATATATATAATATAATATAATATAATATATGGTTGATTTTACTATTATGAATATAATTCTATATTAATTATTTTCTAAATGAATGATTTATTTTAAGTGAAAGATATCAATAGAACGTGCTTCCTAGTGGGCAGCACTAGGACCGTGTATGTATCGATGTGATAAATAAGGGTTGAGTGAGAATTAATTTTGGTGATTATAATTGATTTGATTGATTTAACTAAGATTAATGGTATGTTAGATGGTGTGATTGTTGGAGCTCAGTTGACCAGGGGTCTCAAGGCCAATCACACTAACAGTTAGACTGCTGGGGCTCGGTTGACCAGGGGTCTCAAGGCCAATCACACTGATAGTTAGACTGTTGGAGCTCGGTTGACTTAGTGTCTTCCAGCCAGTCTACTGTCCATAGTGGAATGAATGATCTATTGGGTTGATAGAAATGTGAGGTGATAGATAGTGTGATTGCTGGAGCTCGGTTGACCAAGTGTCTCAAGGCCAATCACACTGACAGCTAGACTGCTGGAGCTCAGTCAACTTAGTGTCTTAAGGCTAGTCTGTTGTCAAGATTAGAATAGTGTTCTATTTGGAATCAAACGAGCATGTATGGCTAGAGTGATGATGGGGTTATTTGAGGTTGTTATTATTAGGGTTTTATGGATCCTTCATGAATTAAACTAAACGTTTTCTACATTTAGTATATTTATAAAGGTAAAGTTTGGCATTCATGTGAAATGTGTGTATATACATATATATATAAGAATGCCTGATTTTTATTAGATTGCATGTATATATAGTATAATAATTCACTCAGTAAGGTCTGACCCCCCTCAATTATTTTTTCAAAAAATCCCATATCATCAGACCTTAGTTACAGAGTTCCTCGCCAATGTTCTTCAATCTTGGCTATTTTATCCAAATGTATATTTTGAACTCTGATTTGTATTCTAGAAACTGCAGTAGTAGTGTTATTGTATTGGAAGAGTATTATTTTGTTTTGATATTAAATACTCTGAGAAATTGTATTTGAACACTGTACGAATATGTATTAATTTATGAAAGGATTTGGAGTATTTATTTTATATATTGATTCAAAATTTTTTAATTCTATCATACTTTTTAATTATTTATTGCATGATTTCATTTTCTAAGGCTTGCTACGAGTTTCAGATTCGAAAGAATTCCCGTTCTCTTGCGCCGGTCATGACTCCTAATTTGGGTCGTGACATTAGATGTCACACAAATGAAGATGCGACTCTAACCTTCTTAAGTGTCACGCAAATGAAAGTGCTTCTAAGCGAAAAGAGATGCGACTATAACTCTCTTAGGTGTCAAGCAAATAAAGTTGCTATTGGGCAAAAAGACATGCAACTATAACCTTCTTAATATGCGACTATAACCTTCTTAGTTGTCACACAAAATGAAGATATGACTATAACTCTCTTAGATGTCAAGCAAATAAAGATGCTATTGAGCAAAAAGAGATGCAACTATAACTATCTTATGTGTCATCGTTGAAATGAAGAGATGACTATAACCTTCCTAAGTGTCACACAAAATTAAAGTGCTTCTAAGCAAAAAGATATGCTTTGATGCTACTGAGCAAAAAGAGATGCAACTATAACCTTTTTAGGTGTCATGCAAATGAAGATGCAACTATAACCTTCTTAGGTGTTATGGGTATAAATATGTGATTATAACCTTATTAGGCATCTCGCAAATGAAGATATGACTATAACCTTCTTAGGTGTCACGTGAATGAAAGCACTTCTAAGTGAAAAGAGATATGATTATAACTCTCTTAGGTGTCATGCAAATAAAGATGGTACTAAGTAAAAAGAGATGCAACTATAACCTTCTTAGGTGTCATGTAAATGAAGATGTGACTATAACCTTCTTAAGTGTTACACAAAATGAAGATGCGACTATAACTCTCTTAGGTGTCAAGCAAATAAAGATGCTACTAAGCAAAAAGAGATGCAACTATAACCTTCTTAGGTGTCATGCAAATGAAGATGCGACTATAACCTTCTTAGGTGTCACACAAAGTGAAAGTGCTTCTAAGCAGAAAGAGATGTTTAGATGCTATTGAGCAAAAAGAGATGCAACTATAACCTTCTTAGTTGTTATGCAGATGAAGATGCAACTATATAACCTTCTTAGGTGTCATGCATATAAATATACGACTATAACCATCTTAGGTGTCACACGAATGAAGATGTGATTATAACCTTCTTAGTTGTCATGTGAATGAAAGATGCTTTTAAGTAATGCGAAAATGCTACTTAGCAGTATGAATCCTCCTAAATAATGTGAAAATGCAACTAAGTAATGTGAATTCTCCTAAGCAATGTGAATGCTCCAAAGCAACGTTGATGAGGTGGTAATGATGATACAATGATGATGTAGTAATGACAAGGTGATTGTGTCATCACTTATCATGTTGCATATGTTATTTTGATGATTTTGAGCAAGATATCCTTACAGTGATTCTTCCTTATTTTTCTTCTTTCGAGAGGTGTTGATTTCTTTAAAAGTGGTAAGGTCATGTGCAGTGTCTTTAGATAAGTGGAGCCCACATCAGTGTGCTTTTATACAAGTTCGATGCATGTTTTATACTTAAAGAAAGGTTTAGGACCATAGGAATGAGTGTGCAAAGTCTCAAAGTGCGCGTATAACTGTATAAGAGTGTGTGGCTGCATGTGTGGAGTGCGTGGTCATGCATTGGTGCATGTGATCACATGCCAAGTGCATGTTCATGCATTTTCCCCTCTCTTGGTCTATATATCTACACATTTTTTAGGTTCGAGGAGGCTTCTTTCAGCCTTTTCTAAGTGTTTTTTGTCTTTTCCTAACCCCTTTTTGAGTTTTTAGGTTTTTTGCTCCATTTTTGCTTATGAATTTCTCTTTTCTTTACATAAGATGGAGTTCCCCAATTATCTTGAGGGTTTGTAGGATATCCCTATTGATTTGGATGTTGAGGGAGGCTTCATAGAGGCTGTTAGAGTAGGGACTTCCACTGCGGGGACTAGTACTAATGGTCCATCTAGTATTTAGGGTCCTCAGCCATTTAGGCTTTTTGGAGGAGATTCGATCACTGTAGTTCATAGTCTGGAGACTCATGCTTAGGCTTATCATCATTGCTAGGTAGGTTCTCCTTTGTCCTCCATTTTTTCTAAAGTTATTTAACTATTTGTGTTGCTTTGTTGCTTGTTAGCTCTTGCTGTACTTATCATGTTTTTCAATTGAGGTTGTTGTGGATTTTGTCTATAGCTTTATAGTGCTTATTATAACTATTTGTTTGCATTTTTTGTAATATTTTTTTCAACTATTGTTATCATTATTTTTTTAATCTTGTTAAATGAAAAAGAGAAATATGTGTTAGTATTTAGTAACTATGCAAATATTTGATGGTGTACCTACTATTTATAGCCTTACAGGTTTGTCACTATATTTCTTCATAGTTTTAACAAGGTCATCATATACTATCAGGGTCTTCTGTTGTGTATGAAGCAAATGGTTGCTAGAAATACTTCAATGGGATTATTATCGTACTATCTTATGATTTATATGCATCAAGTTAGATTGCCATGTATGCGTTGATTGTGTGGTGGATGGATACAACACATACTTTTAAATTGCCCAATTGAGAGATGACTATCACTTCTTTAGACTTTGCTACTATCATAATCTTGAGCTTTTCTAGCGAGCCTGTTCCCTTTAGTAAGGAGGAATGTTCTTCTGTGGTGGTAAGGAGGTGCCTTACTACAGAGTTGCTTAGGGTGATTGCCCCTATGAAGTCTATTTATCTCTATTATGCAGACAATGTATGATATTAGTCCTTTTTGCTAGAGCAGTTGGCCCATTGCTTCTTGTTCTACTTGCTGAGTGTTGTTATCTTCCTAAATCCTTCAGATACGGGTATTCTGTAATTGTTACCTATTTTAAGAGACTTAAACAACTTATCAAGATACAGTTGGGGTACTACCGCTTTTGTCCATATGTACTCAGGTCTAAATGCAGTATGCAAAGGTGGCTTGAGGATTTATAGATGCTTGTTTATGATGGATGTGAATAAGAGTTCTTATCTATGTCTTTTTTTTATTTTGTTAATTCTTGCTTATTTTTCAAACTCTTTGGGTTCTTATTCTAATAAATCTGGGCTTATAAGTTTTGGGTTCTTCCTCATCCAAATATTAAGCATCTTTTAGAGGATGGTTTTCCTTGTTATTCCTATTGGATTCAAAGGCCACTTACTTGGTTGAGGATTGTATATAGGCTCAAGACTACATAGGTAAGCTGTCTCCTGGACAAGTATGCTTGATTCCTATTGTGTTGGCCATCCCATTTTATGGAGATTTTTTTATTCATTTTTACCTTTTAAGCACATTCTTCTCTATTGTTGGATGACGGGATCACATTGGTTGGCGGAGATGGACAGTATGGCAACTGACATAGAGGCGAGTGCTGCTACTTAGTCTTACTAGCTAAGTGTGGTATTTAGGTGAGCAAGTCCATCATTAGCGGGATGGTCCATTTGTGAGGAGAGTCTATATGCCTCCTCTTGGGGACATGTTCTAGAGTCATGAGCTTAGCATAGACAAAATTGCTACTACCATGATAGGATATCATTCTAAGAGTCTCTTAGAGGGTGTATGCATTCTTTATATTGATGTGTTGATCCCATAGTTGATTAATGCTATGGCTAGTGTCTTTGTTCCTCTACCTCCACCTCTACCTCCTCAAGTGAATGAGGCTCATGCCTCAGATTCAAGGACTGGGGCATCATGCTGATCCTCGACAGTTGCTTCTTATAATCCAATAGGATTTTATTCCTGTTTTGTGCAAGTGTGTAATAAACTTTGTTAGTAATGAACTATAATTGATATGGTTGTGAGGACATATCTATAGTGATGGGGATCTCACTGAAAGAGATCAAGATCTTGCTTTGAGGAAGATGAGGGCACATTCCATATGAGGTGACTACTTATGATAGTGGTATGGCTTCCGGTAGTACCACTCTTGAGATTTGGCAGCCAGATCATGTTCGATTTTATCTAGGATGGACATCTTTAGTGGAAGAGTGTATTTTAATTTACCCCATCCGTACTATCCTCAATCAGATGTTATCCCTCCTAATACTTCCCATGTCCATGCTTCCCTCCTAATGACTGGTGCTTGACTTTTTTGTTTATTCTTCACAGATCCCTATATCTTGTAGTTAGTACTGGTATGCTATTATAGGGAGTGCACAACAATAATTTTTAGAGTTTACAAGTAATCAAAGGGTATGCCTTCTTTATTGGACCTATTTTTTAATGCATGTGTTTTATGTATGCATGTAAGAAATGCAATTTTCATGTAATGCAGGCTGAACATCTCCATGCTAGTCATGAGTGGGAGTGGGAGCGCACAACTTATGATGATTGTATTGGTGAGTTAGAGTCACGACTAGCATCCTTTATGATGAATGATAAGGAGCCTGGATCGAATGATGGGGATGCTTAAGCAGGATTGATGCTTGCTTCCAATGGTAGCCACGACCGATGTAGTTATTTTAAGGGCTAGATGTAAGGCTTTTTTGGCTTGTGGTTATTTTATTGTATTATTTTCTCGAAGTCATGGACTCTTGGTGTTGTATTTAGGCATTTGTCCTGTATGTGTTGTACAATACATGTATGATGATGACTTATAGTGTTTATGTTTCTTGTTGTGTGCCATTATTATGCCTAGTGATGTTTGTCATTGCTATTGTCTGCCTCTTTTATTTTTGCCACTTTTGCCTAAGGCATCTCCTTTTAGAGCTCTTTGTACTTAGGTAGGTTTTTTTTTTTTTTTCCTTTCCTCTTTTACCTAGAGTGTCTCCTTTTGAAGCTTTTCATGCTTAGCTATCCTTTTTTTTAGGCTTTGACTATAGTGGCTAATTTCAAGGAGAGAGTTAAAAGAAGATGGTAATAACTATGATCATGTAATGAAAGAAAATGCAAAGCATGCTTCATGCAATTCATGATGATAAAAATGTATTGCACTTTTCAAAGACATTTCATATAAATTGGCAATCATTCTTAATTCATTAAAATCATATACAAAAACCACAAGTGCATTCATACAAATTTCAAATTTGACCTTACCCTTGTCCCTAACTATCCTTCTCAGGTTTTTCTAGTTAATTATTTTATCTCTTTCCCTAATTTTTTCCTAGGTTGCTTATAAAGGGTTTTCAATCGAGCGAAAATCCCTAACGTTTACTTGAGTTGCCATTTTTAAGTTTTTAGCTCAACGACTTTTTTTTCTCTAGATGTAGTACTTCTTCAGGCAGTCTATATTGATAGGTTCAAAGAATTCATTACCATAAGAATCCATCAAGTTGACTACTCCTTTTGATAAGACATGTTTGACCAAGTATGTGCTTTCCTAGTTTGGTATGAATTTCCCTTTAGGGTCTAGAATGTTTTGTCTTATTTGCTTTAACACTCAATCTCCTTCTTTCACACTTTTGTGTTTTACCTTTCCGGTGAAAGTTTTAGCTAATCGGGCTTAATACAACTATGTGTGATATAGAACCTTAAGCCTTTGACTATCTAAGAGAGTTAGTGCCACGACCCGAACCCGAGGGCACGTGACCGGCACTAGGGAATGGGTAGGCATAAGGCCACCGAAACCCGTAGTAAGCCTAAAGGAAAAGAAAAATAAAACCATTCATATCTTTACTTTAATTAAAAACAGAACATATTATCAAACTGATTTTTCTCAAATTACACAAATTTAACAGTTTAATAAAAATACGATTCAACATCTCATATTATAAATTGAGTTTACGTCATATACATAAATGTATTTCATACAGATAAACTACATAATTTGGTTAAACCATACAAATTCTCAATACATATACTACTGCAGCATTCTAGATTAATACACAGTACAGCTTATAATTACCTACGTAAAATAGCCGGTGAAGAAGAAATCCGGCATAGAGGTAGTCTGAGGTCGAACTCCCAAGCTCCTGAAAAAAAATAAATTGAGGGGAATCAGACCTCACTGAGTAAGTCAATAAAAGAGCTGTACGGTTTGAAAACCTTTTTGAAAACTATATATTTTTATAATGAAAATAATTTATAATATATATAATTATAGCTTTGAAAAATCTCGGTAGAACCCTAGACCCAAGTCTAAATGGCCAACCGGGCCCACTTATTCCAACTAGACTACCGGTCCCCAAGAGCAAGGGCATCAACCGAGGCACCAAGCCGTAGTCATTCACTTAATCCAAATATATGGATCTGGCGGTCCCCGAGAGCAAAGGCATCAACCGAGGCACCCATCCCAGTCCAATTTAACCTTACAAATCACTGGCGGTCCCCGAGAGCAAAGGCTTCCACCGAGGCACCCATCCCAGTTTAGCATTCACCAATCATATATATATCGGATCCATCTCTCAATCTCTACCATGTGCACATAGTCCTGGTGAAGCCCACCAGGTAGCCCGTTCTACCAAAATTTCTCGAAATCGATTTTAAATAAATAAAATGCGTTTAAATCTTAAATAATAGCATTAAATTAAATAAATCATGTAATCAATGTAATAAAATACGGGCGCATGCATTTTTACATAAACACACGCACAGATCATTCTACTGACTTACAGGATGAATGTGAAGGCTGACGACCACGCGTCTGCCTCGGCCTCACGGCTTCTGCTCCGAAATGATCTAAAGGAAAATAATAATCGACCTTTGAAATATGACTATGGAAATCGAAACCAAAAATCAACAAAGCAATGAAATTCCAAACTGACTCGACAGACAGGATTTAACCTAATTAACGGTAGATATTTTTCTACGGATATCACGTTTTACGAGAAAATCTACCAAAATTTTGGCAGTCTCCTCTGTAAAACGGACATCTCTCTACCAAAGGTAGAGCCAGACCTGCATAGAAAATGCACTTCTAATTTTCAAAACCATCCACACTCGAGTCGAGCTCCCAAAATACAATTTGCCCCGACCGAGATCACAACTCAAATAAAATATCACAATTTAATAATAAGTGTTTCTTAAATACATATATCACATACATACATATTAGAATAGATAAAAATTATACAAAATCTCCATTATTCAAAATTTGAGCAATTTAAATTTGTGTTTCAACCATATTAAAATTATAATTATAACCCAAATTAAAACTAGTGCAATGTATTATATGTATATATATATATATATATATATATATATATATATATATATATATATATATATATATATTGGGAATTTGATATTCAAAATTTACATTACTTAGGGAATTATGTCAATTAATTTATAAAAATTATCTAAACCCTTTAATTATTAATAAAACTAATTAAAATATATATATATATATATATATATATATTTATCATATTTAGTGTAAAATTACATTTTTACCCCCCTAAAATACATAATTTACATAATTAGCTTTTACTACTAAAAATAATTCCTAAAAACTATTTAATCATGTCAAAAATTCATTTTCTCAAAATACATTTTCTTAATGTAATTAAAACATTTAATTAACCAACAAATTCCTCCCAAAAATATTATTTACCCTAAAAATCAAATTTGGCATAAACTCAAATATAGTTATAAAAATAGTATAAAAATCTCAAAAATTATGATTTGAGTTCTAAAATTCATATTATTCACTAATAACCTCATTTATCAAATTTCATTACCTATTTAACCCAAAGTTTCAAAATTAGTCTAATTATTATATTTTGACATAAAGCATAAAAATTCCTAGAAAATTTGTATAATCTTCTTAAATTATCTACTTTACCCTAAACTTAATTTCAACACTTAATATCTCCAAAAAGTCAATTAACATTATTATTTACTATTTTATATGATTAATTCCCGAAAATTCCTAAAATAGTTTTAAAATTCCAAAATTCACTAAAAAAAAATCAAAATAATTACCTAAAATCTCAATAAATTTTATTTGCTAAAAATAATCAATAATAATCTCCCTAATTGCTAATTATAGCTAAATAACTATCTAAATAACCAAATGAACATCAACTAAATTTCTGTAAATGCAATTTAACTACCAAAAAATCCAAGAAAATTTAAATCAACTCAAATACATGCTAACCAACACTAATCATCCTAGAATTGCCAAGATCGAGCAGAAAATTGAAGGAAGAAAAGAAAGAAAACAGGTGAGCATCTCTCACCTTCAAGCAGCGAAAACAGAGCAGGGGGAGGACTTGCTGCCGTCGGTGAAGATGGGGAAGATGAGGCTGCTCACATGGAGGCGAAGGGCTGGTGGACACTTCCAGGAGATGGCACAACCGAGTGTCGAAGCTGTGCAGACGAGATGCAGGGCTACTGCTGCGCGAGGAGAGGAAGAAGCTGCTGCACGAGGAAGAGGAGAGCAGCTACCAGGCGAGAAGAGAAGAAGAAGAAGAAGAAGAAGAAGAAGAAGCAGAATCAGCAGCAGCGGAGAGGGCTGGGTGAGGATGGGGGAGTTTGGTGGGTGTTTGATGAGTGTATGTATATATATATATATATATAGGTATGTGCGGGTGTATATATATATATATACATATATATATATATATAATATACTTTATTCTATAGCTTATAAAGATATATATATATATATATATATATATATATATATATATATATATATATATATATATATATATATATATATATATATATATATATATATATATATATATGTATGACATATAGATGTACACATGCATATATATGTTTATATATGTATAGACATATACATGCATATATATCGTATACAACCTACCAATATGTATACATATATGTATATTTATCTATAGGCACACATGCATAGCCTTAAAATTTAATATCATTTTAAATAGCAATAATAATAATAATGATAATAATAGACAATGAAATTTTAGAAAATAAACAAATAATACTCACCTAAATTAGTAACCCTAAAATTAATATTAACATAAATATAATATAATGTAAAAGTACTTATTAGTAACACTATTTAAAATCCCTTTATTTAAATAAATATATAGGGTATTACAGTCTCTCCTCCTTATATGAATTCGTCCTCGAATTCAAGAAAAGAAAGAAAAGAGGAATTACAAAGCTAAGAAGAAAAGAGATACGGGAACGAAACTTGCATCTCAGCTTCAGTTTCCCAGGTGCAATCTTCTGCAGAATGGTTACTCCATAACACCTTCACCATCGGTATCTCCTTAGTCCGCAGCTGTCGGATTTGGCGATCCACAATCGCCACCGGGTATTCCTCGTAAGTCAAATCGTCGCTAAGCTCAACGGCTTGAGGTTGCAGCACGTGAGACGGATCAGGGATGTATTTTCTCAACATGGAAACATGAAATACAGGATGGATTCTCGATAGCTCTGGTGGTAACACTAGCCTGTACGCCACTTCACCCACTCTAGACCGAATCTCAAACGGTCCAATGTATCTAGGAGCTAGCTTACCCTTCTTGCCAAATCTCATAACTCCTTTCATTGGAGACACCTTCAGGAACACCATGTCTCCAACCATGAAGGATACATCCTTCCTTCTGGGGTCAGCGTAGCTCTTCTGTCTACTAAAGGCTGTCTTCAATCTTTGCTGTATAATGGGGACTTTCTCTGATGTGATCTACACCAACTCTGGTCCCGTTAACTGCCTCTCTCCAATCTCCCAACACAAAGGTGATCTACACTTCCTACCATATAGTGCCTCATATGGAGCCATCTCAATGCTAGCATGATAGCTGTTGTTATAGGCAAACTTAATCAGTGGCAAGTGTGAATCCCATTGTCCTCCAAAATCCATTACACACATCCTCAACATATCTTCTAATGTTTGGATGGTCCTCTCTGACTGACCATCTGTCTGAGGGTGGAAAGCCGTACTGAAGTCCAATCTGGTACCCAAGGCCTTGTGTAATTCTTGCCAAAAGACTGAGGTAAAAGTGGCTCCTCTATCCGACACTATGCTCACAGGTACCCCATGTAGACAAACGATTCTATTGACGTAAAGTCTTGCCAGTCTATCAGTGGAGTACGTCTTCTTTATAGGTAGAAAGTGTGTTGACTTAGTCAACCTATCAACAATCACCCAAATAGCGTCATAACCTCCAGTAGTTCGAGGTAGTCCAGTCATGAAATCCATGGCTATCATATCCCATTTCCATTCAGGAATTGGCATAGGTTGCAACAGTCCCGAGGGTCTCTGATGTTCAAGCTTTACTTGCTGGCAAGTTAAGCACCTGGATACAAACTCTGCAATGTCCTTCTTCATTCCATTCCACCAATATGTATCTTTCAGATTATGATACATCTTGGTAGAACCCGGATGAACACTATATGCAGAAAAATGTGCTTCTTCCATGATCTCCTTTCTCAAGTCATCAACATCTGGCACACAAATCCTAGTGCCCAACCACAATATACCTTCCTTGTCAATTACAAAGTCCCGTGACTGCCCTTGTTGCACTTCATACATGATTCTCTGTAACTGGGGGTCTCTGCTCTGAGCTGCCTTCACCCGATCCAAGTATACTGACCGTACACTGAATTGAGCAAAAAGGCACTTTTGGGTAACTTTCATCTGCAACCCCTGATCAACTAATCCATGTAACTCCTTGATAATGGGCCTTCTCTCTGTGCTAATATGGGCAAGGCTGCCTGCTGATTTCCTACTCAAGGCATCCGCAACAACATTCGCCTTGCCTGGATGGTATAAAATAGAGCAATCATAATCCTTAAGAAGTTCCATCCATCTCCTCTGCCTCAGATTCAAGTCCCTCTGCTGGAAAATATATTTCAAGCTCTTATGATCTGTGTATATCTCACATGTCACTCCGTACAAGTAATGCATCCATATTTTTAAAGCAAACACCACGGCTGCCATCTCTAAGTCGTGAGTAGGATAGTTCTGCTCGTGCTTCTTCAACTGCCTCGAAGCGTAAGCAATCACTTGGCCACTTTGCATCAACACATAGCCCAATCCTACTCTGGAAGCATCACAATATACTGTATAACCTTCATTTCCAGAGGGTAAAGTTAGAATCGGTGCTGACGTCAACAAGTTCTTCAATAGTTGGAAATGCTCTTCGCATTTGTCCGTCCATACAAACTTAACATTCTTCTGGGTCAACCTTGTCAAAGGTGCAAAAATTCTAGAGAAGTCTTTCACAAATCTTCTGTAATAGCCTGCTAGACCCAGGAAACTCCGTACTTCCTTAACTGTAGTTGGCCTTGGCCATTCCGTAATAGCCTCTATCTTCTTAGGGTCCACCTGTATGCCATCTTGAGAAACCACGTGGCCTAGAAATGCCACTTGATATAACCAGAACTCGCACTTTGAGAACTTGGCATACAATCTATGCTCTCTTAAGGTCTGAAGTACCCTTCTCAGATGCATCACATGCTCAGCCTCACTCTTAGAATAAACCAAAATGTCATTAATGAAAACTATCACAAACCGATCCAAGTATGGCCTAAATACCCGATTCATCAAGTCCATAAAGGCTGCTGGAGCGTTAGTTAACCCAAAGGACATTACTAAAAACTCATAATGGCCATATCTTGTTCGAAAGGCTGTCTTGGGCTCATCACCTCTTCTGATTCTCAACTGATGATACCCGGATCGTAGATCTATTTTAGAAAAGCATGTAGCACCTTGAAGTTGATCAAACAGATCATCGATCCTCGAAAGTGGGTACTTGTTCTTGATGGTGACCTTATTCAACTGCCTGTAGTCGATACAAAGTCGAAGGCTACCATCTTTCTTCTTCACGAACAACACCTGAGCACCCCAAGGCGATGTACTGGGTCTGATGAAACCCTTATCAAGCAACTCCTGCAACTGCTCTTTCAGCTCCTGCAGTTCAGCTGGTGCCATTCTGTAAGGTGGTATAGAAATAGGATCCGTACCATGTATGACATCGATACAGAACTCTATCTCTCTGTCTGGTGGTAATCCTGGTAATTCTTCAAGAAAGACATCCAGAAATTCACACACCACTGGCACCTGATCAATTGCCACGTTCTCCTTCTCAACATCTCTTACCATTGCCAAGTATCCCTGACAACCCCTTCTAAGCATCTTCCGGGCTGTAATGGCAGAAATGAGATTATGAGGCATGGAGCTCCTTTCACCTTTGAAACAGAATTCTTCTTCACCTGGAATCCTGAATATCACTTCTTTCTCTCTACAATTCACAAAGGCATAATACCTCGACAACCAATCCATGCCCAGAATGACATCGAATTCCAGTACATCGAGCAATACTAAGTCCGCCAATAGTTCTCTACCATCAACTGCCACCGGACACGAAGGAAAGAAAACATCTGTCTCTAACTCGTCACTAAGAGGAGTCGAAACAGATAGAGGAAAGGATAACCTAGAAGGCTGCCACTCGATTCTCGAAGCGAACACAGGAGAAATGAAGGAATGTGAAGCACCGGGATCAAATAACACTCTAGCATCGCATGCACAGACTGAAAGAATACCTGCTACCACTGCATTCGAAGTCTGAGCATCCTGTGGTGTCAAAGTGAACACTCGAGCCTGACCACGACCTGCCTGCTGAGAAGTTGAAGGTTGCGCAAAACCATGTCCACTAGGTCTACCAACTGAACCTCGACCTTGCTGATTCATATGCTGAGGCGGTCTCTGTTGTGGCTGTGTGGGTGCTCGATACTGCTGAGGCATCGGATAGTAGGGCTAAGCCACTGAGGAAGACGAACCCTGAACGTACTGTGGCTGGTATCCGGAGTGGGGACAAGCTCTAGCAAGGTGTCCAACCTGCCCACACCTAAAGCAAGCGCCCGTTAACATATGACACGGGCCCTGATGAAATCGTCCACAACTCGCACAAGCACTAGCTCCAGACCCAGAACTACTCTGCCCGGTACTCTGCCCACTACTACTGCTACTAACTCCTGCACCGAATCTGTGACTCCTGCCGATTCTCCTGTTTGAAGCATATCCATGTCGGCTAACTCTGTGAGTCCTGGACCTCCTATCACTCTGCTGAGAACTACCCGCAGCCTGCTGACTCGAACTGCCGATGTGAAATGCTGGCTGCTGGTACCCGGGAGCTACACCATGACCACTGCCCCCGATCATATAAGGATCCATCATAGTGCCCTGGCGGATATGTCGCCTCTCTATCAAACGGGCCTCCTCAATCACACTCTCCAAGGTGCGGTCCTCGGTACGCATACCAACAAAAGCGGGTCCTAATCCAGTAACGTACAGCTCCACTGCTCTGTAAGGATCCCTCCTGATATCTTCCGCATGTCGGGACAATCTATTAAACTCTCTGGTATAGTCCTCCACTGACCTATCGCCTCTAGTGATGTGGAGTAGCTGCCACCTATAGGCATCTCTGGTGGCTGGAGGACAGAAAAATCTCAAAAAGCGGTCCTTAAATTCTGGCCAAGTCAGCTCGTGCATCGATGGCTGAATCGACTGCATAAACCAATCCTGAGCAGCCGCCTGAACCGACAACTCCACAATCATAATCCTCTGATAATCCGTGTGCCCAGTCCTGGTGCGTGCCTCAATCGCATTAATAAAGTCTAAGGCATCACCCGTACCATCGAAAGAAACTCTACCAATCCGAGAATAAAGAAGGGCTGCTTCAGTGTCTGACATACCCTGGTTCCTCTGCTGAAGCATCTGCTGTACAAGGGGCATCGCCTGATTCAATGCTGCTAGACCTTGATTAATCCCTGCCAGTCCAGCTGTAAAGGCTGTAGGGTCAACAGCTGGGGCTTCAGGCTCGACTGGCTGCTGATCAGGTATCTCAGCTGCAGCTACCCTGGCTCGACCTCTACCTCTATCTCTGCCCCTACGACGTGGAGCAGGAAGGGGAGCCTCATCGTGCATAGACTGCTCATCTAGACTAAGGGTCGGGTCAGCATCAGGGTTGGTACGCACACGCCTCATTCTGAAAGGAAGACAAGGAAAATTGAATTTAAAACGGGGTAAGAAGATTTAAAGCAACGCGGAATTAGATACAAGAACATCTCAAAGACAATTATCAATCCTAAAGCTGCAGTAGTTACATAGAAAGACAGACATAGATAATTAATCGAACTTATGCTCTGATACCAACTTTGCCACGACCCGAACCCGAGGGCACATGACCGGCACTAGGGAATGGGTAGGCATAAGGCCACCGAAACCCGTAGTAAGCCTAAAGGAAAAGAAAAATAAAACCATTCATATCTTTACTTTAATTAAAAACAGAACATATTATCAAACTGATTTTTCTCAAATTACACAAATTTAACAGTTTAATAAAAATACGATTCAACATCTCATATTATAAATTGAGTTTACGTCATATACATAAATGTATTTCGTACAGATAAACTACATAATTTGGTTAAACCATACAAATTCTCAATACATATACTACTGCAGCATTCTAGATTAATACACAGTACAGCTTATAATTACCTACGTAAAATAGCCGGTGAAGAAGAAATCCGGCGTAGAGGTAGTCTGAGGTCGAACTCCCAAGCTCCTGAAAAAAAATAAATTGAGGGGAATCAGACCTCACTGAGTAAGTCAATAAAAGAGCTGTACGGTTTGAAAACCTTTTTGAAAACTATATATTTTTATAGTGAAAATAATTTATAATATATATAATTATAGCTTTGAAAAATCTCGGTAGAACCCTAGACCCAAGTCTAAATGGCCAACCGGGCCCACTTATTCCAACTAGACTACCGGTCCCCGAGAGCAAGGGCATCAACCGAGGCACCAAGCCGTAGTCATTCACTTAATCTAAATATATGGATCTGGCGGTCCCCGAGAGCAAAGGCATCAACCGAGGCACCCATCCCAGTCCAATTTAACCTTACAAATCACTGGCGGTCCCCGAGAGCAAAGGCTTCCACCGAGGCACCCGTCCCAGTTTAGCATTCACCAATCATATATATATCGGATCCATCTCTCAATCTCTACCATGTGCACATAGTCCTGGTGAAGCCCACCAGGTAGCCCGTTCTACCAAAATTTCTCGAAATCGATTTTAAATAAATAAAATGCGTTTAAATCTTAAATAATAGCATTAAATTAAATAAATCATGTAATCAATGTAATAAAATACGGGCACATGCATTTTTACATAAACACACGCACAGATCGTTCTACTGACTTACAGGATGAATGTGAAGGCTGACGACCACGCGTCTGCCTCGGCCTCACGGCTTCTGCTCCGAAATGATCTCATGGAAAATAATAATCGACCTTTGAAATATGACTATGGAAACCGAAACCAAAAATCAACAAAGCAATGAAATTCCAAACTGACTCGACAGACAGGATTTAACCTAATTAACGGTAGAAATTTTTCTACGGATATCACATTTTACGAGAAAATCTATCGAAATTTCGGCAGAGTCTCCTCTGTAAAACGGACATCTCTCTACCAAAGGTAGAGCCAGACCTGCATAGAAAATGCACTTCTAATTTTCAAAACCATCCACACTCGAGTCGGGCTCCCAAAATATAATTTGCCCCGACCGAGATCACAACTCAAATAAAATATCACAATTTAATAATATGTGTTTCTTAAATACATATATCACATACATACATATTAGAATAGATAAAAATTATACAAAATCTCCCTTATTCAAAATTTGAGCAATTTAAATTTGTATTTCAACCATATTAAAATTATAATTATAGCCCAAATTAAAACTAGTGCAATGTATTATATATATATATATATATATATATATATATATATTGGGAATTTGATATTCAAAATTTACATTACTTAGGGAATTATGTCAATTAATTTATAAAAATTATCTAAACCCTTTAATTATTAATAAAACTAATTAATATATATATATATATATATATATATATATATATATATCATATTTAGTGTAAAATTACATTTTTACCCCCCTAAAATACATAATTTACATAATGAGCTTTTACTACTAAAAATAATTCCTAAAAACTATTTAATCATGTCAAAAATTCATTTTCTCAAAATACATTTTCTTAATGTAATTAAAACATTTAATTAACCAACAAATTCCTCCCAAAAATATTATTTACCCTAAAAATCAAATTTGGCATAAACTCAAATATAGTTATAAAAATAGTATAAAAATCTCAAAAATTATGATTTGAGTTCTAAAATTCATATTATTCACTAATAACCTCATTTATCAAATTTCATTACCTATTTAACCCAAAGTTTCAAAATTAGTCTAATTATTATATTTTGACATAAAGCATAAAAATTCCTAGAAAATTTGTATAATCTTCTTAAAATTATCTACTTTACCCTAAACTTAATTTCAACACTTAATATCTCCAAAAAGTCAATTAACATTATTATTTACTATTTTATATGATTAATTCCCGAAAATTCCTAAAATAGTTTTAAAATTCCAAAATTCACTAAAAAAAAATCAAAATAATTACCTAAAATCTCAATAAATTTTATTTGCTAAAAAATAATCAATAATAATCTCCCTAATTGCTAATTATAGCTAAATAACTATCTAAATAACCAAATGAACATCAACTAAATTTCTGTAAATGCAATTTAACTACCAAAAAATCCAAGAAAATTTAAATCAACTCAAATACATGCTAACCAACACTAATCATCCTAGAATTGCCAAGATCGAGCAGAAAATTGAAGGAAGAAAAGAAAGAAAACAGGTGAGCATCTCTCACCTTCAAGCAGCGGAAACAGAGCAGGGGGGAGGACTTGTTGCCGTCGGTGAAGATGGGGAAGATGAGGCTGCTCACATGGAGGCGAAGGGCTGGTGGACACTTCCAGGAGATGGCACAACCGAGTGTCGAAGCTGTGCAGACGAGATGCAGGGCTGCTGCTGCGCGAGGAGAGGAAGAAGCTGCTGCGCGAGGAAGAGGAGAGCAGCTACCAGGCGAGAAGAGAAGAAGAAGAAGAAGAAGCAGAATCAGCAGCAGCGGAGAGGGCTGGGTGAGGATGGGGGAGTTTGGTGGGTGTTTGATGAGTGTATGTATATATATATATATATATGTATATAGATATGTATATATATATATAGGTATGTGCGGGTGTATATATATATATATATACATATATATATATAATATACTTTATTCTATAGCTTATAAAGATATATATATATATATATATATATATATATATATATATATGTATGACATATAGATGTACACATACATATATATGTTTATATATGTATAGACATATACATGCATATATATAGTATATAACCTACCAATATGTATACATATATGTATATTTATCTATAGGCACACATGCATAGCCTTAAAATTTAATATCATTTTAAATAGCAATAATAATAATAATGATAATAATAGACAATGAAATTTTAGAAAATAAACAAATAATACTCACCTAAATTAGTAACCCTAAAATTAATATTAACATAAATATAATATAATGTAAAAGTACTTATTAGTAACACTATTTAAAATCCCTTTATTTAAATAAATATATAGGGTATATTCAATTGCTACCTGAAGAGACTTAATTTCTGTTTCAACTAGAGTACTACTTCTAACCCGGTATACTAGTGAGAAAGGGGTTGCTCTAGTTGAGGTTCTGATTATCGTTCGGTACCCTTATAAAGCATATGGTAATTTGACTACATAGTATGGATGATTTTGAGTCATTTTTTAGAAAAAACTATCTTGAAAGGGGCTTCCAGCGCCTTTGATCTGATAAATTTTTGAGTGTATTTGTTTCCACTTGTTCCCCCCTCAAAATAGGGTGTGGAGGTGTCTATTTATAGTGAAAAATGTGTGGAACAAGGGGTATAGGCATTGTCACACACACTTTCACGTGTTGTGTGCTCCAATCGAGGCTTACACAAGCTTTTCTAAGGTAGGTTCCTAAGGTTTTTGGGCCTTCTGGAGGCATTTTTAAAGTCCATTTTTTCAATTCAGCCTTAATTTTAACACGTGACACCTAGGGGTATATATGGCTTTATGCACACTTCTAAGTGATACATGATGATCTTGGAGTTATGTTAGACCATTTCGGGACCACTTCTGGAGCCTTCTAAACATGTTTTCAAAGTCTATTTTGTCAAAATTGATTTCCATTTTTTCATAAAGTTAGGTCTTAATCTAACGAAATGAACACCGGCCCAATAAGTTAAGTGTTTTAAGAAAGGAATTCTCAAATAAGCTTTTTATTGTTCTGATAATTCAGATTTCATAAGGTCAAAGCATAACTTAATGGCTTGGTGATTAATTATGTACACTGGTAGCGTGGGTTAATTTTTTTAAGGTTGCACATATCATAGTGGTTACGAACAAGCAAACTCTACTCATCTCAGAGTTCATTTCATCATTGGACCTTTTTAGGCATAATCAAATTTAAGGTATGACAGTTGCCCCTTGCTTTATGTGTGTTGCATAGCCACCTAGCACTAGTGTCAATACACATGAAGCAAATGCAAAGATGCAAAAAATCAATTTCTGAACAGAGCGGTACCTACCTAAGTGCTTTTTTATTGTGATTTGATTATTGGGATACTACCACTATAACCTTTTCAAATGTCAGGTGAATAGATAGATACTACCACTATAACCTCTTCAAGTATTAGGCGAATAAACAGATATTGCCATTATAACCTTTTCAAGTGGCGAACAGATAAATACTACCACTATAACCTCTTCAGGTGTCAGGCGAATAAACTGCCACTCTAACCTCTTCAAGTGTCAAGCAAATAGATAAAAGTTGCCACTATAACCTCTTTGAGTGTCAGGCGAACAAAATCATTCCACTATAACCTCTTCTAGTGTTAAGCGAACAAATAGATACTGCCATTATAACCTCTTCAAGTGTTAGGTTAAAAGATAAATACTACTACTTTAACCTCTTTAGGTGTTAGGTGAATAGAATCATGCCATTATAACCTCTTCAAGTGTCAAGCAAATAGATTGTTATGATCATTGTGATTGATGTAATGTGTCCTTTTTTTTTATTCCTATTTGGTGATGATATGCTGATGACGCAATGATAATTTAGTAATGATGATGTCATTACTTATTGTGTTGCAGATGTTATTTTAATGATTTTGATAGTTGCCTTGCTATTTATATTACTGTATAAGGTTGTCATAATTGTATCTCTATAGTACTTATTGTAACTGTTTGTTAAGTTATAGCTTTATTGTGAATGTTGATAGCTCTTACTTTATTTTCTTATTGTGATTGCCTACTAGTGCCTACCATGATGCTTTTCTTTTTGACTTTTGTTATTATTCTTATTAAATAATAGAAATAAAGATGTGTTAGTATTTATTAATTGTGTGAATTTTTGATAGCATACCAGTTATTTATAGCCTTATAGGTCTATTACTGTGCTGCTTGGTAGTTTGAACAGGGTTAGCATGTATTATTAGGGTCTTCCATTGTATGTGAAGCAGATGATTATCGTGAAGGGCTTTGATGGGGTTGTTATTGCATTATCTTATGACTCATATACATCAAGTTAGATTGCTATGTATACATTAATAGAGTGGTGGATGGACACAATGCATACTTTCCATATGCCTATTGGGAAGATGACCATCACTCCTTTAGACTTTGCTACCATTATAGGCTTGACCTTTTCTAGAGAGCCCATTCCCTTTAATGAGGAGGAAAGCTCTTCTGCGATGGCGAGGAGGCACCTTACCATAAAGTTGCTTGGGGTGGCCACCCTAATGAAGTTTGGTTGCCCATACCTCACTCGTTACACTAAGTTTGTTTCTTCTTTGCAGATGATGTACGATGATGGTCTTATTTCATCATAGCGGTTGGCTTACTACTTTTTATTCTACTTATTAAGTGTTGTCATCTTCCCAAACCCTTCATGTACAGGTAGTCTACCATTGTTGCCCATTCTGAGGGATCTTTGTAACTTTTTGGTATATTTATGATTATTTTTAGTGTGAATTGATGCTTTAGGCTTGCTATGGGTTCCAGATTTAGGTAAATTTTTATTCCCTAATACCAGTCATGACTCTTGAGTTTGGATCTTGACATAGAAATAATGTTTGAAAGTTTAATTATTTCTTAAAAAAATTATTTTTTATAATGTTTATATATATATATATATATATATATATATATATAGGTTTATATATTATAGTAAGGAGTGGTTCAGTTATATTTATTTTGAGGTAACTTCATTCTTTTTGTTATATGCCGGACCGTTCTCATGAGTTCGGTAATTAGGCCTCCTAAAAGTCAGTAACTTAAAAATTACATTAAAATCTCCCATCACGTTAAACCGAAATAGGGAATAGCATACATGTCCTGACAGCAACCATTTATTTTATAGAAAGTAAAATTTCTATTTTTTTAGAAAAAACATTAAACATGTTTTACGTTTTATTGAAGGGAAAATGATCAGTTCTATTGTATCAATTATTTTTAGATCCCAAAAAAATGAATTCGACACTTATTCAATTTTTCTTCTATTTTAAGAAAATAAAATTGAAAAAAATATTTTGAAGTTTTAATTTTACTATTTTTTAAATAAATTTGAAAATTATTTTTTAAATATTCACATAAAATTTTAACTTTGTATTTATTAATTAAAAATAATAAAAAAGTGATAACTTATAAATCAATTTATTTTATAAACGTATATTAATAAAAATAAAAATCAATAAAGTAATAACTTTTAACTATCACTATAAATAATAATAAAATTCTATTTTTAAAAAATTTGTTCACATTTTCTAGAAAACTAAATAATTTTTTTATTTTCTTGACTAATATTTTTAGTATCTCAAAATTTGTTTTATTTATTTATTTATTTATCTGGTTTGACCTTTATTAGGAAAATTTCTAAATAATATGGTTGACAATTGAGAAGTAAATTTTAAAATAGTAAAAATTTTAAAATTTTTCTTGAAAATTAAAAAATATATGAAAATATTTACAAATTAATTTGTAAATTTAAATCAAGAGTGACAAAATTAGAATTTAAAAATATTCTCTTATATTTTATTTTTATTTAAAAAATAAAAAATTTAATTAATGTCAAACTTATTTTATAGAAATCTAAAAGTAAATTTTAAAAATATAATTAGGTCCTTAAAAAAAAAGTGTATATATTTAATATAATTCATAAAATTGAATGAGTAAATTGAAATAATTTTTGATGTAGAATTCAATTGATAATTGGCTTAAAATTTAGAATAGAATTGATGATTTTTCTCTTGATTCATATACAATTTTTTTTCGTAGTTATTTAGAATTTTTCATCTGATTTTATTTGCATACTTTTTAAAAAAAATATTAAAAACGTTTTATAATCAGTTTTTCAAATTGTTATTTTGTAAATTGAATAATCCAATATATGTCGTTAGTATCAAAAGTATCTCCCATCTTAGCAAACATATTAATGTATAAAAACAAAAGATTTGTTTGTTAAGGGAAAAAATAGTTTAATTAATGAAAAATTAATATTATGAGTTGTAATGATAGTAACCAAGATAAAGAAATGTCATTGGCAATGATAAACTGTGGTCCTATAAACTTCTTGCTTTAATTATTAGTTTTTCTTTCGTCATTTCAAGTTTAAGTGCATAATTATTAGCTTACAAACAAAGTAAATGTTAGTAAGCTTACATGTGTACTTTTAAAAATAATAATAATAATAATAATAATAATAATAATAATAATAATAATAATAATAAGCTTACATGTGAATGTTATGAAATCAATGCTTCCATTGCTAAAATTTATAGATACAACTATAAAATTTTATCATGAATACAAAAGTTATCGCTAAATCTAAATATAATATAGGGATGACAACACTAATAATTTTATAAAATCTATTATTTTTTTTGTCACGATCCGAATCCGAGAGCACGTGATCGGCACTAGGAAATGGGAAGGTATAAGATCCCCGAAACCCGTAGTAAGTCATAAAGAAAAGATAAACAATACCTTACAATGAAAAACCTTATTTTAAAATAGAACACATTATCAAACTGATTTTTCTCATAAATAACTAAATCAGATGCTCAAATAAAATATACTTCGGCATTACATATTATAAATCAAACTTAAATCCTTATACATAAGCGTGGTTCATACAAATAGATTACACAAACATACTTAAACCATACAATTCTTAGTACATATACTACTGCGGCATCCTAGAATAATACAACAACATAGCTTACAATGACCTACATAAGATAGCCGGTGATGAAGAAATCCGGCGTGAAGGTAGTCTGAGGTCGAACTCCCAAGCTCCTGAAAAAAAATAAATTAAGGGGAATCAGACCTCACTGAGTAAGTCAATAAAAAGAGCTGTACGGTTTGAAAACCTTTTTGAAAACTATATATATTTATAGTGAAAATAATTTATAATGTATAGGTATAGCTTTTGAAAAAAATCTCGGTAGAACCCTAAACCCAAAGTTCTAAACAGCCAATCGAGCCCACTTGTTCCAATTAGACTGCCGGTCCTCGAGAGCAAAGGCATCAACTGAGGCACCAAGTCACAGTCGTTCACTTAATCCAAAATATATGGTATTGGCGGTCCCCGAGAGCTAAGGCATCAACCGAGGCACCCATCCCAGTCCATTATTAACCTTACAATCACTGGCGGTCTCTGAGAGCATAGGCTTCCACCGAGGCACCCGTCCTAGTTTAACATCCACTAGTCATAAGTATATCAGATCCATCTCTCAATCTCTACCATGTGCACATAGTCCTGGTGAAGCCCACCAGGTAGCCTGTTCTACCAAAATTTCTCAAATTCGACTTTTAAATAAAAATGCATTTTAAATCTTAAATAACATCATTAAATTAAATAAATCATATAATCAATATTAAAAATATGAGCGCATGCATTCTTTAAATAAACACATGCACAAATCATTCTATTGACTTACAAGATGAATGCGAAGGCTGACAACCATGCGTCTGCCTCGGTCTCACGGCTTCTGCTCCGATATGCTCTAAAAGAAAAATAACAAATCGACATTTAAAACATGACTATGGAATTGAAATCAACAATCAACAAAACAATGAAATTCCAAGTTGACTCGAGGAAAATCGGACAAGACTCAATAGACAGG